>OY757910.1:6604630-6759630 GCA_963585895.1 Sepioteuthis lessoniana
GTGTCCGCAGTTTAACACTTAGCTGAATCTAATAGTACTATTCTAGTTCTATAAATCTGTCAAGTGTGGATAATTTGCTTATTATCATTAGTTTATGGTCATCTCTAATCTGGAGAGGAAGTATGTGTTTAAGATTCCATTTGTGGGTGAAATTTATCAGTTTAAAGATTATTCATATTCGATTCGACCAGGTACACAAGAAAATCACCTCTTAAGAAACAACATAAAAAATGTTGGTATGCACGTACAATTAAACGATATTCCCTAACCACTTGGCATAAAATAACCATAAATGATTTGAAATGCCGTTAAAATGGTTCATTGAATTCATTTTAAGAAACAAATACACAAAAAATGTAAACATCAAGTACATTGAATGCAATTTCCTAACCTCGGGTCAACATAGACAGTTTAAAATCAATCATTCTAAAACGATCAAACAAAGATGTATACATACATACATACATACATACATACATACATACATACATACATACATACGAGGTGCATACGATAAGTTTCCAGACATTTTCGTATGGGATTTTTACAATTGTCGTAGACTCTTGAAAATTCAGTATCTTATAGCTATACATCTTATGAGATGATTGACCAATTTTTATTATTTCGGGTTCAAATTAACAGCTACAGCAGGAATTGGAATACACCATACTAAAGACTGATTGTCACAGTTGGTGAATTTCAGAAATGCAATCTGACATTTTCGAAGAACGATATGTAATAAAATTCTATTTTAAACTTGGACAAAATGTCACAAAAACGTATGGAATGCTTCAGACTACTTTTGGAGCATCTTGCATGAACCAAGCATCAGTTTTTGAGTGGCATAAGAGAAGGAAGGCAGAGAGTCTGTGAGGGATGATGTGAGGTGTGGGAGGAGTAAGTAAGTCAATAGACCAGAGTTGATTGGCCAAACGGTTAGGGTTAGGGTTACTATGTTGAGGTTTTAAGGGAGTTCAGGAAGAGATTCGGTCGGAAGAGGCCAGCACTCTTCAAATCGGGTCAGTGGCATTTCCAACAGGACAATACACCAGTCCACAACTCCATCCTTGTCACAGACTATTTTACCAAGGTGGGCATCAAGACAGTTCCCCAGCCTCCCATAGTCCAGACTTTGCTCCCTGTGACTTTTGCTTATTCCCTAAGCTTAGAGTGTGCCGTTATGAGACAACTGATGAGATGAAAGAAGCGGTGACGAAGGTCATTGTCACGGTCACTCAAGAGGACTTCTATAGGGCCTCCCAGAAGTTGCTGGAAGTATACAACAAGTTCATTGTAGCCGGAGGAGATTACTTCGAAGGGGACTAGAGTTCCATGTGTGTACTATCAATAAAAGTGCCCATACGAAAAGGTCTGGAAACTTATCGTATGTACCTCGTATATATATATATATATATATATATATATATATATATATATATATATATATATATATCAGGGGCAGAGACGGGACTAGTACTACTCGTGCCCGGCACGACCAATAACTCGGTCAATGTTATTCAAAATAGATTAAAAATCATCCATTAATTTCAAGCAAACATACTTAGTCTGATCTCAATTAAATTACGTATCTATTCCAGTTTCGATAACTAAGTAGCCGAAAGTTCATAAATATATCTGGGAATAATGCAACGATGCTGTTTTGAACGAATGGTCTTTGTCCGGCCACCGTCAGATTCATTGAACATCCCATAAAATCGGCTACAATGTTGAACACGCGCAATCCGTGCCCAGCACTAGACCCTTATAATAACAGCAATGTTAGAGAAATCCGCTTTTGGCTGTAGCCAATAGCAAGAGCAACTCCGTGCTCAAAAATATTAGCACATTGGGACTGCTGACAGCTGTCTTAGGAAGAGGGAGAGGGACAGAGAGAGAGAAAGAGAGAGAGAGAGAGAGAAAGAGAGAGAGAGAGAGAGAGAGAGAGGATAGCAGATTATAGCCGTCGCCGACGTCATCATCATCGCTATGGTAAATGTTGGTTAAACGGCGTGTTTTAATTCGTTTTTTCGCTAACAGATCTCTATTTCTTTAATGAATGTTGCATATATTACATTCTGTAACTAAAATTTGTTTATTTGAATACATTTTCCACAAATAATCTTTATTTTAAGCGAAATTGAAACTACTAGCTGTGTCTGTGTATATTGTCATCAATTTCTTTATTCTAATAAACATATTTTTCTCGTCATAGTAATGAACATCTTCTCCTTTCTTCCATACTTTTGAAAGGAAAAAAAAATATCTTATCTACTGTATTAACAAGACTACAAATTATATAGCATTTTGATTGTTTACAAAAAAAAAAAACACCATGCAAGGTACGTTTGTCAATCTGTGCTATACAATGGAGAATCACGCAATAGCAACTATGATGACTTACTTTGGGTCCACCAACCACGGGTTGGGAACCTAAGTTGACAGAGGGGGGGTACGAGTAGCAAAAATAGGCTAGAGTCGCCACTGATATATATATATATATATATATATATATATATATATATATATATATATATATATATTTCACTGTAAAAGTTCCATAAAGCCGTTAATTCAATTTAATTAATTCTCAAGTTAGTCTTTTTGTATTCTATATTTAACGAGGAAGAGAAAGAAAGGGGAAAAAAAAGCAAAATACACTCCAACAAAAAGTTTACACTTAAAGCAAATTATTGTTTTAGACAATAGAAATATACATTAAATTTGCTCTAAAAGATCAATAACATGCCTTTGAGCCATGTTTCTGAGTTTAGAAAATACACATGGAATGGCGTGAAGATTTCAAAATGAAATTTGTTTTTTTGTAAAAGTGCTTTCGAAGCGAAGAACATTACTTAAAGTACGAGATACAAATATCTACATTTAAAACCTGTCCTTTTCCATATAAAATATATAAGTAAAAGGAGTGTTAAAAAGTGAAACTTATGAAAATTGATGGTCACTTACCCTCTTTGTAACTACCACATTACTATAGAATGATTCATGTTGCACTCTTTTGAGGGAAACATGGTTCAATCATCAGATATGATCTGATATTAATCCGGTAGAAAATTCAGACCATGTTTGTCATACTGGACTTAAGTCTTCTAAGTCAACAACTGGGATTTAAAGTCACCTGAGAGCTCATGAACAGGAATTAATTATTAATCAGAATGTTTGAATTATAATTCTGGTAATAAAAGTTTTCACATATCAATATGCAGCATTCACACCCCGTACACACGTACGTATATATATATATATATATATATATATATATATATATATATATATATATATATATATATATAAGTGTTTATCCAAGAATAACTGATTTGGTTTCTTTGTTCAAGTCATATCAACATTCATTGGTTTTTCAATGCCAAAACCATCGTTGTAGAAGAACGGTAGTGAGAATGTTTAACTCATAGTTCGGTGGTTAAGGGGTACCTATCTTTCTAAAGAATATTAGTCTGACAAAAAACACGGGATTTCCATCTTACTTACTAGGATGTCGCATTCCAATGTTGTAACCTACAACACTACACAGTCTTCCATAAGAGAAGAACTGAGTAAATGTATTTCTCGTAATTTAAACAAACAAATACGCACACACACACACACACACACACACACACACACACACACACACACACGCATATATATATATATATATATATATATATATATATATATATATTTGGTTAAAATACAAGAAAATTAGAAATTTTATCCCATAATAAGTTTTTTAAAAACTTTTACAAGCTCATTAAATGGATTTCAAATATATATATACAACAGTTTAAATAAGAATAAATGTATATACTCAGCATTTTGGGGATAGTGATAACTATATCTGTATTTACGCCATCCTTCTACACAAAAAGAATGTGACACACGATCAGTATTTAAGAGGAATTGAACGAATTTGAGTTTATAGTATTCTTTCTCAAAGTTTGTTTGCCATACCAACGTTAAAGAATCCAGTCTGCTCTAGTATTTAACAATATCTAGAGGAATCATAGTTAGATTCCAACATTTCCCCACAGGTGGTACCACAATGGGAAATACAAAGAGCCTCATAATGGGTTTGAACTTAGATTCCTACCGCAATAGCCATATCATCAAGAACACCTTTCTAAAGATATCAATATTCTGTGTTTGTAATGTTTTGTTATTTATTTGTTGTTATCCATTTTCTGTGACTATGTATACTTCCTTACAAAAAGCCGTCTGTTTGACATAATGTCGTAAGAGGGCACCTCTGGTGGTATAACGATTAGCAAGCTAGACTAGCAAGCCTACACAAGTGAGTTCGAGTCTCATTGGACGCCCCATTCATTCGGCCCTGTGCCACATCGAAGCAAAGAGCTTTGTAAATTAATATAATGTCGTAAGAAAAATCATCGGCCGTTTTGAATAATGAATTTTATAATGTTTTTTGTAGGTTAAAAAAACTTTATTTGTCAAAGCAATTACCATGAAAAACGCCAAAATATTGTAAAGGAACTGTCAAGAAACATTTCCCATCAGGATTAGAAATTTTTTGAAATAAAAATGTCCTTGTTCTGAGGAATTTATATTGGAGGCATTGGTACAAATTAACTTCTTTTACGTAAAGAATAACATGGCTGAAATATCAATTTCTTTGGGATAAAAAACGTATTTTTTATATTGCGTGAATCAAGTATATATATATATATATATATATATATATATATATATATATATATATATATGAAGTAGTTATTATTCAAATCATTTCGTATTGTCGAGTGGAAAAAAAAACAACAACAAAAAACAGCTAACCCAGTTTGCTTTAGCAATTTTCGTTCTTTTGGGGATGTGTGCACTGGAATTTTCCTTCAGAGATGTTTCGGAATCAGGAGGCCAACGTAAACACGACCGCATATATATATATATATATATATATATATATATATATATATGTATATTGGCCCAGGAGACTGAAGACTCAAAAAATTGTAATTAATGCCGCCTTGCTTAATACTCAGTATTATTAGGTTCGGATCAAGAGTAAAAAAGTGGCAATCCAGCGAAAGTGCCCTCCCTTACATCTCAGTGTAGTAGCTTTGGAAAATGGAACCTGCAGGTTGTCCTCGATAAGATCGCCTACTATACTTTTATATATATATATATATATATAGAGAGAGAGAGAGATAGATAGGCTTACCAAAACAAACGATTGCAATTCTCTACTCCTTAAGAAAATTGCATCAACTTGTAATGCACCAGCCAAGGTGTGGTAAGTGAACCTTGTTTGTTCAAATTTTATCTAGTTCTGCCGGTCAATTGAGCAATCCTAACTTCTTTTAACATATTTTATTGTTAAAATGGTCCCTTTGACAATATATATATATATATATATATATATATTTTTCCCTTCTTTTGTGAGTCCAAAGAGCGAATATATATATATATATATATATATATATATATATATATATATATGGAGTATGAGTATAGAGATAATTAAAAAACCAAAAATCATTATATTCTTACTCCTACACGTTTTTCTAGCGTCTTATCACTATCGTTAGGGAGAGTTTAAAAAAACGTACTAGATTGTTCTATTAGGTTTGTAATTGAAATTCTATTTATTTATTTAAGCTTTTCTTGTATATTACGTTGTTTTAATTTGTCGATACTCTCCACTGATTAATTATTGATATCGTTTGACTTGATAAAATCCATGCACTTTCATAGCAGATATCTGGTGTGAAATATAAAAACTATTCAACATTCTAGATTTTCTTGATAAGAAATCATAGCCATTGGCTGAAGCTTTTAAGTTGTTATTGTCACTGTAGCAGAAGCATAAATATATGAAGACTAAGCAAAGTTATTTGGAATAATAACAGTAGTCTGTGAATTATTCTTGAATGGAGTTTTCCCCTCGCAAATCCGGATTAAATTTGATTACCCAGCCAAAGGGCATCCCACTTTGATTAAGTCTTTAGAAATTACGCTGCTATTTTCCTCTCTATGCCAAAGTCCCGGCGGAATGATTATAGCTGAAGTGGCTTTAATATTATTCTCTGCATTTGACGCGTCCGTGAAAAATGCTGGCACTGTTTGGTGAAAATGGCTTGATATTGTAAACTTAAGATTCTCAATGGGCATAAAGGTTAAAGCCAGAGTGCAATTATAGTAGAGCCATGTTAGGATGGTCTCAAGTGGAAAAGAAAAGTATATAGTTAAGATTTCGCTGAAAATGAAAGTGAAAGTAAACGCAGTGAAATTGTCCAAACTTGGAAAGATTAACATGAATTGCATCTAGCAGGGAAACATATATCCATATTTACCAACCCTTCCGCTCGGGCAGGATATGACACAAGGTCAATTTTTAAGAGGTATTTAATTGGTTTGAATTCAGAGTTTTCCTTCTCCTAGACTAGTTGACTCACCAAGGGCTAAAAACTCAGTGTAACCCTACCCATAGCTGGAGGTAGAATAATTGGATTCATAAAGAATTAGTACTATGTGAAATGCAATCAGTCTCGTCCAGGATTTGATCTCATGTCGCCGTGTTCATTTCCTACGACGATAACCATTACATCACGGGCAACTCCAAAAACATGTATCAGAGGTAAGGTTCATAAGAAAAGAAACATTATTAGACGTAATACTTAGTAAAATGAAATGTAATTTAGTTTTTATTTAATTCTAGGGCTACCTTTGAAAATTTAGATAATGTATTCTGTGTTCTTATTTCAGTTTAAATAAGTAAATACTTATTTTGGATATTTCGACGATTAATTATTGAATCAATGATTTTGTTCGAGTAATAATTTAAAAGTGCTATCCTAATTTTTGAATTCTTACTTAAGGATATCTTTGCTAGAGATATTATTATGATTTTCTGCATTGGATATCTAGATTGTTTTGGTTTCTTTGTTTAATCGTATATCCCCTTTCGTGAGTTATCTAACGCTAAAGCCATCCTTGTATAACTATTCAGCTCGTAGCTGGAGGGATAAGAGAGTCATACATTTCCCAAGGGCATTAGTCCCAAAATGATTATAATAGCGCAACTGGAGTTGGAACTCGCTTATTACGCTGTCACCGCCCAGCACGTTAACCACTACAATATGAGTCCTCACGCTTGGATATCTGAAATCACATATAATTTATGTACTTTTTCCTTAGAGTTAACAATTGAAATCGCTACCTTGTGTATCCAAATACTTAAATAATGTGGTTAATGTTTTTCTTAGAGTAATCATTTGTAATTACATTCTTCGAAACATTATAAAATGCAATACATGTTTTTTGCTGATGTTTTTTTTTTTTTTTTTTGACAGGTTTACTTTTAGAAATAGCTGCCTCGTATATTTGAGCAATGATATTTAAGATTTTTTTCAGAGAAGTCATATGCATTTTAATTTTTAGATATTTCAACGCTTACAAAATGCAATCGATGTTCACTGTTAGAATAATAATTATAGATTAATTATATGGGTATTCAAATACTAACATAAAATAATTTTGATTTTGTTAAATTTCAACCATTTTTTTTAATGTTTATCCTTTTTTTTCCGGTAAGGACAATAAAATTCAACAAACTATAAATAATTAGCCGCATTGACGACTTATGTTTTTTTCTCCAATCTCTTATTTAACCCTTTTCAGACGTTCTAATCATTTTCTTAACAGAAAACAATTCTGTATATCATGGGTAAAAATGATAAGAAAGTAAATTATTACAAGATAATAGTTAGTTATATCTTATTAAATAAATCAATGGATTAAATGATAAATCAACCAATATGCAGTATGCGACATCGACGGACATATACAAAGTGAAGATGTACACATGCAGTAGTAGAAAAGGCCCCTCTGGTGGTGTAATGGTTAGCAAGCTCGACTAGTAAACCTACACGAGTGAGTTCGAGTCTCATTGGGTGCCCCTTTCATATGGCCTTGTGCCACACCTAAGCAAAAATCTTAGTAAATTTCCACATGCAGTAGTAGAAAGAAAATAAAGAGAAATTCGACAGAAAATAACGATGTAACATTGAATTATATATAACTTTTGGCATAGAAATATGAAATGCAGAATAAAAAAAAAAATAAGAGACTTGCGAAAATTGTTTTTTTTTTTTGCTTTCATAATTTCTCAGACAATGTGTTGTTATTAGTGCTTCATAATACTTGGGCTCCAGTCGGCTGTTGTGGGGGTGGGGGATGATACACCGAGTGTATCTCCGCAGAGGAATAAGACTCCCCCAACGAGTATCTTGTTTATGACACTAAACAATCTGATGGTGAGGCTTCAGTAATACTGAAGCTTTGTGGAATATGGAGTACCCCTTTATCGCACCAAGGTCCACTCTGGCTCAGAGAGATGGCACCTAATATGGTCCTATCTATGGGTCAAATAGAACTAAATTGTGTACTTACGCTAAACTTAATTGTTGGAAATAGAAATGTTTCTATATCTAACTGTGGCTAAAGAAAAATCTTCATTTAAGCAAAGGAATAACTGAGTGTAAACGAAAAACTGTGTATCAATGCCTAACTGAGTTGTCTGAAATAGAACTGTTTTTATATTTAACTCAGTGTATTCCTCTTAGATATGTGAAACTATTTAACCATGTAAACAATTAGCCCCAGCTTGTTTAAAAATATTAATCATTTATATATATATATATGTGTGTGTGTGTGTGTGTGTGTGTGTGTGTGTGTGTGTGTGTGTGTGTGTGTAAAAAGGATTTGGCATTAGATAACCTACAATGGTTGATATGGAAAAAAAAACCAAGCCAAGCCAACTCAATCCAAACC
This sequence comes from Sepioteuthis lessoniana, assembly GCA_963585895.1. Classification (NCBI taxonomy): domain Eukaryota; kingdom Metazoa; phylum Mollusca; class Cephalopoda; order Myopsida; family Loliginidae; genus Sepioteuthis; species Sepioteuthis lessoniana. Next base: position 6,613,433 of record OY757910.1, read on the forward strand.
CAACCATTGATACCTCTCTCTCTCTCTCTCTCTCTCTCTCTCTCTCTCTCTCTCTGTGTAAAAGGGATTTGGCATTAGATAACCTACAGTAGTTGATATGGCATGAAGCCCAACCCAAACCAACCCAATCCAAACCAAACCATTGATGATTTCATTGTCGACTCTCTTTCTCTCTCTCTCTCTCTCTCTCTCTCTCTCTCTCTCTCTCTCTCTCTCTCCATGTGTCTGTGTCTGTGTGTTTTTGCATAATCCCAGTAATGGCTCTCTCTGGACATTATTTTGTCTAAATTACTAAATCGAATAATTTTTATAACATATCTAATATTTTTCTTGTTTCTTAATCGTTGATATTTTCATGTCAGACTTCTTTTGGAGACTGAAGGAAGTAGCCAGCAGATTTTTGCTAAGATAGTTTTAACATTCTAGAAGAATGGACGTTTGTAGTAGCAAAAAAAAATGAGAGATAACAGTTGATATTGCACGTTTTGCAAGGAATTCACAATCGATTTTGAATATGTTTTTTATTATTCTTTATGAAATATAAAATCATAAAGAAAAGAAAAGAATGTATTTGATAATCGCAAGCTTCACACTGGGTCTTGAGTCAGAAATTAGCTATTTTTGAAGTTTATTAGAGTAACAGAACATATGCATACACTTAATGCTGAATCTTTGCGCAAACACATTTTCAAATTTTTCTTTTTCCATATTTTATAAATGTTACGGTGTTTTAAAGTTGACAGTTATATCGAAAAATTAACGGTAATTTTTTGCGTGCAAATTTATCATCAAAATTGTGATGCAATCTTTAAAATAGCTTTCTAGCAAAGGTTTTTTTGCTAATGTAAATAAAATCCCCGAATAATTTCTGTAAAGGTTCTGATTGTTTGTTCTAAACCGTTTAGTAATATAGTTTTTTCGACATTGTGGCAGGAGTACTGCAAGGGGGTACGCTAGCCCCATACCTCTTTATCATCTGTCTAGACTATGTGCTTAGAACATCGATTGATAAAATCAGAGAAAACAGCTTCGAGCTGACAAAGAAAAGAAGCAGAAGGTACCCCGCAAAAACAATTACCGACGCCGACTACGCCGATGACATAACGATTCTGGCAAATACACCCAATCAAGCCGAAACACTACAGCATAGTTTGGAACGAGCCACCGCAGATATTGGCCTCCATGGCAATGCACACAAAACGGAATACATGTGTTTTAATCATACAGGCGACATTTCCTCGCAAGACAGAAGCTCTCTGAAACTAGTTGACAAGTTCACCTACCTAGGAAACAGTGTCTCATCAACCGAAAAAGACATCAACACGCGGCTAACGAAGGCATGGACAGCTATCGATAAGCTATCGGTCATATGGAAGTGAGACATGACCGATAACATAAAACGTAGTTTCTTCCAAGCAGCGGTTGTATCGATACTGCTATATGGATGCACTACATGGACGCTAACAAAACGGCTGGAGAAAAAGCTTGACAGCAATTATACAAGAATGCTGCGAGCAATATTGAACAAGTCCTGGAGGCAACACCCCCAAAGCACCAACTATACGGCCACCTACCTACCATCATGGAAACTATTCAAGTTAGACGAATCAGACATGCAGGACACTGCTGGAGAAGCAGGGACAAGCTCATAAGTGATGTACTCCTATGGACCCAACGTATGGCCGAGCAAAAGCAGGACGACCAGCTCGGACATACATACTGATGACCTGCTTGAAGCGATGATCGATAGGGAGAAGTGGCGAGAGAGCGTCAGGGATATTCATGCTGGCGGCACGGCATGATGATGATGATGATGACCATTTCAGTAAATTTTAATTTTTTATTTGGTAAAACCAATCAAAAACGTTTATTTGGGGATAAACCAATGCAACATGTTCTGTATTACTCAAAATATCATGAAAATACCGCAAAAATACATACTCCCCATAAATATGTATTGTCAAACAAAGACCTTCATACTACATCGTTAAATCTATTTCATATAATTCTGCCTCAGCTATTTGGAAAGCATCTGTGATAATAAAAAAAAACTTATTTGAATTACAACAACTTGTCAGTAAAGTTGATTTCCAGTATAAAAATCCGGTACATGACATGTATCATTTCCTTGTGATAAAAAAAATCGATTTCAAAGTGTCTATATTTATTTAATTTACTTTCATGCTACAGTGTGTTGTTAATATTCCTCCAAATTCCGATTTTAATTTTTTTTTCTTTTACGTGTCTTTCAACTGTCTAATCTATATCCTTTCCGATAGTTTAGACGTCATGGCTGGATTACTGGTGTAATGCCAGTCCATAAATACGTGCCTATTTTATGAGTCATCACATTTTTTATATATTTTACATGTTTAATCAAATGTCCGCAAAATGCCCAATTTAGCCCACTGTAAAGCGATCCCACAGCAGAGATTTTGGGGCACAACCGGCTCACAATAAGGGTTTCTTTATAACAATTCCATTTCTATTTTCTTTTGAATCATATCCTACTGATTATTGAATAAATCAAATATAAAACTTATTCAGATCTGGCAGAAGAATAATATGTTTGAAAAAACAAAAAACAGTCGCCTGTTCCGAAGACGATCCAAATATCATATCAAGATTTTGAATCGATTGAAAAGATTCAGAGTCAGTATTTCGTCACTGTACTCAGGAATATATATATATATATATATATATATATATATATATATATATATATAAGAAGTACTCAAGAAAGTTTCGTGCTGTTTTGAACAAATTCTGAAAGTAACATTCCACAAATCAACAGATGTACGGACACTTACATCCAATCTCACAAATCGCCCAAGTAAAACTAACAAGACCAACTGGTAACTATTGGCGAAATAAAGTGGAACACAAGTTATTCCTCCACATGGAAGTGCTGGTATTAACCGACTAACCAGGATTTACATGCATCAGTTCGGTGCGGACAATGGGTGCCGTGTAGAGGACCTACCGGGAGCGATGCATGATTGAGATGGATAGCAAGAGAGTTAGGGAACTCCGTGCTATTAGTACGACTTCATGGTGATGATGAGGATGATGATGATGAGGAGGATGATGATGATGATGATGATATAAACAAGCTTCGGATCTGTTACATTTACAATACTATGCAAAAGTCTTTGGAATCTCTGAATTAATTGTATGTTTCTATCAATTTCCAATTTATTAGTTTTACATTGCGTTTTTTTTTAAAATGAAACAATGGCTCACTTGGAGTATTTTCGATTCCTAATCGTTATATTTTGTCCTAGGGAGTTGGAACTAGAAGGCAAGAGTAAGATGCAAGGCAGCTGTAAAATATTGCCACCCAAAAGTTTTCTATAGTAATGCATGTAAATTCATTAATAAAGATTAATAAGGAAATACTAAAACAAATTTCATTCTAGAAAATATTAGGTTCGAAAGAGATCATTATTATCTAGATTATATAAGTGCTGTTTTATGGAGGCTGTTGTGAATAGGACAATGATAAAATTGGAAAAATAGAAAATATGACCAGATTGAAATGATAAGGAGCATTCCATTTTCTGAGCGTATATTTGATAGAAAAATTGAAGCGTTTTTAAAACGAAGATAAAAATATGTTTAAGGAAAATTATGAATAAATGAAGCTTTCAAATTACAAGTGAATTTATAACTTCAAATTCTTTGCATAAACGGAGAAAGAGAAAATTGAATAATATACTTTGATCTCAAACTTTCATCACGGAATAAAATTTATTTCCAATTATCATCGTTCCAAATAACGTAGTCCTGTGAAAAGTTTAGCTTTTTCGTTTTTCTTGTTGATGAAAGAAGTGAGGTGCATAAAATCTAGTTTTTCAGAAGCAATGTGAGAATGAAAATATAGGGATTTAGATATTCACGTTTAAAAAATGAGTCTGGGAGAAAACCGAGTTTATAGATTTCAACATCTTTTGGAGTAGTGTTAGATTAACAATATACACTTGATATAGCACGATAAAACCTGTCTGGTTGAGGTCAAAAGCGATAGGTAATGTATTGACGAAAGCTGCCCAGATTAGGCAAACAACGAGCCGTCGATGTGGGAGTGAGGTATTTTGTGAACACCATTATAAGATAAAGGATTTCGTGATTTTGCACTCTTTGTCTTTTAATGGCTGGAGTACGAGGAGACAAACGTTCGCGTGAATGGAGAACGAGAAACGAATGAAAAATACGAGAATATTTATTTCCTCAAAGAATGAAGAAACAAGGCCTTAGCTTGAGTCTATTATTCATTTCTTACTTTTTTCTTAGACTAGGGAACTGAACAGAAGGAATAATGCTTTAGATCCTAACCTTTAAGACGAATTGTGTTTTATTTTTTCTCATCCCATCAGAGGATTAACCTTCAGGGACATAGTAATCGTCGTTAATAACACTAAAAATTGGATGGTGGGACACTTTCATATCAAATACTTCGATTATTTGATGCTCCATATTTTCTGCTGTGAGTCATGTAGCCCCCTCTTTCAATTCTTCCCAACCCTGCATAGAAGATTTTTCACCTGGCTGTCCTGTTATTTTCAGTAATTTAAAGTTAACAAGAAGCTTAAATTCCCGAAATAAATTCTTAGAATTTTGAACTAATTTTGCAATTACAGAGATCATCATCCCTCGAGTTTTTGTGTGACAACCCAACGCTTGTGTGATCCATCAACTTAGCAACGGGTTGCTATCAAGATAATTTGGGAAACAATGGTGCAGGTGCACGTGGAATATTTGTTTCCATTGCAATGTTACCATATTGTCTTTGGAATTGTCTCTCTCTATCTCTCTCTTCCTCTCCCACTCCCTCTCTTTCTTTCTTTCTTTCTTTCTTTCTTTCTTTCTTTCTCTCTCTCTCTCTCACACACACACACACACACACACACACACACACACACACACACACACACACACACCTATATATGTATTGTATCACAATATACACAGAACCTATTGACTGCTAAAAACTCTTCTGATAATAATGTTGTCTTCTTTTCGTTTCAGATTTGAAAATATGATACTATAACAACTATTAATCCTTGATCACAATGCCTTGCACAAGAGAGGAAAAATATTTTGCGTCACTTCTTATTTGGAGTGAAATCATTCAAAACTCTGCTAGCAGAATTTCGCAAGAAGTTTAACTTTAACAATTATCCTCAGAAAAGCCAAATTAATCGTTGGGCACACAAATTTCCAGCCACAGGTTCCGTAAACGACCACAACAAGAAGGTTGAAAATCCCAGATCAGGTAGTAAGTTGACGGCAAGATGTCTTTATTATGTGGATGCAGTGAGAGATTCTGTCGGAAGGAGTCCGAAAAAGTCCCACCGAAGACGTTCACAAGAACTTGGTCTTTCACGTGCATCATTGCAAAGAATCTTAAAGAATGATCTTCAGCTGTACCCATACAGAATACAGATCAAGGATAAACTTACACCTGCTGATGTGGAAAAATGTTTAGTGATGGGACAGTGGTTCGAGAACATGATTGAAGAATATCCTGATTTCCTTGATGATATTTATCATATTTACCCAACTCCTCCGCTCGGGCAGGATATGAAACAAGGTCAATTTTTAAGCGGAGTTTAACAGGTTTGAATTCAGAGTTTTCCTTCTCGTAGACTAGTTGCCTCACCAAGGCTGAAGAACCTAGTCTGCTCTACTATTTACCCATAGCTGGAGTGAGAATGATTGGATTCATACCTTTCCCATGCTATGTGAAATGCAATCAGTCTCGTCCAGGATTTGAACTCGTGTCGCCGTGTCTATTTCCTCCGACGATAACCATTACACTAAGGGCACTTCCTTGATGATGTTTAGTTCATCAACGAAGCACACTTCTACCTTTGTGAACATTTCAGTAGCAATAACTGTGTGTACTGAGGTACTGAAGCCCCAGATGAGGTGATTCAAAACATGGAGTAATCAGACCGTTTTGATTTGCCAGCGCCAACGAGGAGGCAGTCACTGTCACAATGGAGCATTACATTAAATTGCTAAACAAGTCCTGGAGGAAACTCTGAACTCTTCGTGGTGTGAATCGAGATCTGAAATGGTTCCAACGTGATGAAGCAACTCCATATGCAGTCAACATCTCGATAGAATGGTTCGGCCACCTATTCCCTAATCGGCTGATCAGCAGGCGCCACGAACCCGAGTAGTCTCTGCATTCACCCGATCTGAACCTTCCAGAGTTTTATCTCTCATGTTTCTTGAAGGGCAACGTGTATAAAAACAATCTTCAATCCATTGATGAACTCAAAGTGGCCATCAATTCGTACCATCCCGAAAAGAGTGCGTCAGGGTGATTGTATATTTCGTTCGACGAATTCAAGAGTATCATCAGCGCTATGGCGGTTATTTGGAGCACGTACTATGAAAATGCATCCTTTGAGCTTGAGACACCAAATCAATATTTTTTATTTGTATTATATCAGCTTCCAGGACATGCAATTTAAAAAAAAATTCTTTTCTAGGTAAAAAATCCTTATCATAATAATAGGTTGCATCTATTTTGAGACATCGTATATTTTTGGAACAAATTGAATAATAAGATGAAAAAAATAGCCTAAGACGAAAAAAAGCAACAATGTAAAAAATATTAAGAGTAAATTGAATGATTTCCAGAAGAAATAGTGAGGAAAAAAATTGAAGGGGACGTTTTTGTAAACCTTCGGATGAAGTATTTCACTGAATTTAGAATGGTATGGCATACATTATGAACAGAAGGATCATTAGGTAGAATGATGTGTTTTTTTTTTATCTTAGAACTTGCCATTACTTAGTTGAGCCCAGGAAATTTTAAGACCTAATAATTGGGAATAATTTCTTCTCTTTTTTTCAGACATTCATCTATTTGACAAAGGGAAAAGTTTTAGCGTTTACAATATTTTAGGTTATCATGGAGGGAAAGAATCTCTAATCGAGAGAGTTATCCCCAAATTAACCAAAATCAGCCAGAAACATCTGTCAGCATATTGCAACTTATCGTACATTAGTTTCTTTTTTCCATATTTATCCAACCCCTCCGCACGGGCAGGATATGACACAAGGTCAATTTTTAAGCGGAGTTTAAAAGATTTGAATTCAGAGTTTTCCTTCTCCTAGACTAGTTGCCTCACCAAGGCTGAAGAACCAAATCTGTCCTACTATTTACCCATAGGTTGAGGGAGAATAAGTGAATTCATACCTTTCACAAGGGTATTAGTGCTATGTGAAATGTAATCAGCCTCGTCTAGGATTTGAACTCGTGTCGCCGTATCCATTGCCTACGACGATAACCATTACACCACGAACACCTTCATCCTTAGTTCCTTTTTATCAAACAACGAATTAATTATCGTAGTAAATGAATCATAGATATAATTTAACATTCCTAACTTAAGGTATTAGAAGTCCCTGTAGCTGGAGATGTAAATGAAAATTTAGTGCTGAGAAGGAAGAATCTGGATAGAAAACAAACTATTTCAATCGATGAATAACTCTTGTAAAAATCACTTGAATAGAAACATTTTTACTAAATTCCATGAAAAGATTTACAGAAAAATATAAACTTCTTAAGATTGTATAAAACTATAACTGATGGATTTCTTTTCTGTTATGCGAAAATTATTTGCAAAAATTATAGTTACACATTTTGTTAGTAAATCACTTGGTGTGAATTATTGATTGACTATAATGATTTACATTGATTACAGTTTTTTATCAGAAACTTCAATGACCAACTAGTGAGTGGTGCTTAACATTCACTGAATGGGTCCACTACTCACAGTTAAATCTCCCGCAAAAAGGGAGCTCTTCTGTGTCTGAAACGAAACTGTATTTGACTAATTTTGTTACTCTGGGTAGTGTGCAGTATTCTTTCATTGGCATTACTCTCTGATCTCGAATGATAGAATCTGTTCAGCGTCTAATTAATGTGTTAAATAAATCTGCTCGATTGGAATATTTGATATCACAAAACTGAGTACAAAACAGATTCTTAAAAAATACCTACACAAAATTGTAAGTATGGGACTGCAATATAGACGAATCTCGGACGTCTAGGCATAAAAAACCCATAGGCGTGTTGACATACCGTTATTATCAAGAATTCATTCCTCTCATTTACTAGGAAGAGCAACATCTTTTTCTTGAAAATATTCTGCTGGATTTCAATAAGAATGAATACAGAATTTAATAGCTCTACATCAAACCGTTTTGTAATCTTGAAACGACATGTAAAAACAGTCACCTTACGAATTATTAATGTAGATTTGATATTATGATGTGAGAACATGAAAACTTATTCAATTCACTATTGCATTTTCGGTTGACTTATTTAAGTGCGGTTTTAGCCGAGCATCTGAAAGTGAAGCAAATACCTAGTTATGAATAATTGTTATTGAAAAAAGGGGAAAATAGACATTTTACATGTCTGCTTTGAAAAAATGTTTTTGTTGTAAATGTTCAGTAAACTTTCGAAATATTCAGGGAAAGTTTTTTTTATAAAGTTCAAATTTTGTTATCTTTTTCTTTTATCTACTTAACTGTTCTTTCGCAATTCTTTTTATCTACACATTACATCTAAAGCATTCCTACATACTACTTATAAAGTAGAAGTTATTGTATAAGATTAATTAACACAATTTTCTAATTAAGACTAAACATTATAAGATCGGTGAAAGAAAAAAAATTCCTATCAATAATTCAGCTGTTTTAGAGAGAAGGAATGAAAGTATCAACTTATGTAAGCGTCTAACAAGAGTTACTTGCCACCCCCTATCTCTTGGCCTAGTTAATATGCAACAGAATGTATGGGGTAACCAACAGGAAGAAATGGTCTCTGAACAGATATATGTAAATGTTTAAGATGGATTGACCTGTATGAGATTAAAAGGGTTTTAAGTACCCTGTTAGTAATTCGTATTAGTGTCAAGTGAACGCTAGTTCTCCAATAATTCTGAAAACACTTCACCTCTTACACAAGACTGTCCGTATCTCCAGCTGTTATCATGAGATTGGCTAATAATGTAATAAAATTACCCGTAGCTTTCAGGGTATCGGGCTGAGGTTACACAATATATGTGACTATGCTACAGTTTCGGGTGGATTTGCTGCCTCCGTATTTTTTCATTCCCCATATCATTTGCCTTCCAAATACGTGAAAGCTCTATCTACTCAAGCGATAAATCACTGCTTAGAGAAAAAGGAAGGATTGATGCCTTAACGAGGGCATTAATGTAAAGGTGAAACGTTAGGAGCCTTATCCAGGACCTGAACTCGTTTGGTCGGCTTCATTTCATTAAAAAAAAACATTACGCTACGCGCCTTTGATCTATTTGTCTGTTACTGGAAATTTAGGATATTTCATTATAAACAATAAAATTAATGTTTAGAAAGGAAAATCTTATGGGTTGTCGTAAACCACACATTTTATTTGAAGTATTGTTAATGCTTAGAAAAAAAGACGTCACTAAGACTTTAATAATGGCAAGGAGCTCCTTTCATACAACAAAAAAGAAATCTTATCAAAAGAGACCCGTTAGCTGATCTCTGACCGATCAATTATTTGTTCTCAAAGGATCGGATTTTCAAGAAATAATAATCAGTACTACTACTTAACAGTTTATGCATTTTAAGATACCTCACACAGAGACACCCACAGAGAGACACACACATGCATATATATATATATATATATATATATATATATATATTGTGTTTTGTCAAAATCGAAAGCCATAAGTTTAGTTGCTCATTTTAAATTTTCAATGGCAATTACTTTCTTGGATTAAGTAAGTATTAACGGTTTGTGATCCGAGAATACAACAAATGTCCGTCCTTACAAGAGTTTTCCTGCCATTTTCATACTTCACAATTCTTCTAGTGATTTTTTAATTAATATTCGGGAAGTTTGTTTCTTTTGCCGTTAACTTTCCTGATAGATATATAACTGCTATAACATGTTCACTCTAATCTGTGATAAATGTTACTACTTTTTGGATCAAAGATTTTTATTACTGTTTTTATTAGTGCTTTTCCAATGATGCTGAGACAATCGTTAATCTATGTGCACAGTTAAACTCGACGTTCTTTTTGCTTAACTTTGTAAATGATTCTATCAGACAACTGTATCTGGTTTGATACTTACTAAAGATTCGTTAGTCACCAAAAGAATTCCACATCCTGTTTGTTTTTTGGACAGGACATTTCTATTTTCTTTGTTATTCCCTTGTCGAGTGATATTCCATTCTTTGACATTTGATATCCTAAATATGATACCTTATTGCTGTTTAGTTCACATTTGTCCTTGCTTATAGTCATGCCCACTTTCATTATAACGTCTTCAATAATTTCTCTGTTTTGTGTTTCACTTCTACAGTAAACCTTCCCCCACATAGCGTCTTGATATATTATTCTTTTATATCTCTCCTTTTGAATTTTTTAAATTGGTTTTTGAAAAATGTGGCTAGAAATCTTTATATCAAACGGCAGTTGAGCCCACATTAGTAAGCATAGGGGTGTTTATAGTGATGATTACCTTGAATTTCTCGTCAATTTTAATCAAATTTCAATTAAATGCTGACTTGATATGTAATTTTACAAAATACTTCGTCTGCTAATTCATGGCTTGCAGTTTCAGTATTTGGCAACGGAAAGGAGTCTAAGCATATTTGGTGACTCACCCCTATTTTGTAATCTCCATAGATTCTTGAATTCCAATCAGGCTTTCTTATTGCCACATTCAGTGAATTGCTACCATCCTAGTGAGATTTTCTTAGTATTCCTTGATATATCATTTTGTTAAAAATTTAGCCACTGACATTGGTAGGTTATGAATTGATAACTTTCTAGATGCCACCCCGCGCGGGCAATTGTTTTCCTTGAAACGAATGCTCGAATTGTAACCTCTTATCAATCATATATGAGTTTATTCTGCTTGTATACAAGAGAAAAGTTTTGTGGTATTCACTTTCAACAATACAATTCCTAAAAGTCTATCATCTTTACTGCAGACTACTACCGCGATGGAAATCATTTTTAAGCGCTTTTTTTGTTCCGGGTGGCCTTTCAAAAGTAATCATTACGTTTAATTATAGTTCCATCAAAGTGTTTCAACTGGAGATTGCACTTTCTCAAATTTTATTGGCCCAATTTCTTGCAGAATTATCTCGGTATTGGAGGGATATAACTGCTCGTATCAACTTGCACGTGAAAAAATATCTCATACAAATCTATTTTTATCTAAAAACATAAATGAATAATTTCATCTCACTGTAAGTTTATCGAAGACAATATCAGTTAATATCAAAAATTGGTTAAAATTGTTAAATAATTGCCTGTAATTTATTGGTCGGTGTATGTATTGAATATATTTCTACATTTATTCTTATCTCAAGTTCCTAGCTACAATTTCTTTAATTTGATCATGAACTTTGTTGTTTTGTGAGTTTATTCATTGCCTTTTTGTTGTTTGAACACTTTAATCAGTTCTAGTTGTAAATATAATTTTCTACGTAAATGTTTCTTATCTGTGACTTTTCAGACTTATTTTTTTGCGATGTACTCTGAAAACCTTATTAATCTGAGAGGGATTAATTCATCTTCCGTAATCATGTCTTTTGTTCTCAGTTTTTAAATTCGCAATATTTTGATGTTCCTTTGATCTGGACACTTATTGTATTATAGATTCGTTTGGATTTAGTATAGTTTTCATGAATTTCCTTCTCACTGGGACAACTACTATATTTATGGTCGTATATTTTCTTAATTGTTTAGATTTCTATATGAACAGGTTCATGTAGCATGGTTTTAGGCTTCTATCGACGACGCCGTTGTTATATTTATATCTCACTGAGTAGATGTTGACTGGTATTTAACTGACTTCCCACCAAGTCAAAATACAACAGAAAGCTAAATATAAGGTGGAGAGCCATGCAGAGATTGAAACCCATGCGCGGCCACACTAAAAAGGATTGGTGCCGTCGGCGTTCTTCTATTGCGGCGCCTCAGACGCCAAGCCATGAAGTCAGCCATGCAAAGCAGATACAGCCTGGTGGGACGACTCCTAAGACCAAGCGGATTCGACGAAACTCTAAATGCCACTCTTCCAGGGCGCCTCCGTGAGGATGGCAAATTGCTTTTGTCAAAGCCGACAACTGACTGACTGCCTAGATGTTGACTAGGTAATAAGATTAGCATGGTCGGTTGATATAGGGTTACTGCTTTTATAGGTGGATCTAATTTATTTATAATGCTACAATAGGTTTACTTCTGATAACGCATGAAAATAAATGATTGGCAATTATTTCACAACGATGACTAATTTTTGATTGATTGGTTGGGTTTGATGTTCTGCCACATCAACCCTTATAGTTTATTTAATACTTAATCCTCTTTATTCATACATATTAAATACATATGATAAGCCCCTGAGGTGATGTAATGGTTAGTAAGTTGGTCTTGCAAACTTTCACGACTGAGTTTAATTCTTATTTGATTCCCTATTCATGCAGCCTTGTGACACATATAAGCAAACGACTTTGTAAATTACTACAACGTATGATTGATAAACACATTTTCTAGGTAAGATTTTTCAACAAGTCAGTGCTAATTTTTATATTTTCAACTGAAATTATTTTCGGTAAACCGACTGAGAGATCAAAACATTTATACAGGGTTTTCGGTGATTGTGTTTGCAAAAGAAATGATCCCGATTTTTGCATTAAACAAAATTCATTAGCTGGATGGCTGTATTTCATGTAATATCAGTTCTTGGAGTTTATTTACTACCAAATCTTGTAGAGATACAATCGGCGCATTATACAGCTTCAATCGAATGTGAATCTCGACACGTAAATATATATATATATATTATGAGGTCTTTTTGGTTATAATATCAACACTTGTTGGTTATTTAATGGTATATATCATCATCATGTCGTGCTGCCAGCAAGGATATCCCTGACGCTCTCTCGCCACTTCTCCCTATCGTTCATCGCCTCTGGCAGGTCTTCAGGGCTATATCGCGTATCCTCACATAGCTGCTGAATGTATGTTCGAGCTGGTCGTCCTGCTTTTGCCCGGCTATATGTGGGGGTCGATAAGAGTACATCACTTATGAGCTCGTCCCTGCTTCTCTCGCAGTGTCCTGCATGTGTGGTTCGTCTAACTTGGAAAGCTTTCGTGATCGGAGAAAGGTGGCTGTATAGTTGGTGTCTTGTGGGATGTTGCCGCCAGAACTTGTTTAATATTGCTCGCAGTATTCTTGTGTAATTGCCGTCTAGCTTCTTTTCCAGCCGTTTTGTTAGTGTCCAAGTAGTGCATCCATACAGCAGTATCGATACGACCGCTGCGTGGAAGAAACGGCGTTTCATTTGATCGGTCAGGTCTGATTTCCATATGATCGATTGTCTATCGATAGCTGTCCATGCCTTCGTTATCCGCGTGTCGATGTCCTTTTCGGTTGACGAGACGCTGCTTTCTACTATTGAATATATATGATTTGTAAACCCATTTTACAGATAAGATTTTTTTTAAATGCTTGAGCTCATTTATTACACGCAATTAATGGTTTCAAATATTTCTATCTAACTCAAATAATTCTATTTACAATTAATCATTTTTTTTTGCACACATTAAATTGGTTTCAAGTGTCATTATATAAAAGTAACAATTTAACATCCGTCATTTGCTTTCACACATCTAAATGCCTATACATAGATGATTTGGTAGTCAATAGTTTGTGGGTAATTTTATTTTTAAATCAGTAATCACTAATTTGTTTGCACACTAGTATTGCTATTGTTTCAACACATTTAAATAGTAAGTAAGTAAGAAGTAAATTGGCGACCGTAGTCGAGGGTGACCCGAAGGCTTCCCTTTTCGAGAGCTACTACATGTAGGGGAGGGCGCTACTCATTGCTGACAAAAATAATTCTGTTCAATGTTAATCATTTTTTGCTCAGTGAAGTGATTACAAATATTGTTTTTTGACTCTAATCATTCCATTCAACATTATCAATTTGTACACAATCATATGCTTCCAAGTATTGCTATGTAACACAAACGATTCAATTTGACAGTCATTTGTTTACACGCTGTTAAATGGTCAAAGATTTCTATTTCTATTTATTCAATTCAAGATAAGTAATTTGATTACAAACAGTTTAAATGTTAAACGGTTTTATTTGACCCATATATAGGGCCTTATCAGGTACTACCACTCTGGGTCAGAGTGGACCTGGGACCAATGGCGATGAAGGAGTGATTCATATCCCCACCGCTCTAGGGCTGAAGCCTCACAATCATATTGTTTAGTGTCATATTCTGGACCCTCTATAGGGAGGTATTCTTACCTCTCGGCAGAGATGCCCTCGGTGTATTTTTCTTCCCCATCCAAATGGGCAGATTATGAACTGGGTTGTCCCCGTAGTGTAGTGGCTAACGAGCTGAACTGTGACATCGTAAAAAGCGTGTTCGAATCAAGTTGCTTTATTACTTCCACTTTTGGACAAATCCCTTTATGAAAAGTATGAATCTCACTTATCCCACCAGCAATCGTTTAAATAGTCCACTGACAGTCCTTCTATATTGTTTTGGCATTAAATAACTGTTGTGACCCCGGAAAGGGTCACTAATGAAAATGTAAACACGGATATTAGATAACAGATTATATTACACAAGAAAGATAGAGTTACATAGAAAAGGTAAGAAGTCTCGTACTGTTCGGATAACACCGATATTGATCTGCCACTCCGGCAGCAAAATCTCTCAGTACTAATAACGGTGAGAAGAGTCCATAATGGTGAGATGGGTAAGACTCCCAAAACAATAACCCACAAAGACTGATACAACATTTAAAAAAAGAAACCATAATAAACTATATTAAGAACTGAAATTAAAACATATATATATATACATACATATATATATATATATATATATATATATATATATCGCTTGGTTAATATCACTTTTATTCTGAATAACTTGTTTTGCATGAAAGAGTATATAAAGTGCTGGAAAAAGTATTTTAGGCAGAAGCTTTTAATGTGAAATTTAAAAATGTCAATGAAGATATGTGCTTATCTGCCTAAGTTAGATTAGAAAGTGGTGAAGTCAAGACTTTTAGATATCGTCTCAATGAATCACTACTTATTTGTTATATTTTGATCAGATGTCTCTGGACATTTTCTATGAAATGTCTTTGGTTATAAATACTTGACTGTGCAAATGTAATATTTTTCTTTAGAAATAAATCTAGTCCGGTATGGATTTGTCTTCCTTCCTAACCTGAAAGTCCAACTCAACCGTAAGATTTGAGGGTGAGGAAGCTATTAAAAGAAACAGGATGCAGGACGCCATATGAAAATATATGTTTTATAGGTGCTTGAGCTAATGGAAAACTCGCTGATATAAGTGCATTGAATTGCAAGCAGACTAACTTGAAGAAAATTTACTTTTATTTATTGTCAGTGTTTGATAAATCCAGCTTAAGACGTGGTATTTTCTGAACATGTCATGTCTAAGAAAACACTGTTTAATATCAAGATCAAAGAAGAGAAAATCAAAAACACATCTTATGCGAAAACCTATTGGTTACTTCAAATTTCCTGTTAAGAAATTTAATCCATGTTGAGCTGTCTTTGTTTTCTTCATGCAAGGTATCGGACAGTTCACAATTAAACGATTTGGTATGTGATTTCTGCGTTCCATTGAGAAAGAAATTTTGAAGAGGCTGATAAATTTGTTTTTTTTTAGATCTATCAATAGAAACAGACATATCTGAGGCAACTAGTTTGGAGCTGCAACCTCTTTCCATTTTCAGAATGGATCGGGTGACAAGATTGTATATAAAAACTTATCATCATGAAAGCCAATAAAGATTACTCATAAAAGAGACACTGGAAATTATTTTTACCGACACAACTTTGAAAAAAAAAAAGAAAAAAATGTATATATATATATATATATATATATATATATATGCGCCCCTACCCACGTAGGGTTGAGCTCTCTAAAAATGAAGTAATCGTGTTGACATTAGCGTTTTTTTAAGGCTCTTCATATATGAATTGAGCTCTCGGTAGCCGTTAAGTGGATGTATGTAAACAATAGTAATTGTGATTCATAACCGTTTAAAATTTACTTCGTTGCTGCTGGTTCCCTCAAGGCTGAGGGGTAGAGTCTTGGATTTGCATTTGAGTCAACCGGGTTTCGATCCCAGCAACGAGAAGTTAGTATGTCTAGCCACACTGATGAGTTCTGATAGAACGAAACAGATCTGTCAGTGGATGACTATATATATATATATATATATATATAATTCTGCAGAGGAGTATGATATCCCCAATGAGTGTCCTTGAAATAACACTTAACAATCTGGTGGTGAGGCCCCACTAATGCTAGATTTTTGTGGAATGCGGAGTACCTCCCCATTGCCATCGTTCCCAGGTCCATTGTGGCCCGGAGTGGTAGCACCAGATTGGTTTCTATCTACAACTAAACTGTGTACTTTTGCTAAAGAAAATTGTTTGAAATAGAACTATTTTGATATTTAACTGTGTGTTAGCAAAAAAAACTGTACTTATGCTAAACTAAATTCTTTGAAATAAAACTGTTTATATGTATAAAAATAGAATTGGCATTAAAAAACATGCCATCTTTGATACGCCATGAAATTAAACGGAAGCAAGATAAAAATCTCCGTGTATATAGCCGCACATTTATATATTCATTGATATTATTATATATCCGTGTGTATGTCATGATTTATTTTAGCGAGACTTAACCTGCTCATTGGCCTAGAGGGTAGAGTGTTCGCCAATAGTCCGGGAGACCTGGGTTCAATCCCAGGTCACGTCATACTAAAGACATTAAAAATGGTACTTGATACCTCCTTGCTTAACACTCAGCAATATAAGGTACGTATCAAGGATGAAGTGGAGCAATCCAAGGAAAGGAGTAGCGCCCTCCCTTACATCTCAATATAAAAGCTATTGAAAAGGGAGTCTTCTGGTCGCCCTCGACTACGGTCACCAACTTTTTTTTACTACTTATTTCTATTATGCAGAATTATATAAATTCACTTATATATGGATGTTTGACTGGTATCTAATAAACACAAGTTCCCAAATTCCACCCACCTGAACTCCAAATAAAATTGACCCGTGTCCCATCCAGCTCTTGATGTAAGTTATATATATATATATATATATATATATATATATATATATATATATATATATATATGTGGGGGGGGGTTCTAATTGACAAAAATATATGTATCATATCATATCCAGATATGTGTGTACGTTTACATCAAAGTGTGTCTGTCTCACTCTTAAATCAGATTATATGCAAATATATTTGCGTGTAATTATTCATCTTAGAAGTAAGCTAACCCCAGAAATTTTATCAGTGCAATATATGATTAAATTCATAAGAAAATTGCGTGTAACTTTTGTATGGTGTCACTACAAATTTAGAGCTGAAATTCCCATGGTATCATCTTCACTGCAGTGACGAGAAAGATTCTGACATGTCCATTGTCGTATATATCTGCCATTTATAGTTGTGCTTATAATTGGAACTCTCCCATGTTGCTATTGCATTGTGGTACTATAGCTTCACGACACCTAATTTGCCGCTGGTTTCGTGATTACCACATGTGTCGACTGGTCTTTCTCTGTTTCTTTCCACGCCCACGTTGCTTTCAGATCCGAGGAAAGAGAAGATGGTTGAGGTCCAGTCGATGAAGGTTGGAATTCGTGTTGGAGAGGTGAAAAAGTTGCCAAGCAAATTTAAAAAATGACGAAAATAAGGCGTTTGTTATAAACAGTAACAAACGTTTATCTACACAGTTGTTTAGATAATTTTTAGTCAAACACCACAAACTGGGAGTGAAAGTAGTTGACTGGCGGAGTTTTAATTGCAACTAGTCAGTGTCACAATGGCGAATGCAATGGCAACGGATTTGGTTCCTTAAGCGGCGAATTCCTGAACCAACTCAATTTTTCGCTTTGGGTGTCCTCCATTTATGGGCCCGAATCCCGAATAATCAGTTTCTGATTGGTCAGCCAATGGGGACTGCCGACCAATGGCTATCATCGTAACAATCCCCCCGGTTTGCCCCTGATTGGTTTAGACAATCGGCCAATCAGCCACAGTCATTGGGAGGGGCCACAAGGAGCAGTCCCGTGGCTAGCTGACCAATGATTTAGTGATTCAAGGCCTTGTGCCAAACTTGGTGACACCAACCCAAATTGTCCGCTATTTTAAAAATACATCTTTTTGTTTAAAGTTTGAAATCCGATGGCTGTCTTGACAGCTTTTTTGCAGTTGTGCGGATGTTTATTTTTTGGTGACAGATTTATAGGTCAACAAGCCCTGATCGGATCTCAAACTTTTTCGTACTTAATCACTTGATATTTATTTTATACACGGTTCTCAAAAAATACTTGGACACCCAAAATGAATTTATTTTTAATAAAATACATGATTTAATAAAATTAATTAATTTCCTTTAATTAATTTCGCCAGCCAACTCCTTGACACTTAAATGAAAGTGTCATAGCATGACACTCGGTTGTATAGTAGAACCAACACACTACGGTAAACAAGGAGTGACAGCCTGCACTATGGATGCAGAGTGCTACTCAAAGTCAAATTAACCAGAAAAACATCATATGTAATGAACCTAATGGGGGTTATTTGCAAAAATCAAGTCAGTCGGCATTTTCTCTCAGAGAAAGTGTTTCCGGCGTAAAGAAATATACCTGATCCTTATCCCGTGATGGTACTTCATCGGTACAATCAACTGGATTTATTGTTTTCACACACAAATATATATATATATATATATATATATATATATATATATATATATATATATTGTGTGTGTATATGTGAGTGTTATTAAGTACAAAAGCAGTGTTAATAGACACATTATAAATGAGGAAGATTTGAGATAAAAAGTCTTTGGATAAGAGAAATTTTAAGCTGTGTCAACGATCGTTTCCTTTGCTTTTTATAAGAGAGTCGATGTGGTATAAGAATTAGAATTAAATATGGTTGACAGTCCTTTTTTTCCCGAAATTGGAACGGGGTTTCTTAACTGTTCCTCTTATTTATCCAAATTGGAAAAGGATTATTTGACTCTCTTAATCCTCCGACTCTCCTAATCCTTTGACTCTCCTAATCCTTTTTCCAAATTTGGACTGAGTTACTTCACTGTTATCTTTCTTTCTCCAACGAATATAGGAAAATTTGTATAGGGTAAAATGCAATCGATGGGAAGAAATAGTTTTTAAACTGATCTCTTAGGAACCTCGCAAGATAGTCTTTATGAGACTCAAAAGGTCCGAATGGCCTGCTATTTATTTATAACACGAGGGAAAATGGGATTTAGGTATTTTCCAAGAGTATTAGATTAAAGCAAACACAAATTCCTGCTGCCCAAGTTTGAAACGTGTTCACTATTTTCCGTGCGTTTGGCTAAAATTTACTGCGATTCATTGAAATAAGACGTATATATTTACTTAATTCACTCCCTTAGATGGTTTCTACGAGAAAGGTAAGACTCAAGGTCATTTTTTTTAAGTGGAGTAAAACTGATTTGAATTCATAGAACCGAGCCTCCACTACTATTTACACATGGAGTGAAAAAAAAGATAAGTTCATGCATTTGTGGGGAGTGAATCGCAAGAGATTACGTTGAATATTTCAACTCTAGAAACCGATTTTATTTTCTACGGCGATAACCGTTACGCTTTACTAATTTTGTCAACTCTAAAACCCGCTCTATTCAATAATGATATTTTACTCCTTGTGTGAAGTTAATCAACATTTCCGTTACGAGAATGATAAATAAGAAGGATAGTCTTTCTGGTTTGAATTCTTTTTTTTTCTAGGCTGGTTACCTTAGCAAGAATGGAGAAATCAGTCATCTCTAAGTCTTACATATATTATTGGGAGAACAGATTGATTCCTGCCTTTTCTAGAGACATTAATAGAACGTACTAAAACAGCCACGTCTTGAGTTTGTACTTTGTTTGTATTTCTATGTTTTACAACGATAACATTTACGTTAAACGTGAAAACAAATAAAAACAAGCTGTTAATCAACCGAAAAATAAAAAAAATATTCTGCCCCAAGATAAGTTTTTTTATTGGATGAATATTGGGGGAGATTGACAAAGTTATAAGATGGTTGGAGAGAGAGAGAGAGAGAGAGCGACCGAGAGAGAGAGAGAGAGAGCGAGCGAGAGAGAGAGAGAGAGAGCGAGAGAGAGAGAGAGAGAGAGAAACAGAACATAAAAAGAGACGTACAGTTTACTAAAAGTAAGAGAGGCCTAAAATGAATCTATTTCAAAACAACAATATAATTACTATCTTCCTTTTACGGCTAACATTTTTGAACCAATGATTTGGTCATAAATGTAAACGTTTCTGCTTTGATATCATGATATCATGAATAGATATCATGAATAATCTATAATATTTTATGTTTATATTACAGTTTTGTGCTTTGTTTCTTTCTACTGTTCAGCATAAAATATTGTTTTATTGTTGTAAATGTTATTTTCTGTGAGTTAGAGAGATTCGGATCTCAATGGTGTATTTCTCTGGGGACATTGAGAATGACTCTGAGATTGATCTTTGGGGTGTCTTATATTACAGTAAGTATTGTAAATAGGGACATAAATCAAAGTCTGTGTGATTATGTCTCATAAATTGATGAATTTTGTGGCGCTCTTATGCGTTGACATGCATACAATTGCTAATACATCGAAATATATTTCTCACTCTCTCACCCGATCTCCTTAGCGCGAGTAACCACACATCTCTCTTTTTCACCTCGCTCTCTCTCTCTCTCGTACTCTCTAATTGTTTGTATGCATGTAGCCATTCGTAGGAGTACTACTCTCTTTTTCAATCTCTTTCTCTCTCGCTCTCTCTCTCTATCTTATATATATATATATATATATATATATATGAGATAGAGAGAGAGAGAGAGAGAGAGAGAGAGTATGTATGCGCGAACTGGTTTCCATTGAATATGTTCACTCAATGTTTTCGAGCGTAAAAAGCAACATGGAAACTATCGAAAAATTAATATTATTTTAAAAAAAGAAAAACACTTGTCCTCGTTCTTTGTTATTGTTATACTTCTGCTTAAACATAGTATCGTTCAGTTGAAAACTCGCATGAGCTATAGATTCGTGAAAACTTACTCCGAAGTTTTTCTGCGCTTGTCAGTTTATTGCCTCTGGCGTTGCCGCGATTTCATGACGAAGGAAATATTTCTGCTCTTCAGTAGACTCCAGTCCCAAGCCTTTAGGTATACCCAGAGAAGTAACCTCAAGGGAATATATCTATTTAGTGGGACAGCGACAGGATGTCACCACTTTGTGGGGTGAGGAAACCAGGAAAATGAATCTCCATTGTTGCCCTTGCCGACAAATGACCTCTTCTGAAATACACGAACAGATGCAAACGAAACAGGTACAAAAATTCATATGACGATAATAGTAATATTTTTCTTTAAGAATGTTTTAACTTAAAAGATTGTACAAATTACTCTCAATTGAGATATACATGTACTTTTATATTGTTAGATTTCGTTATATTGTCATATCAGTGTTTGAATTGTTTATTAATTTATGTTTAGAGAGATTCATATTTTGACAAAGGAAGAGAAGGATGATGGTTCGATTTTACTAAGTATGTATAAATATGGATCCCAAACTATTCAGGACATTTGCATATTAATAGCATTTATCACTCACAGAATGCATTAGCATTACCTTATGCCAGATATGGGTACAGTATAGAGATTAAATAAGAAATCATTGCATAAGTTTGAGTTAAATGTACACAAATTGAGATATTCATATCATTGTTTTTATCACATTTTGCATCAATGATTTAAGATCAAGTCAAGCTGAAAGTACTGTTTCCCGCAAGATAACCAAACTTTAGTGATGATAGCCTATTCCCTTCTTAGATTGGTGACCCATTTTGCAACGGCACATATTGTGAAAAAACTGTGGCCTGTGGGCCATGTCTAACCAAAAGTTTTGAAAACATCAATACTCTGTGTTGATACAACCTTCAATCGGAGTACCCATAGCGTACGGGTTACCGTCGGAGGAAATAGATACGAGTTCAAGTCCTGGATGAAGCTGATAGCATTTCAGATAGTACTAATACCTTTGGGAAATCCAATTATCCTCCAGCCAGCTATGGTAAATAGTAGGGAAGACAGGGTTTGCCAACTTATCAAGGCGAAAGAAAACTCTGGATTCAAAAGTGTTAAACTTCGCTTAAAAACTGACCTTTTGTCAGATCCTACATGTGTGGAGGGGCTGGAAATACACTCACTCTTTTGTCGTAAAATCCAACCGTACAAAAAAGAGAAAAACATTTTTTCTCAGAAATAAAGTCAAAACAAACAACCCCTACCACCACCACTCAATCTTACATCTAATTCCCCCTTGTCTTTTTTCTATTTTTTGTTTTTATCCCTTTCCCTTTCATATACACATTTATACATTCTTATCTATTTTCTCTTTCTGCTAAATTTTTGAAAAAAAAATTTTCCCAGTTGAAATATTCTTTTCAATAAATAAGAACGAAATAATCTGAACTGAGTCCGTTGTCTGTATTTTTAGTATATCCACTGTTTCATTTATTTTTTTTATCATATTTAATTTTTCTCCATATATATATCATCATCATCATCATCATCATGTCATTCTGCTCGCACGGATTTCCCTCTCTCTCTCTCACTATCCGTCAATATCGTCCATCACTTCTGGCAGGTCTTCCAGGCAACATCCTGTGTCCGTACAGAGCTGTTGCTGATAAGTTCTTGTTGATTGTCCTTCATTTGCATGGAAAAGATTTTGGATTTAACCATCATTCAGTCGTGTGTTTATCGTATTTAATTCTTATTTTATTCAATTCTTTTTTATTAACTGTTTTGTCATCATTATCATCATTATTATTATTAGTAGTAGTAGTATTTGTCGGGGGAGTAGTAGTAAGTAGTATTTGTCCAACTGGAGTTGCAATTGTCTTAAATTAATTAAAAGGTGAGTTAAAAAGTCTTATATGAGTATGTCGTTGTATATAAGAAAACTACAAAAAATGAAAGTTTCTCACATGGCCAGTGAAATCTTAAGTGAAAGCGAGCATAAGTGCACTATGGCCTCTCGCGTAGATGTGTTACCGTTTCTGACATATTTTAAGTGAGTGATTGCTATTCTACTAAACTGCTGACCACACATGTCTTTTTAGAGGTTTTGTGATACATGACCTACTTTTATAAACCATATTTAAGTCGGGTAACAAAGACAAGAAATTATTCCGAGGGCGTGAAAATCAAAATTAAACGAAAAAGAGATAGTCGGACGAAATTAAAACTTAAGGAATATTCAGGGGTTGACGAAAGAAAAAAAAAGAAGGGGGAATGAGCGAAAAGGAAGAGAGAAAATAAAAAGGGAATGGGTAAAACAAGTGGAAAAAAGTAAAGGAAAAAGAAAGGAAAATATTTTTTACACCTACAAGTTAAACATTTGAAGTCATATGAAGCATCATGATGAATGTGAAGCACGGTGAATGAACCCAAATCGAGTCAACGGCGTGCTTCACTAAATACTGGGTGGACGAACCCCACAGTTCAACGGCCAGGATCACATAGTTTAGTTAGGAAAATACTGATAAGGTTCAAATACACCCAACGAACGATTACCATGACTCAATATATATATATATATATATATATATATATATATATATATATATATATATATATATATATATAATGTAAACAGGACAAGAGATTATGTCTAGTAATCTTTTATTCAATTGAGAAACTTACTAATCGTCTACTTGACAAGCAGAAATGTTCAGCTTTTATAGCTTGGATTATCAAAGAGGAGATAATCCATATTCACAACAATACACACACACACACACACACACACACACACACACACACACACATATATATATATATATATATATATATATATATATATATATATATATATATATATATATATATATAATATTGATTCTTAGAAGGGTGGTGCCAGAATTACACTTTGGTTCAGGTTTGGTTCAGGTTAATTACGTATAGTGGACATCCAGAAAATAAATCAACGTCATGTAATCATTCATTTTCTTTTTGAGAATGCATTGACTACAGGAACAATAGTTTTAAAGTACAAATGTAAGAGGCAGTATGGAACACACTATCATTCATTCATCGAAACATAGTTGATTCAATATGCTGGATATTTGGAAAGGCTGCTTATAAAAGTAGAAGGAATACTTGAATAACAACAATAATAATTTCAAGGGGAAAACAATTGTGAGAAACTAAATTACCAGTGGTATACGCAATTTATTGATCATAAACATTAAAGAAACATCACTTATCTTGTCTTTCGGTCTTTCAGTTTTTCTATCTCTCCCTCACCCTTAGTGCACACACACACACACACACACACACACACACACACACACACACATATATATATATATATATATATATATATATATATATATATATATATATATATATATATATAACGGTTACGGCACGTGCAAAAGTAGTTAAAACTTTAAACGTGACTGTTTACGTTTTACTTTGATTGAATGCCCAGCAATGGTTAATAGTAAGATAAACTTAACTCTTTAACTTTGTTAAGAAAATTGGTCTTGAAAAAGAAACAATCTGGATTCTTATTCAATAGAATTTGTGCTATCATTGTTATATAGCACATTATCTGCGTAAGATAAGTAAGCGCTTCTTAACTTTGGCTGAATTGTTAATTTTTCAAACATCCAGTTACTCCAATATATATATATATATATATATATATATATATATATATATATAGTAAACAGATACAAATAAGCAATCATTTAAAAAGTGTTTGATACATCAAAGAGTGCTGAAATACTGGCCAGCAGAACTCTATAAAAGGAATTTTATCGCCTTTAGTTTTATTTGTCTAGTATTGATGAAAATTACGAAAAAAGTGTCTTTTGTATTGTTCAAAAGTTTAATGTTAGTTTTAAGATAATTTGATTCATAAAGAGACCAAAAAAATGGTCGATAGCCTCTTGTATTTCCAATAACATACAAATATTTTAGAATATATTGTCGAAAAGACAAGTAACAAAAATTATAAACTCTTATTGCTTTTGAATGTAAAGCTTTTTTTTTTTTTCGAAATGTCGCTGTTTTGCTCCTAATCTGAAAATAGATTGACTTAAGAGAAAGATACGTGTAAAAATAAACAAACGATATTCTAAATATGAAATAACGTGCTGTGGTCACATACATTTAAATTTTAAGCCTAAAATAACAGTAACATTATAAAATAATAAATCCAGTTGTCGACCACACGAGAAATGAAGAAATAAGTTGAATACATCAGACTTGTTTAGACTGAAATTAGAAAGTTTGACTTAAACTAAATTAAATCTTTTTAAAAGGAAAATTCAAATTGTTAGGGCCTATAATGTGTGCTAACAGATATATATATATATATATATATATATATATATATATATATATATATATATATATAGCTCCGTGACAACAAAAGTATGGTCTTAGCTGAGAGGTCAAATTCTACGACAATCAGTTATTCATTAATCTTGTTCCGAGTGGTCACTGGGGGAGGAGAAGATGTTATATGAGCAGAACATTAGAAACCATGTTATGCAGAATAGTGGATTTGAAGCAAACCAGATGTATCCTAAAGTGGGTGACCGGCGTGCTCAACCTGATGCTGGTCGAATAAATCTTATTGCTTCATTTCGAGGTTGAAATAATCCAGTCAAGAAACTAGAGTTTCTCATTTAGTGGGTGGCATCAATTGGAGTTAATAATAAGCGTCCCACTATGAGTGTAATTGAAGCCAGACGTCTAAACAGCATATGTGGTCACGAAAGTCAATAAGAACGACGTTATGTTGAGGTAGAAACTCAGGCCCAATGGTCAACAATCAGCAACAGGAAACAGACCCAACTTACTCAGACATAAAAATAATGTTAACATCGCGAATTTTAACGTTCGAACATTAGATACAATAAACAAGCTATATGAACTCACTGCGTATGCAGCCGAAAAGAATAATGACACATGTTTTACCATTGCGAACCGGGAAATAGCATAAATTAGTAAATGGATGTATATTTGTGCGGGCTTCTGTACGAAAAAAAAAAAAAACTCCATCGATCCCTTCATAGAAAAGTAGGAATGTTTCCCACTCGTTTAGAAACAGTCATTAGCGGAGAGGAAATCCAGTCGATAATGATGTATGCTACATTGAATAGCAACTGTTGTAAAACAATCATCTCATATGACAATTCCATTAATTTCAGTGATGTAAACGACGCCAATAGCTTCAATAATAAGCTATATTCCTTTTTTGACTCATTCTCAAACACAAGATTTTGATGATCGGTGGAGACAGGAAGGCTCATCTTGTTAGAAATGATTATAAAGAATTCAGTCCACACCACTCTTCAAACAGTGTTGTGGGAGCCTTACCCATCTTACCATTATGAACTCTTCTCACCGTTATTAGTAATGAGAGATTTCGCTGCCAGAGACGCAGATCAATATTGGTGTTATCCGAACAGTACGAGACTTCTTACCTTTTCCATGTAACTCTATCTTTCTTGTGTAATATAATCTGTTATCTAATATCCGTGTTTGTGTTTTCATTTGTGACCCTATCCGGGGCCACAAAATACTGGCGACGAGGAACTCGAACAAAAAAAAGGGACCCTCCAACAAGCAATAAAGGTTAATCGCATAACACACTGGCGAAGATACATCGCAACAACAAAGAGATACCCAACTACAAGTTAAAGAATCTACGACAAAGTTCCAGCATACAACGAACCGAACAATATTTTTGTTAAACAACTACAAGGAATCAAATTGTACAAACGACGTAGTATGTCAGATAGTGGATATTTTAAAAAATATCTGTTAGTAAGATTGTCAAGTAATCAAAAGGTGATTCTCATATTTTTCTTTCTTTCCCCCACTTCAGAGAGAAAAATTTAATTCAACGCTTACAGTTTTGTGTTGTACAAAAAAACACACACACGCACACACAGTGATTATTCTTGATTTCTGGGGATATTTATTTTATCAAAAAAAAACTCCCCGCTCCAGAGAAAGAAATATTTTTTCGAATAGAAATTTAAAAAAAAAATCTAATGAAAAAATGGAAGACCTTAAAGAAATGGTTGCTCAAATGATGAAGTTGCAAATAGAGTCTAAACAAAAAAATGAGGAAAAACAACAACTTCAGAAAGAAAACGAAGAAAGAATCTTAAAAAAATAAGGAAAAACAGCAACGGTTTTTCCTTGAATTGCAAAACCAACAAGAAGCACTTATTAAAAGTCTAAGTAATAACCAGCCTACAGATAGAACTACTATTTTCACTCAAAATGCACTGTGGAATGCACTCGAAACATTTTTCCTACGCACCAGATGAGGATAAGACCTTTGAGGAATATTACAAGAAGATATGAAGATAGTTATATTACTGACTGTGCCGATTGGACTGATGCAGAAAAAGTCCGGCTCCTTCTACGAAAGCTAGGAACTGTGAAACACGAGTTCGTAGATTATATCTGACCAAAAAAAAAACAAAAAACTTGCGAACTTGGCTTTTTAGAAACAGTTAAATTACTGTAAGAATTATTCAGCTCCAAAACGTCTCCATTCCACAAAAGATGGAAATGTCTCAACTTAACAAAAAGGGACAGTGATGATTATTTAGGGTTTGCATCGGTCGTCAATAAAAACTGCGACGATTTTAAACAAGGGGAATTTTCAGCGGATAACTTCAAATGTCTGATATTCGCACAAGGCCTAGTGTGGGCAAAAAACGCGGAAATCAGACGCAGAGTTTTGTCGAAATTATAGAACGAACCCGATCTCACACTTCAAAAACTGGCTGAAGATTTCAGAGGATAGTGAGTGTCAGAAAAGACTCAAAAATATCGAGGAGTCTGGTGTTACTTACGTAAGGAAAGTTAAGCATAGATCCCAATCATACTCTCCGGTAAAAGAGAGAAAAATATGATTAGCCAAAATTTCAATACACGCAGACTAGTGATAACCAAAAAAATCCACCCAGCGCTCGCTACCGCTGCGGAAAAGTTAGTTGGGCCAAGGACTGTCCCTATCGTACAAACAAAATGTCAAAACTGTGATAAATTCGGACATAAGGGCTCACAGTGTCGAAACAGAAAAATAATTAAAAACAGAGTCAGACATACAAAAACGAGGACGAGTCAGACAAAGTCATTCTTAAACACATAACAGTCAAAGTACTATATAAGTCGGTAAGATTTCAGTTAGACTCTGGCTCTGATCTATCAATAATAAACTTACAAACTTGGAGAAAATTAAATAGGCCAGTAATAAAGATGACAAGCAAAACGGCTCGAACGGTAACAGGAGACAAAATAAAATTTGAAGGCGAAATAATTATCCCAGTATCACTAAATGGTATAACCAAAAAATGAAAAGTCTTCGTACTGAAGAACACAAAAAAATTGTTTGGGTCGGATTGGTTTCAAAAATTTAATCTCTGGGATCAACCAATAAATACGTTTGGCCAAAAAGTAGAATGCATTATGGCCGAAGCTGAAAAAATTATGATGGAACTAAAAGGTAGTTTCCCCGAAGTATTTTGAGCTAGTCTTGGCAAATGTACTAAAATTAAGGCAAAATTTGAACTGACGGAAAATACATGCCCTATTTTTAGAAAGAAGTGAAACGTACTGTTCGCCTCGACCGAAGAAATAAATAAAGAGCTTGAACGATTAGTGAATATGGGCATATTATCGAAAGTAGAATTCAGCGAATGGGCTGCTGCAACGGTATATATAAGAAAAAAATCGATGGAAATCAGGGTATGCGCAGATTTTTCTACAGGATGAACGCTGCACTCGAGGATTACCACTATTTACTCCCCAGCCCAGAAGAGGTTTTTAATAAATAAAATTGAGGAAAAGTCTTTTCAAAAATTGACTTAAGCGAGACCTACTTCCGGATTCCAGTAGAAGAAAATAGCTCTAAACTACCCTGTATTACCACACACAGAGGGCTGTACAAATCTGACAGACTAGTTTTTGGAATAAAAGCCACACTGGCTATCTTCCAACAGGTGATGGAAACCATACTGTGTGGCTTTGACCTCACTTTCGCTTATCTTGATGATATTGTAATGAGTAATTAAATGAAGGAGCTGCACAGAAAACATCTAAACAAGGTTTTCGCACAAATACGGGAATTTGGATTCAAGGTAAAGGAAGCAAAATTTGATTTCTGTATGAAGAAAATCAAATATCTGTGACATATCATTGACAAAGATGGGAGACGTCGCGACCCCGAAAGGGCTAAAACTACCAAGGATATGCACGATATCCGCGTCGACTACTAAAAAAAAGATAAAAAGTGGAGATGGACGCCCGAATGTCAAACAGCAGTGTTACGAAGTAAAAGGCTGAGGGGATGGGTGTTGTAGGAGCCTTACCCATTTCACCATAATGGACTCTTCTCACCGTTATTAGTACTGAGCGATTTCACTGCCAGAGAGGCAGAACAATATCGGTGTTATCCGAACATTACGAGACTTCTTACCTTTTCTATGTAACTCTATCTTTCTTTTGTAATATAATCTGTTATCTAATATCCGTGTTTGTGTTTTCATTAGTGACCCCTTCCGGGGCCACGACAAACAGAAATTTTGAATATCTAGCTGGGGTTTCTTTGGAGATCAGATATGCATGCCTAAATTCTAAACTTCACAAAATATTGGGAATATTATGGAGTTACGCTAAATTAAACCAAAAGCGTAAAAAATTTATCTATTTACAAAAATTACAGAATCATCTCCGTAAAGATTGCACTGAGTCTTCATAAAAATAACAAAGAACTTGTAAATCTTAACAATATTACTAGTCCTCACTTGCCAATTGTGATATATGGAATCTCTATAAGATAAACTCTAAGAAACATTTTTGATACTCTTCAGGAGACATTTGAAAGATATACACCAAATGACGAACATGAAATATTCGGCGCCACTTACCCAGCAGCAAGTGATGAATGCATACCAACAAACAAACAAAAAAAAAAATCAAAATTTAGATTTCCCTGAAAGTCAAAAGCAGTTAGGGAAACATGAAATAACTTGAAAAATGTATCTTTACTTAATAGAAGAAACTCCCAAAACACAAATGCAAAAACTTAAAAAACTCAAAAAGAAGTCAATAAATTATACCGAAAATAATAACTAGAATACGTTCGCAGTCAAATTAGTAAAATCAGAAATTCTTTTGAAAGTAAAGAATCTCAGTTAAGATGGAAAACAAAAAAAAAGGGCTGTTGGAAGAACAAAAGCTAGTATCAAGAAGAAATGCCTTAAAAATCGAAAGAATATTACAAGGAAAGCTGCATTCTCCCCTTCATGAAGAAAGGCGTCGTCGTTATCACTAAGAAAAACAAAGGGATAAATCTAACTGCTATAGCTGCTAAGGTTTATTATGCCCTGCTTTTCCACCATATCCACCCGGAAGTTTTGAAAGCTTTTAGGAAAATTCAGAACTTCTTTCGGAGTCATCGATTAACAACATCACATATTCTGACTACGCAGCAAATCATAAAGGAGGACGTGCAAAAATATAGAGGCAACAGTATTGTTTGTGCATATTTGATTCCATATACAGAGATGAATCAAATACTTTTCGCATATGGTTTCCGCATAGAAACGGTTACCGCTTTAATGAGGCTCAACAAAAAAAGAAAATCCATAGTTCGCTTACATGATGATACGAGGATCATTAAATAAGTTTCCAGTCTTTTTTCGTATAGGCACTTTTATTGATAGTACACACATGAAACTCTAGTCCGCTTCGAAAAAATCTTCTTCAGCTGCAATGCATTTGTACAGTTCCAACAACTTCTGGAAGGCCCCATGGAAGTCCTCTTGTGTGAGCGTGTCAATGACCTTCGTCACAGCCTCTTTCATATCATCAATTGTCTCATAACGACAGACTCTGAGCTTAGGGAATAACCAAAAGTCACTGGGAGCAAGGTCTGGACTTTAGGGAGGCTGAGGAACTGTCTTGATGTCCATCTTGATCAAATAGTCTGTGACAAGGATGGAGTTGTGGACTGGTGCATTGTCCTGGAGGAAATGCCACTGAGCCGATTTGAAGAGTGCTGGATTTTCCCAAAGAAATCTCTTCCTGAACTCCCTTAAAACCTCAACATAGTAACCCTAACCCTAACCGTTTGGCCAATCAACTCTGGTGTATTGACTTCCTTACTCCTCCCACACCTCTCATCATCCCTCACAGACCCTCTGCCTTCCTTGAATCTTTTATGCCACTCAAAAACTGATGTTCTATTCATGCAAGGTGGTCGAAAAGCAGTCTGAAGCATTCCATACGTTTCTGTGGCATTTTTTCCAAGTTTAAAATAGACATTTTTTGCATATCGTTCTTCTCATTGAATGCACCACCTAAAACTGATTACTCGGGCATTGTTGCTGGAATCTTGCAAGAACATACATCGGCACCATTTATATTTATACACTGTGTTGACTAAGGACTACAAACGTAAATAGATCTCACACTAAAAAAAAATCGACGTAGACACTATCCCATTGTAACTGCTGCCGATGAAGACTATGCAGATGTTCAAGCGCTTCTTGAAAGTACACATCTCTGTTACATGGCCTGGAGCAGACAGTTGGAGTCATCCATCTGCATGTAAACTCAGATAAAACATTTTAATCAAGATTGTAACATCTCCTCATCAAAAGGTAAATCTCTGAGTTCGATAAACCAGTTCATATACCTTGGTAGCATTATCTCATCTATTGAAATCAGTGTCAATGAATGCATGAGTAAAGCATGGGCTAATATTGTCTTATTAATGAAATGTCATCTCTTAGAGAAAATAAAACGAGAATCCTTGCAAGGTGTCGCCGTGTCGCTACTAATGTGTGTTTGCACGACTTATAAGGAATGCAGAGGGTAAAAAGTTCAGGTGAACAGCACACAGAATTTATGTGCTGAACAAATCCTTGAAGCGGCACTCTATAAAGCAGCAGCTATACAGCCACTTTCCTTCTATATCACAAACCATAGATGTAAGATTAAAAGATACATGCGAGAGACTGCTGAAGGAGTAAGGACGAGCTCGTTAGCACCGTTTAATAATAGACACACAAGTTTTGGCCGACCAGAAAAAATACTTACACATGTAAGCTCAGTGTGAACACCAGATACCGTGTACAGGACTTATAAAGAGAGATACCCAATTAAGACGGGGAGAGAGAGAGAGAGAGAGAGAGAGAGAGAGAGAGATTCATGGGTATTCGTGTTGCCAGCATCCCTTGAGGACGATGATATTGATGATATAAAAGAAACAGTTAGCAAAGGTTTTTATTTTTATTCTTTTTATTATTTTTTGAACTTAAAAGAAGCTTCACGGCCAAGCCCACCCGTTAAACAATATAAAAAGTTGGAAAAGAAAAGATACAAAGATGGTTCTAATGTTCATGTTTGAAAAAGAATTGTGATGTTTTACAAGTAATCATAAATATTGAACCAGACATGCAGGACACTGTTGGAGAAGCAGGAACAAGCTCATAAGTGATGTACAACTATGGACCCCAACATATGACCGAGAAAAAGCAGGATGAACAGCTAGAACATACATACAGCAGCTCTGTGAGGATACGGGATGTAGCCCTGAAGACCTGCCAGAGGCGATGAACGATAGGGAGAAGTGGCGAGAGAAGGTCAGGTATATCCGTGCTGGTGGCACGACATGATGATGATGATGATGTGATAAAGTGTGATGGACATGTTGACATAAGCAAGTGAAAGACAAAACAAAAAATAAAAAATAAATAAAAAAGGAAAAATGTTTGTACTCAAGAATTAATCATTCTTTATTAATACCCCATGATCATTTGATTGGGAAATTGGCATGATTCTAAACAGTTCCTTACTTCTAACACACATGTCGTCATAAAGATAATTATCAAGAGATAATTCCTGTTTTTCTTGAGGGAAGGGCTGTGTACTTCGTCTGTTATGGCACGAACGTCTCAGTAGAAGGAAAGTCACGAAAGGAACGTAACGTATTTCAGTTTTGGAATTTCAAAATTCTTCTTATTACATGAGTTTTCTTATCTCTTCAGCTTGCAGAGGAGGCATGAGTTTAATCGATGTTATCTTACTCAAACTGCGTTGTTGTAAAATAACTTCATCTTTCTCCAATCAACTCGGCGTCTTCAAGTACTAGTAAATTTCAACTCCAAATCTAATTCGTACATTTAAAATAATTTCGTATCTAACTCATGTAGTAACGAACCTAATACTTCATATATATATCATCATCATCATCATATCGTGCTGGCAGCACGGATATCCCTGACCCTCTTTCGCCACTCCTCCCTATCGTTCATCGCCCTAGGTAGGTCTTCAGGACAACAACCTGTATCCTCACATAGCTGCTGAATGTACGTTCGTGCTGGTCGTCCTGCTTTTGCGCGGCCGTGTGTGGGGATCCATAAGAGTACATCTCTTATGAGTTCATCTCTGCTTCTCCAGCAATGTCCTGCATGTCTGGTTCGTCTAACTTGAATAGTTTTCGTGATAGGGGGCAGGTGGCCATACAGTTGGTGTCTTGTTGGGTGTTGCCGCCAGGACTTGTTGAGGATTGCACGCAGCATTCTTGTGTAATTGCCATCTAGTTTCTTCTCCAGCCGTTTTGTTAGCGTCCATGTAGTGCATCCATATAGCAGTATCGATGTGACCGCTGCCTGGAAGAAACTGCGTTTCATTTTATCGGTTAGGTCTGATTTCCATATAGTCGATAGCTTATTGATAGCTGTCCATGCTTTCGTTAACCTCGTTTCGATGTCCTTTTCGGTTGATTCGACGCTGCTTCCTAGGTACGTGAATTTGTCTACTAGTTTAAGAGGGGTTCCTTCTAGAGTGGAGATGTCCCCCGTTTGGTTATAGCACATATATTCCGTTTTATGTGCATTAACATGGAGGCCTATGCTTGCTGCTGTTCGTTCCAAACTATGCAGAAGTGTTTCGGCTTGGTCAGGTGTATTTGCCAGTATCGCTATGTCATCGGCGTAGTCGGCGTCGGTAATTGTTGTTGCGGGGTATCTTCTGCTTCTTTTCTTCGTCAGTTCGAAGCCATTCTCTTTGATTTTGTCAATCGATGTTCTAAGTACGTAGTCTAGACAAATGATAAAGAGATACGGAGCCAGCGTGTCTCCTTGTAGTACTCCTGCTACTATGTCGAAGTATTCTGTGTCTCCATCTGGTGATCGTACTTTTACTTTAGTGTTTCTATAGAGAATCGTTATTGCCGCTACGGTTTCTTTAGGTATGCCGTACGCTAGTAGGATTTGTTCCATCTTTCCTCTGTGAATGGAGTCGAAAGCCTTGGTAAAGTCGACAAATATTAATGTCGCTTGTAGGTTCTTTGCCCGTACACCTTCAAGGATTCTGCGGATGGTTAATATTTGTGAGGTCGTAGATCTATTTCTTCGGAAGCCATTTTGGTTTTTTCTAAGTATGTTGTCGATTTTGGGTTCTATTCTGTTTCGTAGTAGGGCATTGTAGATTTTGGCAGCTATGGATGTAAGTGTTATGCCTCGGTAGTTTTTGGCTAATCCGAGGTCCCCCTTTTTAGGGAAGGGGAGTATGCATCCCTTCGTCCATCTATCTATCGGATTTTGATTGTATACTGCGTTGCAGTGTCGGAGCAGTATGTCGTCGAATTGTCTGGTCTTCCATACTTCCGGGGGAATTTCGTCCAGTCCTGCAGCTTTTCTATTTTTAATTTTTCTGAGAACCGAGTCGAGTTCTTCTTGTGTGAACGGTCCAAGTTTAATGTCTAATTGTTTGCTAATTATTCTGGTGATTGGTTCAGGCGTTATTTTTGGTGGGTTTCCAAGTAAGTTTTCGAAGTGCTGTTTCCACAGTTTTATTCTTTCTTGTTGGTTTGCTGCTTTAAGTTTTGCTTTGGCCGTGTTCTTTCTTCTGCTCACTTCGTTTATTGTTTGCCAGGCAATTCTAGATTGTCTATCTTCCACCGAGTCTCTAATCTTATCTATCTGATTTTGAATGTATTCTGTCTGTTCCTTTATATATATGCCTGTTAATTGATATTGTGCCGTTTTTAGTTTTAAGGCATTTGTGTTTGTTGGGTTTTTTCGATAGTTTTTGGAGGCTGTTTTCACTAGTGCACGTTTTTTCTCTCACCGCTAAAGTTTCCCATGGGACTCTATATTTAGTTTTAATTTTTGTTGGAATGTATTTTGCTGCTGCCTCGAGGTGTGCATTGACGAAATTTTCGTATTCGTCGTTTGGTGTACTTTTTTCCGTCTTTTCTTGTAGTGTTTCGAATCTGTTTCTTAATTCTAATACGTATTTATCTCTTACATCTTTGTTGTTTAATAGGGCCCAGTCATAGTGTTTGGTGGTCGCTGTTCGTTTGTCGTTTTTTCGTAGGCTTAACCGTATTTTCGCCGTGACTATTCGGTGATCGGTGGACACACCCTCAAAAGAGGAGTATGCCTCGCAATTCAATGCACTATTCTTCCATTTCTTGTTTATAAGGACGTAGTCTATCTGAGCTTTAGTATTGTTTGCGTACGTGTATGTCCATAGTTTGCCCTCTCTTTTTTGGTAGTTTGTATTGAGGCATGCTAATCTATTTTCTATCATGAAATCTGTTAGATGTTGCCCATTTCTATTTGACGTGTTGTGGAGGCTGTTTTTGTTGTTTCCGTTTTTCCCGATTTGTGAATTCATGTCTCCGCCAATGACTAACATGTTGTGTTTCGGGATGCTACGCACTAATGAGGATAACTCATCGTAGAAGGTGACTATTTCATTTTCTTCACTAACATTGGTGGGGCTGTAGCATGAGACGATTGTTGCTCTGGGGTTTCCGTTAAATGTAGCTACCATCATTCTAGGTTGTATTTTCTCTATGCTATTAAGCGTTTTTAGTGCTCTAGGTCCTATAAGCAATCCTACCCCTCCCACTGCGGCGTTGACAGAGTTTTTCCATGCGGATACAGTGGCGAGCGACCATCCATTGCTAGTTTCGTGATATTTGATATCTTCTGTGTGCGTGTATCTGTGTTCTTGTATGCATATTATGTCTATTTTATGTTCTTCGGCCGATGCGATTAGCTCTGGGAGTTGTCCTATTCTATTTAAGGTTCTTACGTTAAATGTGGCTATTTGTAGTGTTTGCTTGCATTTTAGTAGTTTTGATTGTTTGAGCTCTGTAGCTGATTTTTCGAACACCGAGGCCAGGGCTCCAACCTCAGCAGGACGCGCCCCTTTTTTACCCGCGCGAAGAGCGATGCGGTTTGTGTAAGTGGTTTGAGTGTGGGTCATGGTTATCTTTCGATGGCTGTTTTATTCTCTTCTATAGAAGCCACTCTTATAGAGGAGCAGCAGTAGTTCCCCGATCGAACTGTCGATCCTGAGCGAAAAGTCTTCAGACTCACGTCCAGGACCCATTTGGGTATTGAGTTTGGTCGTCCATTGTTTTATTCAAATACCTTTACGTACATCATGCTGCTTCCCATGTGTACATTTAAAAAAAAAAAAAAAAAAAAAAAAAAAAAAAAAAAAAGGGTGGGGGAATTTGTTTTAAGTTTTAACTTAGTTTAAGTCCAACATTAAGGTACTTTCTTAAGACTTTCACTAGTACTGACTTATACTTTTACGAATTTTTAAATTATTCGATAGAAGATATTCAAAAACATTCTGCCTTGTTCGCTGACATGTGGATAGGCTTAATATCAAATTGGCTTTATAGTAGAGTAAGCGTGCCTTTACATTTAAAACGCATAGTTTAAGCATTATTTCACATAACAAAATACAGCATAACATTTTGTAAAATTCAGCATTTTAAATTGGAATTAAAGACATACTGACCAATATTGACATTTCTTCCACTCGGCTCCTGAGTTCAAAAGCTCTTCTTCGTTTGGACTTTTATTTACTACTGATATTTTAGGTAGCTTTGGGGGTGGCGGTCTACTGGGGTGGAGGGGAGAATTCGTTTTTGTTGGGTTTTTTTTTTTTTTTTTTTTTTCTTTTTTTTCCTTTTTCCCTTTCTGAGGGGGGGGGCTGTGGTAGCATTCTAGGCTTTTCTTCTAAACTACTGTTAGGGCTTTCTTTACGAATTTTTAAATTATTCGATAGAAAATATTCAAAAACATTCTGCCTTGTTCGCTGACATGTGGATAGGCTTAATATCAAATTGGCTTTATAGTAGAGTAAGCGTGCCTTTACATTTAAAACGCATAGTTTAAGCATTATTTCACATAACAAAATACAGCATAACATTTTGTAAAATTCAGCATTTTAAATTGGAATTAAAGACATACTGACCAATATTGACATTTCTTCCACTCGGCTCCTGAGTTCAAAAGCTCTTCTTCGTTTGGACTTTTATTTACTACTGATATTTTAGGTAGCTTTGGGGGTGGCGGTCTACTGGGGTGGAGGGGAGAATTCGTTTTTGTTGGGTTTTTTTTTTTTTTTTTTCTTTTTTTTCCTTTTTCCCTTTCTGAGGGGGGGGGGGCTGTGGTAGCATTCTAGGCTTTTCTTCTAAACTACTGTTAGGGCTTTCTTTACGAATTTTTAAATTATTCGATAGAAGATATTCAAAAACATTCTGCCTTGTTCGCTGACATGTGGATAGGCTTAATATCAAATTGGCTTTATAGTAGAGTAAGCGTGCCTTTACATTTAAAACGCATAGTTTAAGCATTATTTCACATAACAAAATACAGCATAACATTTTGTAAAATTCAGCATTTTAAATTGGAATTAAAGACATACTGACCAATATTGACATTTCTTCCACTCGGCTCCTGAGTTCAAAAGCTCTTCTTCGTTTGGACTTTTATTTACTACTGATATTTTAGGTAGCTTTGGGGGTGGCGGTCTACTGGGGTGGAGGGGAGAATTCGTTTTTGTTGGGTTTTTTTTTTTTTTTTTTTTTCTTTTTTTTCCTTTTTCCCTTTCTGAGGGGGGGGGGCTGTGGTAGCATTCTAGGCTTTTCTTCTAAACTACTGTTAGGGCTTTCTTTACGAATTTTTAAATTATTCGATAGAAGATATTCAAAAACATTCTGCCTTGTTCGCTGACATGTGGATATTCCGATCATATATATATATATATATATATATATATATATATATATATATATATATTCCGATCATATATATATATATATATATATATATATATATATTAATAAAGATTATATTAATGTAGGTTGTAAACATCTTAGACTGGTTTTGATGCAAATTCCTAATGGTATTATGGTTAGATTATCCACTAATTCTTCTAATATCGATATCTTCATTCAGAAAAAAAAAAAAACACGAATACTAGACGGTTCTAAAAAATAGCGGATATAAGGCCAAACTTGTTTATAGGGATGAATCAGCAGATGTATGTTATAAGAACAATAATTCCAAGAACATTTCTTAGTTTACGCGGCCATACAATATGACCGTTGCTTATAAGATAAGGAAACAATTCTTTAGATTATTAAAAGAAAAACTTTCTTCCATCGAATGGTTTATTTAAAACATCCATAGGAACACGATTGAATTAAGTTACAGTATTATGATTAATGTGTCAAGTTAATAAAATTAACATTAAAAAACTTAGGAATAATCAACGTACCAAGCCCCTTAAATGCTATCACAGAAATAAAACTATTTGTCCCCCACCTCCCAGGATAAGTGTCAATTTGAGCGTATAATGTATAAGGTGGAGGTACATAGTCCTGCATCTAACGATGGTGACTTTCGTAAAAATGTTGGGGACCTTATAAAAAAGATAATACTGTCATAGAAGTAGTTTTACGCACGAAATATATAGACATAGAACTAGCTTAATTCTTGCGTGGGAAATTAAGAAGAACCTAAATACAGATCTTATATTAAAATGGGAGATAGTAAAAAATATACTGTAAATATAAAGAGGGGGATAAATATTGTAATTTATATAGAGGAGAAGCGTGACATTGCTTCCTACAATAATCAGAATGAATTACAAAATCAAAGGTCTAAAATATTTAATTTTTGTAGACAAAAGAAAAGTTGGCTACTTGGTTGATAGTTACGAATTAATTTGATCGTATTTATTTATTATATTTTTTGCATTCGTTTATTTATTTACTTATTTACCATTTAATTTGTTCATTTTTTATGCTAATTTCATTCTTTCTAGCGGTCTTTTAATCAATAAAATGAAGTTTTGGTCCAACCTTTCATTAGTGTGAATCGTCCAGATGAACCGTTTAGCTGAACCATAGTTAATTTTTTCTAACCCTTTCGGCATTCATATTTTGCTCTACTCAGTGTATTGAACATTCTTTTAATTAGCATAAGGAATTATCGGTGTTTTTTCAACATTATTGGTTGATTATTTTCAAGTCGTACGTATGCTATTAGGCTTTCGTTTTTTCCCAGATATCAAATTGTGCAGTATTTTTATTTGCAAATTGTATAATCTTGGGTTTTTCATACGATCAGAATTATAGATTAGTTATAAGAATAATATATATATATATATATATATATATATATATATATATATATATAATCATTGAGCTTTTCATATCAGTTTTGGTTGATGGTGT
Source organism: Sepioteuthis lessoniana (assembly GCA_963585895.1). Taxonomy (NCBI): domain Eukaryota; kingdom Metazoa; phylum Mollusca; class Cephalopoda; order Myopsida; family Loliginidae; genus Sepioteuthis; species Sepioteuthis lessoniana. The sequence continues at coordinate 6,653,227 of OY757910.1, forward strand.
TTCACTGGAGTTTGAGTGACAGCAAGTCTCAAGTCTCCAGGACTCTTCTCAGGATTTGTTATCAATAATGCTGTAGTTTGGATGGTCTTCACTCGTTCTCCAACTTTCAAGTCCTCCAGTCTCCTTAATAATCCTTTAGTTACTGTGTCAAAAGCATCAATCACGATTGGTATATTGGTCATCTTCATGTTCCATAGCTTCTTCAATTCCCTAGCAATGTCCAGGTATTTCTACTTTTCACTTCTTTTCAGTTTTATTCTGTGGTCAGCCGGGACAGCAGCGTCCACAATTTTGTAAGTTCTCTTTTTTGCTGTTGATTATTATAAGGTCTGGTCTTCCGGCCGAGATTAGCTGATCCATTAGTATGCCCATAGAGTTGTTTTTCTTTCCATTTTTGTTTCCTAGTTATTGTCATTCTGTTGCGTCTGGTGTTGTCAGTATCGTTTCTGATGTCTGTAATCATTCCTCCTTCGTGTTTTTCTATGTAGTCCTCGAGTCGTTGTATCAATGATTCAACCCTGTCTTCAATGCTGGTAAGTCCCCTTCCTCCTTCTTTCTTAATACATATAGTCTGTCAACGTCGTCTTTGAGATCCAATTCCTTATGCATGGTCATTAGTTTTCTTGTTGCTTGGTCCATTTACGTAAGTTCTTCTCTGGTCAACTTAAAAAAGGTCTTGAATATCTAACGAGGGATACAGCCCAGATCTTTATTTTTTTGATAAGGTTTCTGCAACATAGTTTTGTTTCGAGTAGCTTTCTGGTTCTCCCGAGATATTCTTTCTTATTTTTTTTTCTTTCATCTTCACTTGTTTGATGGTGTCAGCCTCCAATATGCCCAAGTATTCGTACGTTTCCTTTTCTCCAAGCGTCCTAATCTTGTCTTGATTTGGTAGTTCAATTCTGTCAGTTAGATATTGTTTGCCACTTTTCATTACTAGTATGGCACATTTTCTATGCTAAATTCCATTCCTATGTCGTAACTCTATATTCTAACTGCGTGTAATAGAGTTTCCAGTTCTTTTTCATTTTTTGCAAATAGTTTGATTTCATCCATGTACATTAGGTGATTGATCCTTTCCTGACATCTACTAAATTTGTATCCAGCTGTTCATTTTCAGAGTATGTGGTTAAGTGCCATCATGGAAATTATGAATAGTAACAGTGATAGTGGATATCCTTGAAAAATACGTCTTTGTATCTTTGCTTCAGCTAAGTTTCTTCCTCCCTCTGTCAATTCCACTCTCCAGGTTTTCATGGTTTTCTTGATAAAGTTTATGATTTCATCTGATATTTTGTACATTTTGAGGCAGTTTATTATCCCGCTTTGTAGGACCATATCATATGCTTTTTGTTGTAAATCCAGGTCATAACTGGATTTTTCCGTCTGGTCTCGTTGAGGATGTGCTAATCTATTTGAAGTAACTCTACCGTGCCTTTGTGGCATTCTTTCTATTCCTCAGGGATTAATCTGCGGCTTGTTAGCGAGAAGTAAATGTCTTCTCTTATTTATGCTGTTAATATTTCCTTCATCATTAGTAGGCAGGTTATGGGTCTGTAGTTGTTTGAGGGCGGTTCCTTTACTTGGGTCCTTTTGGATCAATGGTCGTTCGATTAGTCGTCCATTCAGATACGTGTGCTCCTTGTAGGTATCTGTTCATTTCTAGTGCTAGTCTCTCGTGAATGGAGGAGAATTTCTTGAACCAGAAACCATGTATTCCATCATGGCCTGGCGTTTTCCATTTTGATATTTTTGTATTGTTTTATGTAAATCGATATGTATTTCCACTTTCAGGCCTTCTTTGAGCCCTTCTAATTATCTTGTCATATTGTTTATCCATTCGGCTTTTTATTATGTTTTTGTTTGCCATATTTTAGTCCAAAATCGTTCGGTTTCTTTTGCATCCGGTTGTTATTATGTTTTCGTGTCATCTCCTCCAATTTGTTGATAGAATTTTCGTTCGTTTCTTTTGGAATGTCCTGTTTTGTCTGTATTGTTTTAAACTTTGTTGATAACTCTATAATCTCCCTTCTTTCGCCAGTCCTTTCTGGTTTATTTCCTCAAGATGTACTGTTGTTTTTTCTGTGTTGCCTATTCCTTTTTGTTCTTATATATTCCTGCGTCCTTCCTTTGTTTTATCATTCTGTCCTGTTTTCGTAGATTTTTATCTGCGAATCCAGTCAAATTTCCCGTCCTGGTTTTGAGTTTTTCCTTGTGGCTTTTGAGGGGATCCCAATTGTCTCACAAACTAATTTCGCCCCAGCATAGATTAGTTCATTTAATTCTGTTGTATTATTCGTTGATATATAAGGAAGTACTTGATTTATTTTATTCGTTTCCTTCTTAACTGTTCTCCGTTCTATGTTTTTTAATGATGGTAACGCAGTCTTTTCACTGTTCATAAATCTCTTTACATTTTGTAGATTTACATTTTGTTCTTTAGTTAGTGATTTTTCTGGCTTATTTGGTTGTGCGTTGTTTGGTTGTGTGGTGTTTCCATTTTCCGAATTTGGCAGTTGATTTGGTTTGGGCTGTTTTTATTTGTTAATACTTGATTTGTTAGGTGTTATATACTGTCTTGTTCATTATTTATTTTCTGATGTGTTTTAGAACTTCAAAGTCAGAAAAACAACCTTTCTTTATCAATGGCCAGACTTCATCGGCAAGTCCTTGACTTGTTGTCTGAAAACTAGCACATTCTTGCCAGATCTCTATCATTCTTTTCCTATATCCTCTTTGTGTATGGTTGTTCCTAAAATAGCAGTGTAGTGCAAGTTGATTGTCTTCACTAGTCCATGTTTTGTGTTTACATCTCTGGTTAGGTGTGGTTCCTCAACTCATCATTCGTTTACCAGTAAGAAGAACAACCAACATTCGCAGGTTGACGATCGCGTCTCCCATGTTGGCTATTAGGAGAGCACCTGCCGATCATGACACCAAAGACTGTTGCCTGGGTCCCACGTTGTGTCATATTTTGTTTCAATTTTTTTAAATTTTATCCTGGGTTGTATATTGTCGCTATACCAGACCCAGGGGTTGTTTATAATCTGCGCGCCAGTCACAGATGTGACAGAGAAGAGTCACAGCGAGTCACAAAAACAAAACAAAACAAAACAAAAAACTACTAAAGTTTTAACTTAAAGTTCATTAACCTGCTATTTTTCATAGTTCATTTCTTAACCCAGTGCTTGAACTAACTTCACTTGTTTGTATTACCTTTATGGTTTATATTTACTGCCCTATTTTGAAACTTTATTTTAGTTAAATTTGGTTGTATTTTGATAAATACTAAGCTCCTTATGTTTTCCCTGTTATATGAAGGACAGTAATTGTTCTTACTTAATGCTTTCAGGCTTCATCAGGCAAGTATTTTCATAGATTAAGAGTAGTCATAGATAAGCTATACAGATATTGAGGCAGTATATTTAAACAAATTTATTTCTTAATTTCGAAATAGTTCAGCTGAAAATAATTTGGGGAATTAAAAAGTCTTCATTAAAAACAGAACTGTTCACCTATAGGTTTTACGAGTAACAAAGAATCAATGATTTTCAATAAGACATATTCAACTGACCCAGATTTCTCCGAAGACCATATTATTATTATTTTTATTAATATTATTACATCACTCCTCGCGGTATTTTTTTTTTATCAGAGTTAGCATTTTTTAAAAATTATAATCAGAATAAAATCAATTTTCCTTAGGTCTCCAGTAATCTTAGATTTCAACAAAGCTGCAATCTGTATAGTTTAAATTCTTCCTCTCATTTTTTATTCATCCCGATTATTTTGCCAGCAGGATTGTTCTTAATGCACTCACTATTATTGGTATTACTGTCACCTTCACATCCCTACCTTGTTCAGTTCCCTGGCAAGATACAAGTATTTGTCTATCTTTTCACTATCTTTTATTTTTGCTCTGTGGTTAGCTGGGTTACTGAATTTCGTTCGATGATAAGTACACGTTTTATTATTAATTAACACTAGTTCTGACCTTTTGAGTTAAATTGGCTGATCTGTTTGGAACTCAAAGTCACAGTCAATTTTATTTTCTAGGACAGATTTTAATTTGTGCTAATACCATTCGGTAGAATTGTAAAATTCTAATCTCTTGCATAATTCCCTGTGATCACCTCTTCCACCCAGTCATATCAAGTTTTGTACCTCTTTTGTACCAGTTTGATGTATTCTCTTATTATATGCTTCACAGTTAAACTTGTTATTCTCTTGCATATGAACAATTTCCGCTTTAATCATATCTCCTTATGATATTATTAGGTTTTGCTATTTAAATACATAGATTCAATTTCGATCTTGAGTTTTTTCTTTCTACTTACGTCGAAGACATCTTCTGAGCAATCTCCAACATTAGTTACATGAAGTATCTACGTTGTTGTTTTTCTTCCCGTTTTCATTTTCTGGAATTTGATGTTTTATTGTTTGGTTTTAGGATTAAATTACTGTTAGTGGCTGCAGAATTAAACATATCCAGGTTAAAGAGTCCAGTCTGACTCACTATCTACTCATAACTGGATGGAAAATAGTTGGATTCACACGTTTTCCAAGGGTTTTAGGACAATGTGAAATACAAACAGACTTGTCAAGGATTTAAACTCGGTTTGCAATAACCATTTTCTTTGACGATAATTATTACTCCTATCTTCTTTGACGATAATTATTACTCCTTATATATATATATATCTTTGTGAATTTAATTTTTTTTGCATATGAATTGTAACTCCATATTTGCTGTAATGCAAATTCAAGTATAGTATATAAGTCATATGACCAGACGGACATTATAGTAATATTCCCTGCCGAAATAAATGTATTGTGACAACTTAACCTGGTTTGAGTTTCCATCCGATTACATTATTGTTTTGTTAACCTTAATATATATATATATATATATATATATATATATATATATATATATATATATATATATATATATTAAGGTTAACAAAATAATCACCCCACTTTCATCTCAGGTGAGTGACAATCTTTGGGCCTCGTTACAACTTCGATCCGTTTATTATGGTCCAGGCAGCAAACATATCAATTTACATCTACGATAGATAATCAACTCGCTTTTATCGCCTGCTGGCTTTTTTGATAACTTATCACTTCGATCCTTGGTATCTTTTGCTTTCAATGCTACAACAGGGAACTCACATTTCTCCGAAGAAGAAACGGAGTTTGAAAACAACACCTATCCTATTCGAGTGAAAATGTACAGAGAACCTATACAAACATATATCTATATTCGTCAGTAATGACTTATGTCAGGGCTTCTTGACATACAAAGTGATATTCTTTCATAATATGAAATGGGAAATGTAAGAGAATAATAAAAGTAACCAGAGTATTGTTAAGGTCATTAGTAAAACAAATGGTTTGATAAAAGGATATTTTGTGGCTCTTATCGATGACAGATAACTAAAGACAATAGGACAGCTGTGAATATTACTCGATCTTGGAATTAGATAGAGATACAACTTGATCTCGCTGATTAATGAAATTGGCCAGATATTGGAACAATGAAAAACATTTTGCACATAGGTCCCAGACTTTGGTTTGGAGATATTTTTGGAAACTCTCATGAGACCGCCTCGTGATATCAATGAGAGAAGCCTAACCAATGAAAAAGAAGATAAGTCAGGTATTAAAGAATACCTTACACCAACATTGGTGAGTTCGTTGGGTGGGGTTTATGGCATATGAACCTTTGTAGGTTATTTAACACCAAATCCATTTTTATACAAATAGTCAGTTCTATTTCAAACAATTCAGTTTCGCATGAGTATACAGTTTAATTGTCAAAAACATTTTTATTTCAATTTATTCAGTTTATTCAAGCAGTTCTAATTCAGCTAATTCAGTTTCGTATAAATACAGATTTTCTTTACACACAGTTAAATGCCACGACAGTTCTATATTAAACAATTCAGTTAAGTAAAAGTACAATTTCAATGTCAAAAACCGTTTCATTTCAAACAATTAAGTTTATCATAAGTATACAATATAAATGTATGTACACAGTTTAATTGTAAAAAAACATTTCTATTTGAAGCTCTTCAGTTTAGTCAAACTGTTCTAATTCAAACAATTCAGTTTAGCTTAAATATGCAGTTAGTTCTATTTGACTCATAGATCAGATCCTATCAGGTGCTACCACTCCGGGCCAGAGTGGACCTGGGAGCAATGGTAATGAAAAAGTGCTCCGCATTCCCAAAGTTTCAGCATCACTGGAACCTCACCATCAGATTGTTTAGTGTCATATCCAGAACACTGATTGGAGGGTCTTGCAGTGGGTAAATTCTACAGCCACAGCAAACTGAGCAATACACAGAGTTAATGTCAAAACAGTTTTGTTTCAGATAATTCAGTTTAGTATGATTACACAGTTTTGATGTCAAAACCGTTCTATTACAAGCACTTCAGTTTAGCAAGAGTACGAAGTTTAAATGTCAAAAAATATCTATTTTAAACAATTCGGTTTAGCATAAATATGCAGTTTAAATGCTAAAAAATCCCCAGTAAAGTCAAGAAACCACTGTTTAGTTCTATTTAACCCATAGATATGACCCTTATCAGGTGCTACCACTCCGGGCTAGAGTGGACCTGGGAGCGATTGCAATAAACGCGTACTCTGCATTCCCCAAAAACTCCAAAATTACTGGAACCTAAGCATCAGATTGTTAAGTGTCATTTCAGGACACTCGTTGGGGATGTTTTACCCCTCTGCAGAGAAACAGTCGGTGTATTCTACAGCAACCTGCCGACTTGGCAACTTAAACAAAAGAAACGTAGGAGAATACGCCTGCAAGTAGTTGAGAAAGGACTCTGACAAATATGAACGCTCAGGGGCTCAGGATTGAGAAAATTATACGATATCTCATGGAAGAAAATAGAGATTCCCAAAATATAGAGCCGCAAAACTGCAGCTTAAGTTGCAGTTCTTTGTTGGAACGGTTGCTGTCACTGTTGGAACTCAGACTAGCGAACTTGTGTCTAGCTATGTCTTTAACGGATCAACTCTTGGCGGGGGCGGGGAGAAAACAACATGACTTGAATTCCAGAAATCGTATTTATTTACACGGCATCTGTAGACTGAATCATATCGGACCTTACAATTTTAAATGTACAATTCAGTATTACTAACATTAAGACTCCAACATTATTCAGTTGAAATAAATTAGTAATTAAACAACCACATAAACTGACGTCGAATGATTATAGTGTTGGATATAAGAATAAATGCTTTTATCATTTTTATATTCTATAACCCGGTATTTTCCATCTGTGTAGGTTAATGATCTATGTTTATTTCTATTGAAACCGGTGATTCTTCAATCCTTAAAGGGCCTCCTTTAGATTTAAATTAACACAGGGTGAATTGAAAGAGCAAAACTGACTCAACAACCGATTGGAGACTTTCTGGGCCAGCGGGTTAGGACGAGTAGAGAAATACATCCTGCAGCACTATACTATTGTAACAATAAAATGTACATCTAAACTGCTCCGATTGACAGTTACAAGCTTCTTATTATTGATGCTCTCTTTCCGCCCGTAATCTATACGACAAAATTATCCAAAGCGGACATTTTGACTTACGATATCCATTTCATGCACAGACTGTAGTGAAAGTTTAATCTCTTTTAATTAATTAATCATTTGAACCAGATTGATATTGGTTGAAGAGAGAGTCACCAATGTGGATAAACATTTATTAGGTCAGCTGGATAACATCTTGGAGATGTATTCTACAATCCTGTGAGCATATTTTAAGCTTACTTGTCTGTCGGACGAATCTAACTTGATTTGAATAATGTCGAGACTGTAAGACTCGCTTCTAAAAAAGCTATTTAATATAAATGAAGCTATGTAAGTAGATAGATCTTATTATTTACGATAATTACTTCTGGGATGAGATGATAATTTTAAAATTCAATAGGGTTTACTTTCTTTTTTTTTGTGAGTGGGGGGTCAGGTTTTGCGCAGTTACCATAGAATTACCTCCCCTAACAATAGTATATGTTTTTGCAATTTGTTAAAGCTAATGAACTACATTCGTATGCTTGGGTTTAATTTTCACTGCTTAAATATTTTTAATATTTCCCTTCGGCGAGTGGATCTTATCGTTAATGAAGATTGTGTTTATCAAGTTCCGGTCAGAATTAATTCTGATGCGGATTCTAAGTTAAGTTTAATGTTGAGCCTTTCTCCAATTAGTGCAGATACAGTTAGGAATGATCGATTTTACCAATCGAGACGCTTTAAAAATCAGTTATGAATTTTTATTCTCAGTCTTTGTGTGAAAATTAAACCGAGATTAAGTTTTTTTCTTCATTTTATTGTGAAGATATTGATGAAAGTATAACGTTCATCAAACGAATGTATCATATTGATTTAAACCATGTTAGGAAACCAGCGACCGTAAGGCCGCATGTGACCTTCTGTGACATAAGTTATGATTTTTCACGACCTTAGTAAAAGACTATAAATTCTTTCCCCATAATCGAAACTAGTATCTTGATATTTTTTCTCGAAAACAATCTTAAAATATTATAAAAAATTAGCAAAGTACTTTTTCAAATGTCCTCATGCTGTATATGCTGGATTACGTGCACTTATCAGATGGATTAATTGTCCTAGTTGTTAGGAGGTCATAGAAGGAAACATATAAGTAAAAGAAAAAGCTATTTTTAGTCTCATTTATTTTATATGATTTAAAGGGATACTTCAACTTTTAAAAGGGCCAGAGCCACTTGAAGCCGATCATAATACAACAAGCAAAAAAAATTGAATTTTTTTCTAAATTACCCGTTCATTCTGGAACAAATTGCTAAAGATGATATTATTATTTACTCATTAGAGTTTTTCACATCATCGTTAGCTGATGGTCTTTCCCTGGACTTTGGGTGACAGCAAGTCTCCAAAACTCTTCTCAGTATTCTGGCCGTTCTCAATAATACTGTCATGTGGATGGTCTCCACTCGTCCGCCAACCTCCAAGTCTTCAAGGCCCTTTAATAATCCTTTACTTACTGTACTAAAAGCACCGATCACAATTAGTATAATTGTCACCTTAATGTTCCATAGTTTTTTCAATTCTCTAGCAAGGTCGAGGTATTTATCCTTCTGTTCACATTCTTTAAGTTTTATTCTGTGGTCAGCCGGGACAGCAAAGTCGACAATTTTTCATATTCTCTTTATTTATTTATTTATTTATTTATTTTTAGGTTGTTTATTATAAGCTCTGGTCTTCTGGCAAAGATCAGGTTATCCGTGTGTATGTCAAAGTTCCCATAGGAGTTTATATGTCATTTTCTAGAACAGGTGCTGGGTTGTGCATATACCATTTGTTGGTGTGTTCAAATTTAAATTTCTTGCACACTTCCCAGTGGATCAGTAGCTATAGTATTTTACTTTTTGAGAGTTTATCCCACAATTTCCAGCTGATGGCCCTTCACTTATGTCTGAGTTTGTTTTTCCACTGTTGAATTTTCTTTTTAGTCCCAACATGTCACAGCGTTCTTCTATTAGTATTATTTACTTCGGAAGAATTTTTCACATTAATGTTAGCTAATGGTGTTTCAATGGAGTTTCAGAGAGAGTAAATCTCCTCAAGTCTCCAAGACTCTTCTCAGTATTCTTGCCGTTCTCCATAATGTAGTAGTTTGGATTGTCTCCATTAGTCCTCAAACCTCTAATTCCTCCAATCCCTTTAATAATCATCTGGTTACTATGCCAAAAGCATCAATCATGATTGGTATAACAGTCACTATCATGTTCCATAGCTTCTTCAATTCCCTAGCAAGTTCCAGGTACTTATCTTTCTTTTCACTTTCTTTCAGTTTTATTCTGTGGTCAGCCGGGACAGCAAGGTCCACAATGTTGTTAGTTCTCTTTTTTGTTGTTGATTATTATAAGGTCTGGTCTTCCGGCCGAGATTAGGTGATTTGTTTGTATGTCAAAGTCCCATGGGAGTTTATGTGTGTCATTCTATAAGACAGTTGCTGAGTTGTGCACATAGCATTTGTTGGTATGGTCAAATTTAAATTTCTTGCCCTATCCCCGTAGATCACCTTACCCACTCAGTTGTGTCTTGTCTTATACACCTATGCTAATTTGCTATATTCGCTTATTATGTGATTGATTGTTATAGTCTCTATCACCAAATAACCTACACTTGCTATTTTGCTGCGTCTTACCTATTCTCTTCTTGATATGATTGTTTTTATGGCATTGTTTTGTACTGAAATAAGGAGAGACTGTTTCTTTCGTAAGGTTTCATTTTCTTAACTACGTCCAGGTTTTCTCGTGTGAGTTATTGCTTATTAGACGATCAAAACGACCATGGGTTTTTTTTTTTCTTCAAATCTTTTCTGTTAATTATTATTCTTTCTGTTTTCGTATTGTCAGTTTCGTTTCTGATGGCTGTAATCGGTCCTTCTTCGTGTTTTTGTATGTAGTCTTCGAGTCGTTGCATCGATGCATCAACGCTGTCTTCAATGCTGGCAAATCCTCTTCTTCCTTCCTTTCTTGAAACATATAGTCTGATAAGGCCATCTCTGAGATGCCTTATGCACGGTCATTAGTTTTCTTCTTCTTTGGTTCATTTGCTTAATTTCTTCTCTGGTCCACTTCAAAACGGGTCCCGAATATCTAATGAGGGATAAGGTTTGAGCTACATAGTTTTGTCTCGAGTAGATTTCTGGTTCTCCTGAGATATTCTTTCATATTTTTTTAATTTCATCTTCACGTGTTTATGGTTTCAGCTTTCAAGATGCAGTCATTGAGAGTTTTTCACATCAAAGTTAGCGGATAGTCTTTAACTGGGGGTTGAGTGATAGCAAGTCTATTATTGTTATCATTATCCGGCTTCACGCTGCAATTAGCAAATAACAGTTTTTAAAAAATATTACTACCGTCATTTCTTTTTTTTATGAATATAAGATCCAAAAGAGTGGTCTATGTTGTTGTTAAATTCATATCATATCGATTCCCTTTAATTTCACGTGACCGTATTGGTTTTATGTTATCATGTTCTGTGATGATCTTTTATGCCATGTGACTTCAACTAGAAATAAGTTAAAGCAATCTCTTTAATCATCATCATCATCATCATCATCGTGCCACTAGCACGGATATCCCAGATCCTCTCTCGCCACTTTTCCCTATCGTTCATCGCCTCAGGCAGGTCTTCAGGGCTACATCCCCTGTCCTGCTGAATGTATGTTCGTGCTGGTCGTCCTGCTTTTGCCCGGCCATATGTGGGGGTCAATAGGAGTACATCAGTCATGAGCTCGTCCCTGCTTCTCCAGCAGTGTCCTGCATGTCTGGTTCTTCTAACTTGGATAGTTTTCGAGATAGGAGGCAGGTGGCCATATAGTTGGTGCTTTGTGTGGTGTTGCCTCCAGGATTTGTTCAGTATTGTTCGCAGCATTCTTGTATAATTGCTGTCTAGCTTCTTCTCCAGCCAATTAGTTAGCGTTCATGTAGTGCATCGATACGACAGCTGCCTGGAAGAGACTGCGTTTCATTTTATCGGTTAGGTCTGATTTCCATATGATCGATAGCCTATTGGTAGCTGTCCATGCCTTCGTTAGCCGCGTGTCGATGTCCCCTACGGTTGATGAGACGCTGCTTCCTAGGTAAGTTAATGTGTCTACTAGTTTAAGAGGAGTTCCGTCTAGCGTGGAGATGTCACCTGTTTGATTATAGCACATATATTCCGTTTTGTGTGCATTGACATGGAGGCCAATGCCTGCGGCTGCTCGTTCAGAACTATGCTGTAGTGTTTCGGCTTGGTTGGGTGTATTTGCCAGTATCACTATGTCATAGGCGTAGTCAGCGTCGGTAATTGTTTTTGCGGGGTATCTTCTGCTTCTTTTCTTTGTCAGCTCGAAGCTGTTTTCTCTGATTTTATCGATGGATGTTCTAAGCATGTAATCTAGACAGTCGATAAAGAGGTATGGCGCTAGCGTGTCTCCTTGTAGTACTCCTGCTACAATGTCGAAGTATTCTGTGTCTCCATCTGGTTAACATACTTTTACTTTGGTGTTTCTATAGAGAATCGTTATTGCTGCTCCGGTTTCTTTAGGTCGGCCGTATGCTAGTAGGATTTGTTCCATCTTTCCTCTGTGAATGGAATCGAAGGCCTTGGTAAAGTCGACAAATTGTAATGTCGATGGTATATTTTTTGCCTGTACACCTTCAAGGATTCTACGGATGGTCAATATTTGTAAGGTCGTGGATCTATTTCTTTGGAAGCCATTTTGGTTTTTCCAAAGGATGTTGTCGATTTTGGGTTCTATGTCGGTTTTGTTGTGGGGCATTGTAAATTTTGGCTGCTATGGATGTAAGTGTTATGCCTCGGTAGTTCTTGGCTAATATGTGGTCACCCTTTTTAGGGAAGGGGAGGATGCATCCCTTCATCCATCTGTCTATCGGATTTTGGTTATAGACTGCCTTGCAGTGTCGGAGCAGTTATTCTAAATAGTCTAGGTACTTTTAGTAATTCTGTTGTGCTGATGTCTTAATAATATCCGCGACATACAATTTTGATCTTTTCACCAGGCGCTGTAGACATTTTTCTTGTGAGGAGAATTATATTTACAAACTTTAACGATTCTCAGTGTAATGATATATCACGCGATTTGTTCTAGCAATACCTAAAGCTGCTGATGTAAAATACATAATTGGCTAACACTCCCGATGGGCCAGAGTCTTAGTAATAGTTGCTTCAAGAAAGCGAGCTTAATACTGCACGGATTTCTGTTGTCTACTTGGCGAGAAGTAAAATTCAAGGGTAATTTTGCGTTAAAAGCTTTTACATTTGGATAAACTAGTTTTGACCGACCAGCAAAAACTTACATTTATCATTCGGATACTTAGTGCCGTCTCGAGGGCTCAAAAAGATCAAGGGATGAGGAAGATAGAGAGTGAGAAAGATTTAAAGAAACCTTTGCTGTCTGAAAGGTGATGATGATGAAGAGTCAAAGCCGAGAATATTTCGTGTCAATACGAGGATCATTAAATAAGTTTCCAGACTTTTTTTCGTATGGGCACTTTTATTGATAGTACACACATGAAACTCCTGACCACTTCAAAGTAATCTCCTACAGCTGCAATTCGCTTGCTTTACCCTTCCAATATCACCTGGAAGGCCCAATGGAAGTCCTCTTGTATGAGTATGTCAGTGGCCTTAGTAACAGCTTCTTTCATCTCCTTAATTGTCTCATAACGACAGCCTCTGAGCTTAGAGAATAACCAAAAGTGATAGTGAGCAAGGTCTGGACTATAGGAAGGGAGAGGATCTGTCTTGATGCCCACCTTAGTCAAATAGTCTGTGACAAGGATGGAGTTGTGGACTTGTGCATTGTCCTGGTGGAAATGCTACTGACCCGATTTGAAGAGTGCTGGCCTCTTCTGACAGAATCTCTTCCTGAACTACCGTAAAACCTCAACATAGTAACCCTAACCCTAACCGTTTGGCCAATCAAACTCTGGTGTATTGACTTCCTTACTCCTCCCACACTTCTCATCATTCCTCACATACTCTCTGCCTTCCTTGAATCTCTTATGTCACTAAAAAACTGGTGCCTGATTCATGCAAGATGGTTGAAAAGCAGTCTGAAGCATTCCGTACGTTTCTGTGGCATTTTTTCCTAGTTTAAAACAAAATTTTAATCCATATCGTTCTTCTAATGTGTCCTCACGTCCAGATTGCACGATTTTTTGAAATTCATGAGCTGAGACAATTAGGCTTTAGTTGGGTGTATTCCAATTGATGCTGACGCTGTTCATTTGAACTTGAACTAAAAAAAATTAGTCAGTCATCTCATAAGATGTATAGCAAAACATAGTGAATTTTCAAGTGTCTACGCCAATTTTAAATGCCCGTACAAAAAAAAAGTCTGGAAACTTATTGAATTCACCACGTATTACTTCATGACTTCCGGAGTTAAAGTCGTACATTTGCGATGAAATCTGTTTGCGCTTTCGTATGCTAAATGACATGTGATTCACGTGGATTCGTTTTGAATGAAGGAATTCCATCGTGGCTCAATTTTCTCCTTAGGGGCCAGTTAATTCATATATGACATTTGTTTGGCCAAGATGTGTTTTTATTTTGATCAGAGCGAATCGTTCATAAATAAATTGGAGTTTTTAATTTTTTCTACTAAATGATTAGATTTACCCGTTTTTTCAGTGACATCTGAAGAAGAGTATTGACGTGTAATACGTTTTAACGTACGTTGATATAGCTTGTATTTAGCTTGCACCTGATTACAATAAAATCTATTGATTGTGTTATTATTTTGATTATTGCTATCTATATACGTTTTATAGTCCTTTTCAGGGCTTTGTGTCTTTGGTTGTCGACGACAAAATTAGGGAAGCCATTATTAATGTTTGCTTTATATTCGAACGCTCTTTGAGGAATATTTTACTTGAAGAAGATATTATTTGTGTTCTGTTAATAAAGTTTTCTTTTTATAAAGGTGCTCTTATAGCGATCTGGTCATTCACTATTGGAGTTTAAAGGCAATAAACCGTATCTGTTGTTTTTTTTATATAGAGAAGTGGAGAAAGTTTTATCATTATTGTCGACTTAGACGTCAAGGAAGGGAGGTTATTGTTAATATTGAGTTCGTAAGTGAATTTCCGGACGGAATTCAGTTAGAAGGCAGATTTAAGATTGTTTATATCTTGTATGTTATTTGATACAATAAATATATCGTCAACGTTTTGGACATAAAGCCAGCTGACATCATTTTTATATGGCGTAAGACAATGAAAATCAAATTTACCTAAATTCCACGAATTCAAAATATCAGTCTTTAAATTGATATGAGATACATCTAAAAGTGCTCGAAATCTTGACTCTTGTCGATCATTTCTACATTGTTTGATTTAAAATCATTTTCTTATGTTCGTAATTTAGAAAAATCATATCAAATTTTAACACGTTTCTTCGTCTGCTTATTTCGTTTTAACAAAAATCCATGTCCATATTTTGGAAATTTTAATGTTAATCCTATCTGCAAGAATAAAGTAGAATTTATGCGGAAAGATAGATAATCCTAAAACAATTCTTGCAAAGATGTCAAAATGAAAATGATTTATCAATGTGACATTTTTGCTGTGACCAGTTCACAAAGATTCTCTAAATAAAAATTACAAAATAGTTTTAAAATGACATTATTTAAATACATTTATATTATGTTATTTGCCTCTGGAATAGTTGACATAATTCACTGCCAAATTTTAAAAAAAAGCAAAAAGAAAATTAGATTGATAGATGAATAAAAATGTTGTTGGCTGGTTGTTTGGGTTTTATGGCATATCAACCTTTCTAGGTTACTCATTGCCAAACCCATATTTATGCAAATAAACAGTTCCATTTCCAAAAATTCAGTTTAGCGTAAGTACGCAATTTAGATATAAGTACACAGTTTAATTATCAAAACCATTTCTATTTCAAGCTATTCAGTTTAGTCAAACAGTTCTATTACAAACATTTCTGTTTAGTACAAGTATAGTTTTTGTTCACATACAGTTAAATGTCAAAACAGTTCTATTTCATACAATTCAGTTTAGAATAATAACACAGTTTACATATATATGACCCATAGATAGGGCCCTATAGGTGGTACCATTCCGGGTCAGAGTAGACTTGGGAGCGATGGCAGTAATGGGGTACTCCGCACTCCCCAAATCCCCGGTTATACTAGAACCTCATCCTCAGATTGTTTAGTGTTATATCCAGGACACTCGTTGGGAGGGTCTTACTCCTCTACAGAGATACAGTCGGTGTATTCTACAGCCCCAGCCGACTGGGCAAAGATAAATAGATAGAAGAAACAAGTGATGAAAAATAAAACACAAACAAGAGATGAGGATGATTCAAAGGAGAAAATATTGTTTCTCTGTTTTTGTATATTTTACTTTCAAATACCTATTCTTGCCATTTTGGTTAATAAATATAAAATCTAACACCTTCAAAATATTATCAAATGCCTAATGATTGTGTTAAAATGCGTGAAAATACGAGGAAGGACAATATGTAATATTTCAAATATATTTTTAAAGAAACTGGTCCTACTTAATCCTAATCTGTGGACATTGCCTAACAATATTAATACATTTATGTGATCTGGTTTTAACAAGAAAACATTCTTTTAAATGACCTACATGCTTCCTTGTCTGCTTTTTAAAACTAAGTATCATTGTAATATATTCATATGATTATACGGTTCCTATAAATAAACTAAGTTGGACACTAGCAAGAAAGATAAAAGTTCTCAAGCCTTGAATAATCAATTAAAAATACCACTACCATGTAAACGTAAGTAGAAGGTAATGTTTCTCAACAAAATTGAGAACCTCATTTTACGCATGAAGAGGAATATTTATTTTGCCGTAAGAATTGAAATTTTAAAAAAGAGCAACGGTAGACGAATTTGGCTTCAAAACAAAAATACCCCCAGCACATATTACACTAAAAAATTGTAAATATCGAGAATGTTTTGAATCCCATAAAAGATTAACTCTATCAACAGGAATACCATATTTCAAACAGTACTAAGTGTTGATAAATGTCTAATATTAAATTGGTTGAAATCAAATCTGAAAAATATATCAAAGTTAGATAAAATCGACGAAAAGGTAGACAAATCGTGAAATGACTACTAGATAAATAGAGAGTATAACAAAATCATTTGATGAGTCCACAACTAAAAGTCATCATCATCATCATCATGTCACCCACGGAGGTGCCCGTTGTGTAGTCGTTATCACCGTAGGAAATGAACACGGCTATACGAGTTCAAATCCTGGACGATACTGATTGCATTTCACATAGCACTAATACCCTTGGGAAAGGTATGAATCCAATTATTCTCCCTCCAGCTATGGGTAAATAGTCGGACAGACTAGGTTCTTCAGCCTTGGTTAGGCAACTAGTCTAGGAGAAGGAAAACTCTGAATTCAAACCTGTTAAACTCCGCTTAAAAATTGACCTTGTGTCATATCCTGCCCGAGCGGAGGGGTTGGTAAATAGTATCATCATGTCACCCACCAGCCCCGACCCTCTCTCGCCACTTCTCCCAATCCTTCATCACCTCTGGTAGGTCTTCAGGGCTACATCCCGTATCTTCACAGAGGTGCTGTGTGTATGTTCGAGCTGGCCGTCCAGCTTTTGCTCGGCCATATGTGGGGGTTCATAGGAGTACATCACTTATAAGTTCGTCCCTGCTTCTCCAGCAGTGTCCTGCATGTCTGGTTCGTCTAACTTTGATAGTTTTCGTGATGGGAGGTAGGTGGCCGTATAGTTGGTGCTTTGTGTGGTGTTGCTTCCAGGATTTGATCAATATTGATCCCAGCATTCTTGTGTAAATGCCGTCTAGCTTCTTCTCCAGCCGTTTAGTTAGCGTCCAAATAGTGCATCCATATAGCAGTATCGACTCAACCGCTGCCTGGAAAAAAACTGCCTTTCATTTTATCGATCAGGTCTGACTTCCATATGATCGATAGCCTATCGATAGCAGTTCATGCCTTCGTTATCCGCGTGTTGATGTCTTTTTCGGTTGATAAAACACTGCTTCCTAGGTAGGTGAACTTGTCTACTAGTTTCAAAAGATTACTAGATAAATAGAGAGTATATCAAAATTAATTGATGAGTCCACAACAAATAAATAAACAAAGCCAATAAAACTTCAGAGAACAATATCAAATTTGAAGTCAGCAACATTGTGTAATATTGTTGGGTTTTTTTTAAAGTCGTCGAAGAACAGGAGACATGAAAAAGGAAGTGATGAACGAGAGATTATAACTTCAACATAGGGACAAAATGACGGACCAGCACTTTGTTACAAAAAGTAACTTAAGTTCATTCTGGATGTTACTTTTTCTGTACTATGACTGCACTAAAATAAAATATTCATTGTATAAACTGTACTATTTCAGTACCGTAGTTGCTGCGAGCAGAAATAGGTATGATTAGAGAAGAGCATGATAGATAGCTCATTCGGTTTACTTTGTTTGATAAGGAGAGTGATGACAACAACATACAAAGCATTGCTCTGCTCTTTACCAACCTTTTCTGTGAAGGTGACGGTCGAAATTTTATTTTTTCTTTGGTTATGTGAGAATCGAGCAGATTTCCGGCATCTCATTGGATGCAAAATAATTCTTTGTCGTGTTAATGCTAACCAACAACAACGCGAGAGATTTTAGTTTTACTCTTATGATTTGTTCATCAATAATTAATCAAAATATGTTTTACTTTTTTGAAACAAGAAAACGAAAGAAAGAAAGAGTCTCGCTTCTGATACCAATATGACTCTTCTATTTGGGAGATCAAAACTTTTTGACTTTCTGGTTTGATGGTCGGATATGTTTTCTTTCTCTCAAACATTCATTAACTCCGATCGACTTCTCTCTCTGATGGTCGAATACTCACCGACCTAAATTTTTGTCCATCAAGTATGAACTTCAAAAGAGGTCCACAACGCTGTCTAGGATATGTTATTTATTTTGTGTCTGTGTGAAGGCCAACATTAATTTAGTTTATTAAACCAAGTTCGAACCTTACCTCAAGATAATGGAACATTTTCTTTTAAATCACCTCATAAAAAGGAGGAAGTGAGGTAGTTTTTAAGAAGTTGAGGGAGAAAAGGTTAGTCCTCTCATAAACAGCAGCGCACGCAAAATAGGGAGGTGCCTTGCTTAAGTCCCAAAATATATGAATTTTTTGCATCGTTTTTGAATTTAATTCTCTTTTAATTTGAGACTAGTTCAAGACAAACTTCAAGAGAAACTCATAGTTTCACATAACTGGGGTTTCAACTTTGAAATACCGCCAGTCTATCACTTATACGCAAACGCTCACCACATTCAGGATGTTAAGTTGGTTGGTTTCCTATATAATATGTTTCAAAAAATTGTTACAATACAATAACTAATAATAATAATCCTTAGTAATAGTCGAACAGATCTACTTAACCCACAGGCGGGGCGTAACCGGTACAGCTAATCCGTATCAGAGGGGACCTGGGAGTAATGGCAATGAAGAGGTACTCCCTATTTCGCAAACCTCCAGGACGTGAACTTTACCATTAGATACAATTCACTGTTATACCCAGGATACTTGTGTGGGGGTCTTACCACTTTGATGAGATGCAATCGGCATATTCTACTGTCCCGGACCGTCCCGTGGCTTTAATGGGTGAAGTTATTACATATCAATAACAACTAAACAAAATATTAGTTGCCACGTAAGTAAAGAAAGATACGTCATAAACCCTAAAGAAAACTTTTCGGTCCAATACTCATTGTTGGCTGATGAACTCACTTTGGATTCTGTCGGTCAAATAAGCAAGTCTACCTTAAAATGAATATGTCGTGAATTAAAGCAAGTATTGCAAATAAAAGTAATGGATAAATACATGGGCAGTGATTGACTGGTTCAAAAACATTATTTATAAAAGTAAGTAAATCCTTCAAGTTAATGAGTAAACCCTTCAAGTTAATGAGTTTTCAATAAGTTCTAATAGGTAAAAAAACAGTTATAATGTGTCATATATAGCAGGGCAATCAATCAAATTAGACGATGAAAACAATAAACATGATTAATCACTGACGAATAGCAATGGTATTCAATGACGTGCATATGTACACAAAAAGAGAGAAAAACATGTTTAGTGTGACAATGGACAGTTATTTTAAGAAAGAGGCCTATAAACCTGCTTGTATATATACTATGGGAAATCGTTTGGGTTTTAAGAAGGGGTCTTCCAGTATTTTGCATGCAGACGGTTTCATATAATTGGGAAATTTTGTTCATAATTTGCAACGGGAAAATACTGGCTATAAGCTTCAAAAACTGTATTTTGTAGCTGTAAGTTGCGCTGAATTTTCCTAATGCAACTTTCCATCTGATTAATTAAACATATCAACCCTCCAGAAAGACAATCATGAAACCAAACAAACCTTACAAGGTACGTACATTTATAAAACCATCACTGATAGATTGTTCACTTACTTAAAAGCAATTATTTTTGAAAAGCAAACGAAAAAATTACATGCTTCGAAGTATAGAGGTTTTAATGGAAAAAAAATATTTACTGGTGCATACCACAAGAAGCCATGGGAAGCAGCATGGTGGATGTGAAGTTAGTCGGATAAATTAAAAGTTGGGTCAGCAGCGCACTTCACCAGATGATGGGCGGAAAAAAATCAAACGTCAACCAGCAGGGACAAATAGTTCAGTCAGAAAATACCGCTATTCATAGCGTCTACTGACGAGAAAGAAAAACAACGTTTTTTTTGTGACTGCTTAAGAGTTCACTTACTTAAAGAGTGCTAGGTCACATCTGTAACTTGTGCGCAGATTTTAAACAATCCCTTAGTCTGATATAGCCACAATATATTAAGCTTGATAAAAGGACAAATCAAAACGAAGCATAACGTCGGACCCAGACAACAGGTGTAGAGGTCATGTATGGTAGGTCCTCCCCTGATAGCCAAAATTGGGGATTCGACCGTCATCCTGCGAATGCTGGCTGTTATTTATTCAGATACACGAACGACCAAAGTTATAAACAAAAAAAAAAAAAAAAATCAGAGACACCAACATAGAAAATTGACTAGGAAGGAAAACAAACTTGCAATCTACTCTTTTTATAAGTAACTCTCCGCGTGGCTGTGCGATAGAATGTTTGGTTTACGCATGGGTCAGCCGGGTTTCGATCCTAGATTTTAAAATCTCGCGTGTCTAATCACACTGAAGAGTTATGATACAACGAAACATTGTGTCGGTGAACGACTATATATATTGTCATATATACACACGGAATCTTTTCCAGGGAATGGAGTAGCGTCTTTCCCTTACACCTAAGTGTAGTAGCTATTGAAAAGTGAGCCTTCGGGTTGCCCTCGATTACAGTCGCCAACAACTACACAAAGACGGTATAGAGAAATAATGATTGTAAACTAGGAAGACTGCGCAAGATTTCAGACAAGAAGCCAAATACTCGCTGACCAAATTAAGACGATAATAAAGAAAATGTAATTCTCTGACCTTAAAACATTAGAAATACACCATCACATAAATAGAGAATCAAGTAAAAAAAGACCCTAATACAACCCACTTGATACTGAAAAACAAGAACCCTCTAACCGAACTGAACTACAAAGTAATTACAATCGAAACACACCCCAGCCAAACCACACAGAACAAATGCTAACACATAAAGAAAAATGAATATAGAAATTATAACGTTAATGATGTTTAAAAAGAAGACAACATCACCATCTCTGTGACTGGAAAACAGTCATAGCAAAATATGAAAAAAATGAACGAAATCGGTGCTCCAATAAAGAACATGAAAAGAAACTCAAAACCTGGATGGGAAATTTGACAGGAAACACAGATAAGAAATCTGCAACATCGAAGAAAAATGATAAGACAGAGCAAAAATGCTGGAATATATTGGGACGAAAAGAGAAAAGCAACTAAACAAGTAATACAAAATACAATACGAGGAAATAAACTAGAAGGAACTGGTGAAAGGAAGGCTAAAATGATATAGAGACAAGATAAAACAATACAGACACACAGGAAATTCCAAAACAATGTAAGAAAATTCTACCAGTAAGTAGGGGGAGAATGTACGAAGACATAGGAACAACTGAACAAAATATAGGAACGAAGAGAACATAAGAAACAACATGGAGAAAGGGTTACAGGGACTCAAAAGAAGGACCGAACGCAATTCACTCAAAGCATCTACCAAGAAAGTACCAAATTGGAAAACGCTAGGCTATGATGTCATACATGGATCCTGGTTTCAAAAAAATCCCTTCCAACTAAGAGAGACTGTCTATCAAAATAAATAGATGGTTACAAGAAACATACATACCGGAATGGATGACCAAAGGAAAGACAAACCTGATCCAAAAAGACCCCCTAAAAGGAATCGCTTCCAACAACTACAGACTCATAACGTGCTTGCCGATGATCTAAAAAAAATACTAACGTCACAAATCAGGGAGAAGATTTACGGTTTGCTAATAAGCTGTGGACTGTTCCTAGAACAGAAAGAATCCTTCTAGGGAACGAGAGAAATATGGGGTCTACTATATATTGATCAACACAACCTCAAGGAAAGCAAAACGAGACGAAATTTAGCTATGGCGTGAATTGGCAACGAAAAGTTATATGATATTGTCTCACTAGGCAGGATAATAGACTGTGTCAGAATGTAGAGGATATCCCACGAAACCATAAAGTTTATCAAAAATAGCATGAAAAACTGGAATTGACTGTTGGAGGAAAAACTTAACTGAGGTGAAAATCCTGAGAGGAATCATCTAGGGAGATGCGCTATCACCATTAATATTTGTAATAGCGATAATTGCACTCAGCCACGTACAATGTAAATGCGCTGGCGGATACAAACTTCATAAATTGTAAGACGTAATCAACCACCTAATGTTTATGAAACTGTTTTCTAAACATGAAAAATAATTGGAAACTCTAATACAAACAGTTAAGATAAAGGGTAACGATGTAGGGATGTAATTTGCCGTGGAAAAATGTACCAGGCTAATATGAACGGAAGAAAAAGGAAAACTACAAAAGGAAGAGAAATACAAAATCAAGAAAAATTCAAAACGCTAGGAGAAAAGGAAATTAACAAATATTTGGTAATATTGGAAATGGACACCATCAAACAAGCGGAGATGAAAGAAAAACTTTAAAAAGAATACCCTACTCAACACCAAACTGCATAGCAGAAATCTCCTCGAATGGATAAACACCTGAGCTGTCCCCTTTGGAAGATACACGGGACCATTCTTAAAGTGGACGAGAGAAGAACATCAATGAATTGACCAGAGAACAAGAAAACTCATGACGATGCATAAGACCCTACTCACAGGGACAGTATAAAAAAACTAAATGAGTCAAGAAAAGGAGGAAGGGGAAAACTTACAGAGGGATTGGATCTCTTATGATAGCAGCACAAACCAACGTCATAAGGACAAACTACTTTAAAGCCAAAATAGATAAGACGCAACAAAATAGCTTGTGTGGGTTACGTGGTGATATTAAAGGAACGATCAATCACATAGCTAGCAAACGCAGTAGATTCGTGCAAAAAGGAGTGTACATCTAGACACGACTTAAGTGGGGAAAGTGACCCCTTTGAAGTTGTGTAAAAATCTAAATTCGACTGTAGGAACATGTACTACAAGTACAAACCGGAATCCGTCCTGCAAAATAAGACGCACAAAATTCTCAGAGATTTTGAGATAAAAAAAACCCCACATAATCTCGGCCAGATGACCAGACCTAGCTATATTCAATAAAAACAACAGCAACATAAAAGATGACCTGCCGCACAGTGGATTTTGCTGTTCCGGCACACCATAGAGTGAAAATAAAAGAATTTGGAAAAAGAGATAGTTACCTAGACTTCCAAGAAAACCCAAAAATAATATGAAACATGAATATGACGGTGATACAAATGGTTGTTGGTGCATGTGGGAAAATCCCGAAAAGAATCGTAAATGTACTGGAAGACTAAACAATAATAGGACAGAGATAATCCAGATTACAGCATTATTGAAATTGGCCAGAATATTGAGAAGAGTCATGGCAACTTGCTGTCACTTAAA
Organism: Sepioteuthis lessoniana; assembly: GCA_963585895.1. Taxonomy (NCBI): domain Eukaryota; kingdom Metazoa; phylum Mollusca; class Cephalopoda; order Myopsida; family Loliginidae; genus Sepioteuthis; species Sepioteuthis lessoniana. Next base: position 6,676,920 of record OY757910.1, read on the forward strand.
CTCCTGTGAGAAACCATCAGCTAACGCAGGTGTGAAACATTCTCAAAAGAGTAAAAAATAATAAGACCATTTGCAAGAAATAAAAAAGAATTGAACGCTGATAAAAAGAATAAGAATGTACATTCCAGAATATAGAAATGGAATTTACAGTAAAAAAACGTGACCTGCACAAAATAAAAGGGACAAAAATGAAACAATGGAAAGAATAGAACAGTTAAATCATGAAAGAATTAAAACTTTCGGAGAAAAGGAAAATTACAAATATTTGTGAATATTGGAAGCGGACATCTTTAAACAAGCGAAGGAAAAAGATGCAAAAAAGAAAAGAGTAGCTTTGTCAAGAGGTTGGGTTGAGTTCGGTTTTTTGGCATATCAACAATTTTAGGTTATTTATAGCCAAATTCTGTTTTTACATATATTGAATATATGATTTGTAAATAAATGTTATTGATACACACGGTTAGATGGTAAAACAGTTCTATTTCAAACAATTCAATTTACCATAAGTCAACGAAAGTATTTGGTTTTAAGTATTGCTTTGTATTTCTAACAATTCAATTAAATATCAGTCATTTCCTTAAACACAGTTAAATGATCAAACTTTCTTTTAACATAAGACATTTGTTTCCTCTCAGTTTAAATGTCAAACATTTCTATTTGACCCATAGATAGGACCCTACCTGATGCTACCACTCAGAGCCAGTGTTGACCTGGGAGTGATGGCACTGAAGGAGTACTCCTCATTCCCAAAAGCCCTAGCATTACATTGTTTAGTGTCATATCTACGACACTCGTTGGTAGGGTGCGTTTTACCCTTCTGAAGAGATGCAGTCGGTATATTCTTTAACCTCAGCCGACTGGGCTGTTAGTCGAATGAGAAAATTTCTCGACATCAAGCGATGGAGCAGACATATCATCAAATTGATTAGAACTAGGGTAGTGGCCTTCATAAGATACCCAGAACCATTCTTAGAATGATCAAAGGTAGAACTCTGAGAAATGGACCAGAGGAAACTAGAGATGACAAAAACAGACTGTACGCATCACGAAAAGAAGGAGGAAGTTGATTAGACAGCACTGAGGATTGCCTGGATCCATCAATACAAGGTTTCAAAGAATATAGTTAAAAGTGAAAAAAAAAGGACTAAGAAGGGCGGTCACGAACAGCAATGACATGAGGACAAACAGATTAACGACAAAATCTTAGAAGTAGAAATGAGAAACCAAAAAAACAAAAAAACAAAAACAAAACCAAACCCAAACCCAAACGACTATATGGATAGTTCAAACGACAAAATGGCGAAATCTCAATCGTCAGTACCTGAGCATGGCTACAAAAGGGAAACCTTAAGAGAAGAACTAAATCTCTTATAATAGCACTCAAAAAACGCGATGGAAAACATCTATATTTTAGCGTAAATCGATAATACGCTCTAGAATAGCAAGTTTAGGTTGTGTGGAGACAGGTACGAGATGAATCATCCCATAATAAGCGAATGCAGACAAGCGCAAAGGAAGTACGAGAATAGGCGCGACCTTTAGGGAAAGATGTTCCACTGGTAATAGTGCAACAGTTTAAAATTTGACCATACTACCTAATGGTATATGCATTAATTGGAATCCGCCCTAAATCTTGAAACGTTTAAAACTCTCCGTGATTTTGAGATACAAACAGATCACCAAATACTGGCCAGAAGACCAGACATGTAAAAATATATCCTAAGTTAATGCTAATCTGATAAGCTGGAAAGGAGTTTAATAATGATAATCATAATAACAATGTCGACGCAAAAACTGATTATACCCAAGAAAAAAGATACAAATGTAGGTCGATAGTGACAGAGATGAAACGTTTAATCACACAATCATCATACATAAAAGATTGGTACAGAATAAATACAAGAAAAGAGATGACTGGGTAGGATAAATAATCATTGGGAATCATGCAAGATACAAAATTTGGCCATGCTTAAAAATGAGCGGCAGTCTTTTAGACAATTAAAATCGTTAGTAAATTTCAATAAAAATCTAACAGAATTTATGGGTGTAATATGTGTTATCTTAATCTGACAAACGTCACCGGATTCGCTGATTTTTGTGTCTCAGGCTATATTGCAGTAATCACACGCCCTGCTGAAACATAAGTCAATACATGGTAGTTATATTGCAAGTAAAAGCCCGTTAGTATACGTCATTTTGCTTTTGCTATTGGGCTTAGAATTACAATGGGTAGACAAATCCTATTCGAGGACCGTTAATGCCATTCAGCTTCCCTTGTAGAATTTATTCTATTCAGATGGCCATTGACACGGAATGGATGCACTCGGTCATTGAGCTGCTTGCCTCACGTCTCTGGGGCCAGCCAAAAAAAGAGACGCAAAATGTGATTCCAACGGCGCGTAAAACTCGGGAGAACATACGTGTGTCTAAATAGAATATGTTTCCAGTGAGATACCACTATAACAGGATAAATCGATAAAAATACACTTATATACAGTAATGGCTACTTTTTGTCTCGGTAGAAAAAGGAACAGCACTGAAGTGATCTCTCTACAGCGCAAGAAAACCGGGGCGAATTCTTTTGTCTACATACCCATCTTCCTGTCTCTGTCTCTGTCTCTCTATATATATATACGAGTAGCACTTTGAAAGCAAGGTCTCACATATATTTCTACAATAGCTACAATAGAAAGAAGCTGCAGAATAAGTAAGTTGGAAACAGCAAGTGTATATTTTAAAATCACAATATTTTTCGCATTGCCTCGTTTATTCGATATGTATTTTTTTACACAGGTGACCCAGAACATGCATATCACAATATATTTCGCATTGCCTCGTCTATTCGATATGTATTTTTTTTACACAGGTGACCCAGAACATGCATATCACAATATATTTCACATTGCCTCGTCTATTCGAGATGTATTTTTTACACAGGTGACCCTGAAAATAGGACATCCATAAATGTTTCGATCTATGTATTTTATCAAGCCGTTTTTTTCGCGGCTGGATATGACATAAGGTAAATTTTAGGTGGAGTACAGTTTGAATTCAGAGTTTTTCCTTGAATAGATGCGTAACCGTCGCTAAAGAATCCAGTCAGCTTTACTATTTTCCCACGACTGTTCAAGTAAGTTTTTCCTGGTCAGCTTACGCTGTTACATTCATGAGCCGGAGTTCATTTGAGAACTTCACACGAGTCCATCCTTACTTGTCTAGTTGTGCCCTGCATGTCTTGTTCGTCTTACTTGGATGGTTTATGAGATGGGAGGCAGTTGGCCGTATAGCTGCAGTTTTGAGGGTGTTTTTTCCAGAATTAGTTTAAGTGACCACGCAGAATTCTTGTTTATTTTCTATCTAGATGTTTTTAATGCGTTTTATTTGTGTCCATGTGGTGCATCCATATTGTATTAGCACAGCACTAGCTTAGAAGAAATCCCATTTTATTTCATTAGTTGGATTAGATTTCCATATGATCGATAGCTAGTCAATAAAATTCCACTCCTTCGCTTGGCGTATGGTGACACTACTTCCGGTAGATGAGATGTCGCTGCCGATGTATGGGAATTGGTCAACTAATTTTATAGGCTTTTCGCTTAGAATGGAGATGGCTCTTCCTCGTTTAAAACACATGTAGTCGTTTTTAATTGCTTACATGTTAAGGCCAATTATTCCAGCTGGTTGCTCTAGGCTATACTGTAAGGATTCTATAAAAGTAGGTGTATTTGTGATAAGTGCTAGGTCACCTGTGTATTCTGCGCCTGTCATAAGTTTTGCGTGATATTATCTGCTACTTGTTTTTTTTTTCATGTGAAAGCATTTTCTTTCATTAGATCTATCACGTATGTGATATAGGTAGAGTCTAATCAAATACAGTATTAATGTATCTCTTTGCAAAACTCCAGTGTCGAAGCGGTCGGTATCTCCACGACTTCCTTCCAAAACTGTCCAAGTTTGATGTCTAATTGGCCATTAATAATTTTGAGAATAGGTTTTTCAGGGGTTTAAGGAAGTTTTCTTATAAGAATCTTGAAATGTTCTTTCCACTTCTGTAGTCTCTTTGCTTGGCTGGTAGTTTTTTGTTTTGCACTCGAGGTGTTCTGTTTCCGGTTACTTCATTTACCGTGTGCCATGCTTTTCATGGTTCTTCAACCAAATTTCTAATTTTATCGATTTAGCCCTGAATGTATTGTAATAATTATTTTTGGTCTTAGATTTTTAGTTTACTCCGGGACTTCTTAAGTTTCTGCGTGTTAGGATTTGCTGTTTCCTTTTTTTTGAGTAAGGATGCTTGCTTATGTTATCTCATTTCTTAACTATTAGTGACTCCCATGGAACTCTGCATTTGGCTCTTGGTTTGGTTTGTATGTACGTAGTTGCTGCTTCCATGTGAGCGGTAACAAATTTTTCACATTCGTCTTTCGTATTTTTCCTATGTCTCCGGAAGAGTATAATTTCTTTTTATAATAACCGTATATTTATTGCTGGTACCTTTATTAGTAAAGGAGCACTATACATACACTTTTGATTTATTTGCTTTTTGTTTTCAATTTCTGCCTCGACTCAGGTATATCTTTTCCGTGACAATTCAGTTATCGGAAGATATTCTTTTAAAAAAAGAGTATATCTCACAGTTCAGAGCACTCTTTATCTACTTCTTATTTATGAATATATAAGCGTGCTGTAGTTTAGCGTCATTTGTGTAAGTGGAAGTACATTATTTTCCTTCTCTTTATAGAAATCTAATGTTAAGTCATGAGAGATTGTTCTCGGCTAAAAAAAAGTCTATTTATTGTTGGCCATTTCTATTGAGCAAGTTATATTCCGGCTGTGTGTAAAGTAGTCGTGGTTTCTTTCTTTGATGGCATATCAAACTTTGTAGGTTATTTGATGTAAAAGCCATCCATCTAGAAGAAGATTAGTGGTACTATTTAACCCATACCTGGTAGGATGAGGGGAATCATACCTTTCCCAGGGGTACTTGTACGAAAGTGTACGTAAAAGCGCGACTGGAGTTCGAACTCACTTACAACGATTCTGCAAACCAGAGCTTCAACAGTAATACCACTGGGAAATAGTCAAGACAACTGTTCTCTAGTCTTTGTAACGTAACTGGTTTTAGCGTAGGAAAAACTAAATTTCAAATCTGACGGTGTTCTTAAGGAAAAATCTATAAAGCATTCATCACACTGGCCTTCATCATAATAAACAAATCATGTGTGTCGGTAGTCCAATGGTTAAATCATTAATTGAATAGGTGGGCCATCATATATCGATATCAACAGAATACTCTGTCTATATATATATATATATATATATATATATAATTATCATCTATGTTTACATTGTGTTTTGACCTCACATCATCCAAGTATTTATAAATACAGATGTCTGTACGCATAATTAGCCTTGAAACTATTCCAGGATACTCCGCATATTGATATCATCTCACTCCTTTCAAATTCATTATGCATGCATGAAATACGTTTGTTTGTCTGCAAACATTTCATGTCTGCCAAAGACTTTAATTACCTTCCCCCAAACATAAACTAACTCTCAATTTCGTTCGTATCATTTCAACATCTCGAAGCACGAATAATCAAGGTAAATGACATTTTTGATCTTTACTCTGAATCGAATATGAGCAGTCAAAAGTAGAGAAGTAAGATGCACCTCATAAAATCCATTCATATTTTTGGAAATATCCGATGTCATGGATTGTTTTACAAAAGTAGATTATCATAAATTTTATTTTTATCGTACTGGTAAATATAATATAACTAGTGTTGAGTGAACATTAGGAGTCATCGGAATATTTCAGAATTCTGCACACCAATTCTTATCTAGCAATCTCAGATCAGGTGTTATCAATATACCATCTGTTCTATTATTCAAGTATTTCTTATCCTTAACGTTTTATCATTAAGTCTTGAGGGAGTTTATTACAACCTCCCTAATATTCATATACTACATATTTTCTTTTACACGCTTGTTAATCTTTTTAATATTGATTATACTTTGGGTAAAATGATCACCCTCCTTTACGAGAGAGTGTTTGTCTTTTTTCATTGAGTGAAGACCTGGTCTATTATCACAAAACTAATTATTTTCCACTTATCATGTGGATAATTTATCCCCTTGGGCGTTTTCTCTAAGATACTCTATATATTCATGAATTATATATTGAGGTAGGTCGAAGAATTCCTCAGTCAAAACATATTAAAAACACCAATAAAGATGGAAATAATAGTATGAACAACTCGTAGAACATTGATTATAAATCATTTTAGATTTTTCAATGAAAAACCATTGAAAATATTATTGTCATAAAATCAATAATGGTATTTATTCATCATCAACAAATGACACATAAACAATTCAGACAATGAAATAAGATGATAACTTCATTTGCCAAAAGATAAGATAATGATACATAAAATAATGAGTAGAGTTGGTGTCAAAGTTAAAACAAACATTTATTTTACAAAAGGTTATATAAGGTTAATAAGAGAACGTGATAAAATGCTTGTTGCATTAATTGCGATTATACCGAGACAAATCTGATTTGTTTGAAAAGCGCTCTGAAGCCTGCTGCCTCTGACAAACATTGGATAATCGGCGATTACGAACGTAGATTGTGTTGATGAAATCATTACTTTGCGAATACTAAATCAAGCACCGCTAATAGTTTTTCGGCAATGTAGACATTTTAAAATGAAAGGTAATTTCCGAACGGTTTTTAAAGGGTGGCTGTTTTGTGTAAGGGATTTCTATGTAATATTTTCTATCCCCAAGTCTCGACCTTCCCAATAATCATTTACTTCTTGCTTAACACTGAACTTTTGATCCTATTCGTCAATCTGTGTTTACAGACATGAATTCAATTTAAATATACTCCATTCTCTGTTAAATATTGTCGAAATATGAATATTAGATCCTCCGAGGTCTACACATTCATACGTTAGGTTAATAAAATTATTTCGATAAGCAAAGTTTGTCAATATTTGACGAACCATATAAGTTTCTTTCATCTCTTCTCTACCAAACCCAATTCAACTCACATTCTAGCATTGTTAAAAAGACTATGACCACCATGTTTGAAGTAAGTCTCTTCAAGTAAAACACTATGATACTATTTACCAACCCCTCCGCTCGGGAAGGATATGACACAAGATCAATTTTAAGCGGAGTTTAACAGGTTTGAATTCAGAGTTTTCCTTCTCCTAGACTAGTTACCTAACCAAGGCTGAAGAACCTAGTCTGTCCTACTATTTACCCATAGCTGGAGGGAGAATATTTGGATTCATACCTTTCCCAAGGGTATTAGTGCTATGTGAAATGCAATCAGTCACGTCCACGATTTGAACTCGTGTCGCCGTGTCCATTTCCTACGACGATAACGACTACACCACGGGGACATCCGTAAAACACTATGATATAATTTGAAGTATCATGTTTCTCATTATATAGTCATCGACACACAGATCTCTTTCGTTCCATCAGAACTCATGGGTGTGGCTAGATAGGCCAGCTGGGATCGAAACCCGGTTAACTCAAACGCCAATCCAAGATTCTACTACTCAGCCACGAGGAAGCCGGTTCCTGCGAGGTAAATTTAAATGGTTATGAATCACAATTGTTATTGTTTTACAAACATCCGCTTAAAGGCTACAGAGAGCTCGATTCATATGAAGTGCGATTATATATATATATATATATATATATATATATATATATATATATATATATATATATATATATATATATAACCGCACTTCTCTGCCATGGAGTGGCTGCGACGCAAGATCAATTTTCAGCGAAGCAAAGCTGGTTGGAAATCAGGATTTTACTTCACTTAAACTGATTACCTGACTAAGGCTAAATAGTCGAATTAACCCTCATATTTCCTCGTACCTGGAGGGCAAGAACAAATGGATTCTTGCCAATCTAAAGATTTTTCGAACAAAGTGAAACGCAAACAGACTTGTCCGGTATTTGAACTCTGGTCTCCTGTTTCTATTTTCTTATAGTATATGGCATGTGAAGAATTCAAAGTATAATTTTGAGCTTACACGCCTGTTTTTGAAAGGGATATATTTTACACCTGCACATTTTGCAGGTGTAAAATGTTATTGAAAAACGAGGGAAAAGAAGTTGCATAGGAACATGTGGGAAAGGAACATCACAGGAATATTTTTCCTTTTTATCCTAATCATTGATTAAACTTTGCTTAGTCTCAAACACAGGATGATTACAATTCATACTGTTAACAAATGGTCACCCTTCTACGTACTGGACACACTTATTACTGGAGAACTTGAATGTTCTGGATAAAATTGGTGTTATAAGCGGAAATTAACTGTTTACCTTTTCTTTTTTTCCCTTTGAATTAGCTCAAAGCAAAAGATTTTTTGAAGGGGGATATAATCTCTCGACTAAAAATTGATTTATTACAATAATTTCAAAATAAAGTCAATCATGGCTGGACCTAGAAGAATCATCATCACTATTTACCTAAAAGTATTGATTAAAGAAAAACGTTCTTAGAGTTTCGTGTGATTCAGGGAAGTAGTAGCTTAGAAAACTTGTTACTGTGCTGACTAATTGTAAAATATTGGTTTATTTGAATGATGTTTGGTTTCTGTTTCTCTATTTAATGGCATATCAACCTTTGTTGGTTATTTAATGCCAAAGTCATTCTACTAGAAGAACAGCAGTGATGCTATTTAACCCATTGGTGGGAGGATAAGGAGGTTATACATTTCCCAAGGGTATTTGCTCGAAAGTGAACGTAATAGCGCGACTGGAATACGAACTCGCTTACTACGATTCTGTAGTGCATCGTTTTAACCATTACACTACGAGGACACTCCCTTGAATGATGTGTCAGGATACTGCAGACAATTATATTCGAATGGGAACTTGGGCGGAAACCTTACTGCATTGCAAGTTCGACACAGTAAACGATCAAAGCATTGAAATTGAAAGTTCTACATGTGATGAGATTTCCAGAAATGTCTACTTCAGACTATTATTTTTCACTCCATGAAACACATTTAGTTTCGTCGTTGATTTCAAAATTTTGGAAATAGTTTTGCGAATTATTTATCACATCGAATCTAGATTCATTTATTGTGATGAATTACATATTTTACCGAAAAGTTTTAAAAAATGCAAAAAAAACAAAAAAACAAAAACAAACAAACCAAAAAACAAAAAAAAGGAGGATCAATGATATTCTCAAATCGTATTTTCCAAATGTTTTTTAAAACAATGATAGAATTATTTGCATCAATTCAATATATTTTGTATAAAATTAAAAAAACAAAACAAACTATAACTTAATATTAAAAAAGAAAGCAATTTTTAAAATCAAGATGCATGAAAATGTATTTAGCTGGATAGAAATGAACTATGAGTGAAAAGTTTTCTTCAAAACAGTCTGCCTGGCATTTAATACACTTATCACAACGAATATTCCATTTGTCGAAGTAACTTATCTTTTGATATTGTTTGAAGTTATGTCGTCAGATTTCTTAACTGTGAGATGAATTTTCAACTTAGTAAAGAATAAAATATCGCATAGATCTTGATATGTTGGGCGTATGAACGATGATACACGCAAAAGATTCTATCTTCCTCCACAAATTATTGTTCAAAATAGATCACATAATTTGTTCTAATTGATACACTTCCACACAGCTTTTTAGACGTCTACACCGAATCGGCTCATTGAATTCTACCCATGAAAGAAATAAGGAATTTGCACACTTCGTTCATTAGTAGTTTTTATTTATTCAATAGTAACTGACCAATAACAAATAGGATGCAAAATATTTGTATCTAATTGCTGAACATACTGGTTTGATAAAATATTCAGCAAACAAACGAAATTAAATTATTTAGATTAATGGTAGAATTTTTCCAATCCATGCAGACGCACATCTTCATGAATAAATCAATGTTGAGGGATAAATAATGGAATGATATTGTAATTTGCAATCCCAAGATAAGTAATGATAAACACACACACACACACACACACACACACACACACACACACACACACACACACACATATATATATATATATATATATACATATATATATATATATATATATATATATATATATATATATATATATATATAAGTAAATAGTGGAAATAAATCCGAGAGTACGAAGAAAATAGAAAAACAAAGTAATCTAAAAGGGATGAATTTATTATGATGAAAATCAGCTTTAAGACGTTTCGATTTAAACATACATTCATCAGGATTTTAAGATTGTAAAAAATGTTGCTTGACCAGCGATAGATGTTTTATTCTAACAAAAAAATCCATCGGTGTTTAAGGAAAGTTCTTTTTTATTTTACTATTTTCTTCATATATATATATATATATATATATATATATATGTGTGTGTGTGTGTGTGTGTGTGTGTGTGTGTGTGTGTGTGTGTGTGTGTGTGTGTAGTTGAGAAGCAGTCTTTCCTTTAACCATTTAAGCATTTAAGTAGTTCGAAGTAAAAGTATTTTGAGTGAAGTATTGGAGTTGATTTTGAGTGGAGGGAGCGTTTTTTTAAACATTCCATATTTCTTGATAATATTCAATTTCCGTTGATCATGTTCTCTTTTTTAAAAATTCATCAACTCTCAGTTTCATCCAACTCAACGTTTACGTAATTTTGTTGTTTTAAATACCTAAAAACTTTTTTTAAAAAATCTTTAAAAAATCGCTTTATACATGCTAGCAATCCTTGGTCTATGAAATGTCCGAAAGCGCTCAGGACAATTCTGATAAATTCATCCACCAATATAAACCTGAGACCAAGACACGTATCAGTAGACTTGAAAAGATCTTTATAAAATTATATAAATAAAATGTGTTTTTGTTATTTAATAAAACGTGTATATATATATATATATATATATATATATATATATATATATATATATGTATATATATATATATATATATATATATATATATATATATCCAGTCAGCGTCTAAATCCGGTGGGTGTGGATTATTTTTTAAAGAATATATATATATATATTTTATATATATATATGAGGAATATCATATAAATCTATGCGAATTAAGATGGGTTGACCTTTTATTTTTATTTTTATTTTTTATCATTTTATTTTTTATTTTTTAAAATGCGAACTGTTATTCCACTTTTGCTGTTCTGCAACTTCGAGAAAAGCATGTAAAAATCATAAATAATAAACAAATTTATAATGACTACTTAATCAAGTTTGAATTTCCATACGATTACACTGTATATATATATATATATATATATATATACATTTCAGTTAAAAGAATGTTCTTGCAAACCTAAAGAAGGTGTTCTAAAGAAATAATAGAAAAAAAAATAAGGCTTCAAAAACTGCCAATTCAAATTATAGAAAAACTTTAAAATTCATTCAAGACGACAATCCAAATTTAAATTATGTCGAAACTCTTCCTTTATTCCCTCTCAGCCGTGTCTTAAATTTATGCCTGAAACGTTGACACAAAAGCTCGTTGAGAAACAACCGAATATAAGTTCTAATTCATATGTCAATGAATTCAATAATTTTGTACATAATATTGAGTTATTAAATTATATTTTCATTTACATGGCACCGAGAAAATTATGTCGTAAACTTAAATACTTTAATCTAGTTTTTTAAGTTATACATTATGAAGCCAGAACCTTTATCTGTTAAATAAAACTTGTTAAAGCTTATATGTGATGAAGCTATTTATTGTTAAATAAACTCCCCACCTCTAAAATAATCTAAGAGTGCTCATTCTGTAATGTTTCCAGATAGAGTACGTTGTTCAGGTGTACCCACGGTTTTATTTAATTTCCAAAACCCATGTATGAAAAAGATTGTCACGATACTTTTTTCATCGCAACTAGATTTATAATTATTATCTTCCAATGAACTATTTCTGAAATAAAACTTTGCTGTTGCTTTAAATTTTTAAAGAAAAATCCAATAAAAGTTAATAGCATGATTTTTCAGAAAATCTATTTACAATGTATTTGTTCTTTTCCGGAATATTTGATAAAATATCATTTAATAAATTTTTCAATCATCATCATCATCATGATCATCATGTCGTGCCACTAGCACGGATATCCCTGACCCTTTCTCGCCACTTCTCCCTATCTTTCATCGCCTCCGGTTGGTCTTCAGGGCTATATCCCGTATCCTCACATAGCTGCTGAATGTACGTTCGAGCTGGTTGTCCTGCTTTTGCCCTTTTAGTTAGCGTCCAAGTAGTGCATCCATACAGCAGTATCGATACGACCGCTGCCTGGATCGCTGCAGCTTTCCTATTTTAAATTTTTTTAGAACCTAGTCGAGTTCTTCTTGAGTGAATGGTCCTAGTTTAATGTCCAATTGCTTACTAATTATTCTGGTGATTGGTTCATGCGTTACGTTTGGTGGGTAGTAGATTTTCCTAGTAGTTTTATTCTTTCCTGTTGGTTTGCAGCTTTCAGTTTTGCTTTGGCTGTGCTCTTCTTTCTACTCACTTTGTTTATCGTTTGCCAGGCTTTCCTAGATTGCCCATCTTCCACTGAGTCTCTAATTTTATCTATCTAATTTTTTATGTAATCTGTCTGTTCCTTTATATGTATGCCTGCTAATTGATATTGTGCCGTTTTTAGTTTTCGGGCATTTGTGTTTGTTGGGTTCTTTCGATAGCTTTTGGAGGCTGTTTTCACGTGTGCACGTTAAGGGAATTTTTCAATAGTCTTCGTTAAATTCTTTGTATGATATGAGATCACTTTCTTCTATCTCTATTCTCAGCATATTTTGTACTTTCTTTCGGTTTTTAAAGATCCAGTTTTAGATAACTTAGTTAAGAAAGGATCAGTACCAGGGAAAGAAGTTTAGAGTTTAAATAAAGTGTCTAGCCATCTAAAACTTAATGGCAATTTTCTTTAGAGAAATACCGATTAAAATTGTACGACTCCGAGTTAGATTATAACAACGTAAAGTTTTCTCGTAAATCATAATCTCAAAAAGTCATAAAAAGATTCGAGAAAGATTTTCACTTTTTTGTAGTATATGCTAATTAAATCTGGACGAAGTCAATAATTAAAAAAAACTTTTTTTACCTACTAAATATTTATTGAGTATAGTCTTGTCAGTCGCCAATAAATTTCTATGGACTCTATAAACATGCAAAGATACCTCTTCTCTTTTCTCTATCAACTTTATGCATACCTTATATTTCGTAATTTCCTCTCTTCTGTTTTGAAGATATTCTGTGCTAAATAATGATATAAAAAAGATTTTTTTCTCTAAATGTCAACGGTAATCTTGGATGAATTTTTAATATTAGAAACTGCGTGTTTATCATTATTCAGAAAGAGAAAACCTCATATGATCTTCGTAAAATATCTCTCCGTAACGTCTAGAATAATAATACTGCTAACGCCATAAAAAGTTTGAAAATCAATTGAGAAGGTTTAAAGTTGTCTTGACTCAAAAGACAATAAAAAGAGAGTCGAGAATGAAGGAAGATACTAATACCATCAATATACTAATTATTGATTTTCAACTCTGGTTAAGACAACTCAAATCAGTATTCATGAGTTTCTGGTACTAAGGCCTGGCATGTTGGATCTTTGTTGAAGTCTTGCTGTCATAACTGATTAGCAGTTATTTTCTTAAAAGCCGCCGCTTGAACGCAAAAGGCTCATTCAAAATGTCTGCGCATGGAAAATGCCATCAAAATTGTTATCCAATCAGAACACTATTTAGCCTTCTAAATAAGCATCGATGTAATTATCTTTTTTCTCTATATAAATTTTTATCCTATGGTATATGTAGTTATTTTTGTATCTACTCCACTCTTAATTTAGTTAGCACAGGTTTCTCTCATAAGGTTAACTCTTTTTTTTCTCTTTGTTACTAAGATTTATATCCAGACATACTACCAAAATTTGCAACACGCACAGATTGCTGAGGTAGAAATTTGAACCAAGAATCCATACATTTCTAAAAAATTAGAAGTTGAAATATTGGATCTTATTAAATGTTTCAAAAGCCTATGTAGTTGTAAGTTTTAAAAATCCAAAGGTCGAAGACCCGGACGATATTTGCGTAGCTTAAGGTTGTATGACACAATGTCACAGTTGGAGATTACACTGTGAGTCTCAAATCTATTAAAGTAATTATGTTCTGACAATGTTCTGATTATTCAGTCATGGTGATGATTTTTGCGTTGTGAGTTATCCACAAATGTTTCTGGTGACAAAGACAAGATGAAAAAATAGCAATGAGTTCAAAGAATATAAAGAGATCTGACACAGGGTTCAAGAAAAATATCACTCACTTTATTGGTGTTTCAAATTTACTCAGGGTCAGCCTTTAAAACAGGAAAGCATGAAGTGGCCTTTTTGAACTGATAAAGGAAAGATCCTGTTGTTCTATCGATCGTAGCCCGCCTCTTACGAGATTAGGTTCATGGCCCCGAAATTTAATTTCATTACTTGCGCCCTGTCCGTTGAAAATGACTAAGTGATTGACCTAAATAAAGTCTCCAACTCTCGAATGAATGTTACTTACACTAACGACGTGTGTTCTCATAGTTGACCCGTGATTGTCAGTCACCAGGTTCACGGAGGGTAGGAAGGCTACTTATATATTAGAAAATACGAATAACAAGGACACATGGTGCGTTTGGTGAGAAGGTGGTTCTCAGTGAAATCAGCTGGAAATTGCAGGTTCAATCTCAAATACAGTTTAAAAAAAGGAATATTTACTATATCTTAGCACTTGACCCTAATCATAGTAAACAGTAGTGAAACAATATAGCACCGTGTATTAAATAAATAGTTCAAATCGAGGTTCTGTGTACGCCCCCGAGTTCGACAAAAAAACTTGAAGAAAACCGAAGAACATATCTCCCGAAACATTACGAGTAAAGCAAGAAATTTGAGGTCAATAGTCTTATTATTGTGTGGGATAAAAATAACAAGGCGAAGCGAATTGATTATACAGCTTGGTCACTTAGTGAGAATCATCTCCATATAGTCGTCATGGTCTGATTATACAAGAATGATAAATGGTGTTTAGTAATGTTTAAGTTTAACGAAGTTTTAGCAACGCAAAATATTTTAATTAATTACAGATGGATATAATACAGTTATTATGGACCGCGTAATTAGTTTACTGACTATTACATTCTGGTGACGTGCGCTGTTGATATTTAATTGTTCTGTTTTTTTTTGTTTTTTTTTAAAATCATCAGCGGGGTAGAAATCTAAGATCTTAAGGGCATATGTGACCTAGTCCTTAAGTTTGCCTTTCTTGCCAAAATACCTATGAAAATTGTGCAACCCTGATTTACAACATGTCATGTGTGCAACTGAATCCTTTTGTTTGGAAGAATGTATTTACCCAGCTCATCCACCAGGTTAAATCTTAAGCGGAATATTTTTTTTTCTTCTAGAACTTGCTGCCTTACCAAAGATGAAGAACCCAATCTGCCTTACCATTTACCAATCGATATAGGGATAATAGCTCAATTCAAGATTATTTGCAAAGAGTATCAGCATGATGTGAAATGTAAACAGAGTCATTGAAGAGTTGATCATGAGTCACAGAGCAAATTTCCCATGAAAATAACTGTTAAACTACAAACAGCCTTATTTGTCTGGAAGTTAGGCAAAACATTTTCTCAAGTCAGAAATAATTTCAGAAATATCTGCTGGCCGTTGGGACAAAAGTGAACGAATATAATCCAATACTCAACCTTTTAGGAGTGTATTCTCGGACTCCTAGGCAAACACCTTTTCATTTTCTATTTGGTATATAGATGAATATGAATTTTTGAGGTGCCCATGGTGTAATGGCTTTCTTCGTAGGAAATGGACACGGCGACACGAGTTCAAATCTTAGACGAGACTGATTGCATTTCACATAGCACTAATACCCTCGGGAAAGGTATGAATCCAATTATTCTTTCTCCAGCTATGGGTAAATAGTAGGACAGACAGGGTTCTTCAGCCATGGTGTGGCAACTAGTCTAGGAGAAGGAAAACTCTGAATTCAAACCTGTTAAACTCCGCTTAAAATAAGTGGCCTTGTGTCATATTCTGCCCGAGTGGAGGAGTTTGGCAAATATATATAGATGAATATAAATCACATCCTATCTCATATAACCTTTTTTTGTTAAAGCTGTAAATGTAGGGAAATTATAGAGATAAAAATATATTAATAATAAACCCGAGGACTCGTTCTAGTTGACATTATTTGCCTTTTTCATTACGCTGAGCTTACTCTAATAAACATTAGTGTAGTATTTATTTGTATTTCTTAGTTAAATCATCATCGTCTTGTCGTGCCACCAGCGCGGGTGTCCCTGACCCTCTCTCGCTACTCATCCCTGTTGTTCATCTCTTCTGGCAGGTCCTCAGGGTTACATCCCGTATCCTCACAGATCAGCTGTATGTAGGTTCGATCTGGTCTCTCTGCTTTTGCTCGGCCATGTGAGGGGGTCTATAGGAGTAGATCACTTATGAGCTCGTCACCGCTTTTCAAGCAGTGTCCTGAGTGTCTGCTTCGTCAAACTTTGATAGTTTTCGTGATAGGAGGTAGATGACCTCACAGCTGGTGCTTTGTGGTGTGTTGGCTCCAAGACTTGTTCAAAATTGCTCGCAGCGTTCTTGTGTAGTTGCTGTAAAGCTTTAGTATGCCGTATGCTAGTTGAATTTGTTCCATCTCCCCTCTGTGAATGGAATCAAAGGCCTTGGTAAAGTTGACAAATAGTATTGTTGCCAGCAGTTTTTTTGCCCGTATGCCTTCAAGGATTCTACGGATAGTTAATATTTGTGAGGTCGTGGATCTATTTCTTCGGAAGCCATTTTCGTTTTTCCTAAGAATGTTATCAATTTTGGGGTTCTATGCGGTTTCTTAGTAGGGCATTGTATATTTTGGCTGCTATGGATGTAAGTGTTATACCTCGGTAGGTTTTGGCTAATCTGAGGTCGCCCTTTTCAGGAAAAGGAAGGATGCATATCTTCATCTATCCGTCTGAAAATCAAATATAGGGAATGAAATAATCATAAAAAATTCTTTCATCATTTTTGCGTGAGTTTTGCCCTATTTTTATAGATGTTGAGTTAGATAAAAGATAAAAGAAATGTGTCTATCATGTTAATCATTACTTCCGGTTAAATCGGTCTTTTTTGCAATGTGATCGTCATGTTACATCCCGTGGATTTTTAAAAGAATAGAAACAGTAACAACTCTTTGGTAAACACAGGACCCTTGGTATTTATTTTCTCATAAACTTGGGAACGTAGTAATCTTGAGAAGGACTGGTTGCTTGTCTTCTTTCTCATCATATCTCTGTGTTCTGTCCTGACTGTGAGGTTTCTTTCAATTGAAACATGACCTACACCTCATTCTTGCAGCCTCTGGCTGTCTGGAAGAATTCTTAGTCTGTTTGGTTTCGTGTTATATGAAATCTTCAGCTCTTTGACTCAACTGGACACCAACTGCTTCCGATCGACCCAATTTTTAAGTCCATATATACATACCTTGGCCTTTTCACTTAGAAGTGCATATAATCCAAGATCCAATCCCATGAACAATATTGTCAACATCACCTGCTCTATAATAAGAAGGGTGGTGTTTATTGCCTGATAAATAAAGCACCTTTTAAAGAAAAAATGAAAAAAGCACAGACATTTTTGGCTTGGCCCGTCCAAGATGGATTTGCACGTTAAAAGATGTCATTATATATATCGTGGTAGATGTAGTTTAACCCTATCCCTATCTCTTACAGCATTTTCTTTTTCATACAAATAAGCTAATATGCTGATCATGGTCTAAGAATATTTATATTTAAAATGTCGAGACATTCCTATACACAGTTATGAAATTTTAAATATAAAAACCCTTGTTTATATGATGTCACCTGTCAAGATGTAAACTTGGCTTTCTTTTCTGTTTTTCAACAACTTACATTTAAGAAAACAGCTGTTAGATCATTTACATCATAATACGTCATTCAAATCTTTGGTTATGTTGCAACAGGCAAGAAAATACGAATAATAACATTAGTGTATATTAAATCTATACAGTGTGATGGAAATACCAACCACAGTTTAAACTGTCATCTGCGTAATGCAAGTGTACTTAGACAATAGGCAATAGTAGCTCCCTCTAGCTTATGCTATATTTTTTTTTCTGATATGCTCAGTTACAATCACAGTTTGGATGGATTAACACAGTGCGCTTGTCGTTGAAACATTTTTTTTTAAAGATCGGTGAATCTGTAACTGTTTCATTGAGAGTTTTTCAAAATCATTTTATGAGTCGAAATGATACAGCACCGGATAGAATTTTAAACCGATTGCAGTATCATTTTTTTTATCCGGAACTTTATAATTTTGATGTATTAGGAAATTAATACGAAAGTCTCTCTGTGTACTAATCATATTCAACAGACTTAAGTTAACGTTTCAACTGCAAACACACAGTATACACTGGTCTAGTCCATTATTGTATGTGAACATATCTCAAAGAAATATTAAAGCATTAACTAGATGGTTCTACCATTGCCACATGCCCATTTTTATGGATACTACATCCTATATTTTCATCTTTTGCTGACAAATAGTCCCAAACTCTGCAGAACATTTGGCTATTTCAAATAGATGATTAGTACTGACAGTATAAACATATATTATTACTAGCATTATTAGAGTTTTTCACACCAGCGTTAGATAATGGTTTCTCATTGGGGTTTGAGTAATAGCAATTCTCCTCAAGTCTCGGGGACTCTTCTCAGTATTCCTGCAGATCTTACTAATGCTTTTATCATTCAAGGAACCAACACTTATAATCGTAACGCTATGTGTCCCTAAGCTTCTAAGTGATGATTATCTGGAGGTTTCAGGTTCAATCCTGACTGCAGGTGAGTAACAATACAGGGATACTTAACACTTGTAACCGGTTAGGCTTAACAGGATCAGAGCTAGAGATATCCATGGATTAAATAAAGGACGTAGTTCGAATTTCCGTTCAGGCTCCCGAATTCGACAAGTAACTCCCGAAAAAGACCTGAGGAAATATCGGGCGAAATGTCATGAATAAATCAATAAAAATGAAGACAACTGTCCGAAAACCCCTAATGATAAAAATCATCAAGCTTCGTCTCAGTAATTCAGACAACTTAACTTTTCCCTCGTCCTCTTATTTCCAAATCCTCCAGTACCAGTACCAATCTTTTGGTGACTGCACTAAGCAAACCAATTGCAACTGGTATCAACGACACTTCAATGTTCTGAATTTGTTTCAGTTCTCTAGCAAGTTCCAGGTACACATGTTGCATATCGCACCACTGGACAAACAACGAAGGACTCGGAAATATATAAAAATTATAATTCATATTTTTATTATTCGACGGTGACGATTTTGTGTTGTAGGAATACAGTCAGAGAGAGTTTGCTCATATCTTTATTATATGTCAGGGAACATTTGTGTGAAGTCGTAAGACGGCCGGAGAAAACACACGAACTGACAAGTTTGCTTGAGAGACCAGTAGATCTCACCACTTCCCTTTAGCAACCAGCGGATCTCTGCTGTCAGTCCAAATTTACAGACCTTATATTGTCTTTTCAAGTCCCATGCGGAAGTATGAACATCCTCTTCACCTCACGTCCTCGTGGTGTAATGGTTAAAGCGATGAACTGCGGAATCGTAGTACGCGAGTTCGTACTCCAGTCGCGCTATTACGTTCACTTTCGGGCAAATACCCTTGGGAAAGGTATGAACCCCCTTATTCTCCCTCCAGCTATGGGTAAATAGTAGGACGGACTAGGGTCTTCAGCCTTGGTGAGGCAACTAGTCTAGGAGAAGGAAAACACTAAATTCAAAACCTGTTAAACTCCGCTTAAAAATTGACCTTGTGTCATATCCTGCCCGAGCGGAGGGGTTGGTAAATAGTACCTCACGTATTTTTCTGTTTATGGCTGGTTATAGTAACTTACATACTTCCGTTTTTTCCAGTAATTTGTGGATCTTATCTGCGTACGGAATATCTGTCACTCTATCCATAAGCAATAAATTATATTCTCGCCATCATCTTTTATTTTTCTCTTTCCTGTGAGAACATTTTGTTGATGTTATCTTGCGACCGCATTGAATCTGCTAAGTTCATCATCGCCAGCAAATCTAGTATGTTGCACACATCTCTCTTTTCGCTTTCTTTCAGTTTTCCGTATGGTCAGTAGAAACTGCGCTATTATTATTATTATTATTATTATTATTATTATTATTAATCCCATTAGAGTTTTTCACATCGGTTTTAGCTGATGGTCTTTTTCTGGAGTTTGAGTGACAGCAAGTCTCCTCAAGTCTCCAGGACTCGTCTCAGTATTCTGGCCGTTCTCAATAATGCTGTAGTTTGGATGATCTTGACTCGTCCTCCAGCTTTCAAGTTTTGCAGTTCCTTAAATAATCCTTTAATTACTGTACCGAAAGCACCAATCACAATTGGTATAATTGTCACCGGCATGTTCTATAGTTTTTTCAATTCCCTAGCAAAGTTGAGGTACTTATCGTTTTTTTCACATTCATTCAGTTTTATTCTGTGGTCAGCCGGGAAACCAAAGTCCACAATTTTGCAAATTCTCTTTTTTTGTTGATTATTATAAGGTCTGGTCTTCTGGCCGAGATTGTGTGATCTGTGCGTATGTCCCATCGGAGTTTGTCCTTACACAACACACACACACACACACACACACACACACACACACACACACACACACACACACACACACACACACACACACCTACACACACACACACACATATATATATATATATATATAATGCAAGGTGGGTTGGATGGCTTCCATCTTATTGCACCCAATAACGAAGGACGAAAACCCACTAACTACTCTAGAGATAACAGTAAAAACGTTGAAAACCTTTTATGCGACACAAATCACCCTTGAAATAGTAACAACACAATAAGAAATTATTTTTTGAAACATAATCTTAAGAGAAAGACCTGTTAAGGTAAAATAACAAAACCAACAGCATAAAACCTGAAATACTTAATCTATTAACATGTAAATCAGACAAATCAATTTGATTTTTTAAAACTAAGTCTAAAACAGTACCCCACATGAAAAAGCAATCAAGGAGTCTAAAAAAAAACAAACAAGAATTTGAACGAAATTTTAGATCGATAGAGAAATTCCATAACAAAGTGAATATAGATGACTCGTAATAATAATTTCTATTAGTAATTGTAACTTCAAATCTTATCTGAATATAGTTAAATTTTAAGATATATTATATATAAGTATAAAAAAGACATTTTTGTCTAGAGCTAAATTTATTGAATATATCCCCATCAGTATTATTAAAGCCATAATTGAAAAACAGAAGTAATATGGCGTGACCCTGAGTTTTCTTCAAACAGGACATCCTAGAAAATTAAGTGAACGAGCAGCTATATCAATTTGTTGGGATATCAGTTCCCTATCTGAGAAGAAATTCTGAATGATCTGAGGGCTGCAAGAATGTAATTGAGCAGATACGATTAGTTGAGCATTCCATCGTGTTAGAGTTCATTCTTAGGAAGTTAAGAAAACACTTTTCTAAAGCCCAGTCACGTCATATGACATTTCATCTATTCTTTGCTTCTGATAATATAAAGGGGCTTACTTTTTTGTTTCAGGAGAAAAAAATGAACGCTTTCGTGGGAATATATTTGAAGGAAATAATTGAAATTCGTACCCCATAATATACCATTCCAACGATGGACGGAATATAATTATTGAGAGTCGTTGTTTATCGAGAGGTACGGGAGAATTACACATTGAAGGAACGATGAACAGTGCTATGTATCTAGAAATCCTATTGAAGATCATGCTCCAATTGATACAATATCTTCAACTATTGTAGTGTTGGATCTTTCAACGGGATAATGAGCAGAAACATGCTGCATTTAAAACGAGGTAGAGGTTAAGGTTAAAATTAAATAAGAGCATTTATTGTGGCCAAGTCAGTCACATGACTCACATTCCATAAAAAAAATTCAAACAATTTAAACTCTATAGCATCATCCAAAATTGCACAATATTAAGGCGTTATCTCAACAGGAAGAAAATAAAATTGCAGCTGATTTCTGTAGGAAACTTACTTCAAATAATTCTGAACAACAGACATCCCTCATAGCAAATAAGTGGAACGCTATTAAATATTGAATGGTGTTTATTGATTTGCGTCCAAAACTTGTGTGGGCTACGTAAATTTTCAATTCGTCTATAAATCTAGGTGTAAGAAAATATTTCTTTTTTAGTTGTATATCGTATTTCTTCAAGTTTTACTTTATTCATGTAACTTTGAATTTAGTAGCAATAATGGAAAATATTATTTCATCAAAAATGCATTTTAAAATTCTGTTTATTCAATACTTTGCA
This sequence comes from Sepioteuthis lessoniana, assembly GCA_963585895.1. Lineage (NCBI taxonomy): Eukaryota > Metazoa > Mollusca > Cephalopoda > Myopsida > Loliginidae > Sepioteuthis > Sepioteuthis lessoniana. The sequence continues at coordinate 6,699,382 of OY757910.1, forward strand.
TGTCTCTCTCTATATATATTATTGTTATACACCAGTACTCTTGTTTTAAATGTGGAATAACGGATACGGTTAGTGTTTCAGGTAAACTGAAGCATCTTTTGAAAATGGCTCTCAAAACTGGAGAAGTTCAGCACAGGATTCTGTATGTTGACTGAAATTAAATATGTCAAAGTAATTCCCGACATTGCCATAATCCTTTTGCGTGTGACGATACACTCCCTGAATAAATTCAAATATCGTCAATAATCAATTGTATATTATGAAGCTCTAAAAAGTAAAGTAGATAAAAACTCGTTGACTGAAAAACTTTCTGAAAACAATCGCAAGATACCATTTCCAGAGAAGTGCATACGGTTCAAAAGACTAGGAAAGTTTTTTCCAAAAAGGAGTACAGCCGTATTTTTAAAATTATATTTTTAAAAAGATATGTGTAACGATAACTTTTATAGAGGTTTTCTGGATGAGTGAATTAACACAACGGCAAAGCATTGATTACTTTGACAGAGATCTTTTGAAAACGAATATACTCAATATCACAAAATGTTCAGATATTTGAATTGTATACTTAAAATGTTTTATATTCCTCTCATCTGTCATTGATAGATCCAAGTGTAAATTGAGTTCGTAATTTATTTTTATCTAGTTTGTAAATTTTTTGGTTTTATGGTAATGAATATTTGTTGGATTATCTTATTTTCGAAGTCGGTCTTTTTTATTTTTTTAAGCAATTGCAAGGCTTAAATTAACAATAACTACCGGGTAATGGTATTAATTTTTTTTTTGCACAGAGTTATATGGTTTCAAGTTCGCTTATCTAATAATCATACTTTGAAAAAGATATATTTAATCAATAGATGGGCCCCCAATGAGTACTACCATTCTGAGGGGTTTTCCTCGTCGTGTAATGGTTAAAGTGATGAACTGCGGAATCGTAGTAAGCGAGTTCCTGCTCCAGTCCCGCTATTACGTTCACTTTCGGGCAAATACCATTAGGAAAGGTATGAACCCCCTTATCCTCCCAGCTATGGGTTAAATAGTACTACTACTGTTCTTCTAGGATGTTCTTCTAGCTTTGGCATTAAATAACCTAAAAAGGTTGATATGCCATTAAACAAAGAAAAGAAGACTACCATTCTGAGTCAGAGTTGATTTGGTGTAATGGCAACTAAGACATAACTGGGCAATTGCAAGATCTCTAGAGTTAAAGCTACCCCCCCGAACAATTTTGCTGGGGATAGTGTCAGGGTAGTATACCCTCCGCCGACTCGTTCTTAGAAAACGACATAACTCACACAACACAACAGAATGAAAGCAAGAACGTTGCTAGTTTAGGAATCAAACAACTCAGTTAATATATACTTTAATCACGTGACTAATATTGTTGCATAAGGTTTACGCGCTTTTAAATTACAATCGCTTATCTATCTTATCCAGTTGTTTTAGGAAAAACTTGCACTAAATTTTAAAAAAATAACACCCCCACCAAAAATGAACAAAATAAGAAACCCGAAAATACCATTGATATACACTTACAAATACAAAAGAAGTAATCTCACCTGGTGAAAGAATTGGAGTGAAGTGTAGAAATTATATTTCTACATAGCGATGGTATGATTTTCGGGAAAAAAATCTATCATGAACGTATGGTATTTATATTTCGCCTACAACTATAACACTCTTTTCTGGGTGGATTGCTTTCGCTCTAGTTTAGACATACGCCTTTCCCGCTTCTGACTTGATATTCACTAAGTCTATCAATTGTAGCATCTCGTCGATAAACAGTGAAATTGGTCACGTACTCACGAGACATTAGCTTCAGTCATCCTGAAACGAACCAATTCCAACTGACGTGGACGTTCTTCTTCCCTCGGCTGCCCATACCATTTCCTAGTTTATGTTGCATCATTAGCCGAATTGACGTTATATGTAGATTTAAATCGTCAATGTCAGAAAGGAAGGAAATATGCGGTGGAGAGGAGGGGATCAAAGAGTCTGTCGAAGAGGTGAATGGCTGCTTACAGACGTGACATGGGGGTAGGGAATAACAAAACCTCAAATTATAATACAGAGTGACATGTTTTAAACAGACTTATAAAATCAAAGACCCATTAATATGCAACCCGAATCTACCGGCTCAGTGACGAAATATGGTTAGGAAGACCCTAGCTGAATATTATTACATCAATGAGTTTGATCCTCTTTGGGTACTCATTACTTCTAATAAATGGGTGAAGCCCCAACTGGCAAAATATTAAAGCTTTTAATGGTTTTAATCAGAAATATACAACAGCTATACAATATCAGCTCTAACTTATAATTGTAAAATGTGGACATCAACAGAATGAAGAGAAAAGAAACTCAGCTTAGCCAGTAATAACAGTTAAAAAAGTTACTACAATATATATATATATATATATATATATCGTGCCGCTGGCAGAGATTTATCTGACCCTTTCGCGTATATATATATATATATATATATATAGTGACATGCATAAGTATTGGATACATGTTATTTTCTGTTATAACTCTAGTTTATATTCGCCATTTTACCTAATATTTGGTAAGGGATATTTTGTAAAGTTGTTTTAGTCGTATGTAAAAGGAAAATTAAAAACTCACGGTTGAATCCATTTTTTTTTATCAAAGTTCAAAATTACCCCATACAAAAGTATTGGATACATCAATTTCATATTTTTTTTGCGGAGCCTCTGTTTTGTTTCACTGATTCCAGTCGCTTTCTATAGTTGGCCACAAGTTTTCCACACTGATTCAGAGTTACTTTATGCATTATTCCTCTAATTGTTTGATATTTTGTGGATTCTGTTTATGAACTTTAACCTTCAAAGTATTCCACAAATTCTCAATTGGATTCAAGTCAGGAGATTGACTTTGCAAATTTAGAGTACAAATACCATTATTTTGAAACCATTCCTTTGTAAGTTTTGTGGCATGTTCGGGAACATTGTCGTGTTGAAGCACGAAATTCTGACCATGTCCTAAAGAAGTTGCAGATTTCTGAAGGTTCTTCTCTAGAATCTCCCTGTACATTCTACCATTCATTCTACCTTGGATAACTTGTAACTCACGAGTGCCTATTGATGAAAAGCATTCCCATATCATAATCGAACCACCACCAGACTTAACTGTGGGGATGGTATTGTGCTTCTTGAAGGCAGTGTCATTTTTTCGCCAAACACTTGCCGCTGTGTTCCTCCGAATAGTTCAACTTTTGTTTCATCCGACCAAATTACCTTTTCCCAAAACTGCCTACCTTTCTTTTCATAAGTTTCGACAAACTTTAATCGGTCGAAGGGGGTTATTTGCACATTTCATTTGATCCACATTGAAGTACACTCATTTATTTTTCTCGGCCTTCCATTTCTTGGAAGGTTTGCTGTACCGTCGCCATACTTCTTCTCTTCTGATAATATTTCCTACTGTATTTAGTGCTTGATTCCGTTCATTGTTAATTTATTAGTAACCTTGTCCTCCTTTGTGACGTTCAATGATTCTATCTGACATATCTCGGGATAATTCTTTAGTTTCTGCCATTTTTAATACTTCAATTGCAAAATGCACATCAAAGAGTCTGATGATTGTAAAAATTTGTGTGCTTCTCTGATTGATCAGAGATAACATTCCAATACAATCGAAAATTTGAGTATTTAAAGTCTTTTAAAATACAAATTTTTGATTGCGAATTTGAAAAAAGTGTCAGGTATCCAACACTTTTGGATAGGATAATTTTGAACTTTGATAAAAAAAAGGATTCAACCACGAGTTTTTAATTTTCCTCCCACATACAACTAAAACAACTTTATGAGATATTACTTAACAAATATCAGGCAAAATGGTGAACATAAACTAGTTATAACAGAAAATAACATATATTCAATACTTATGCGTGTCACTATATATATATATATATATATATATATATATATATATATATATAAATTCACAGATTGAGAGAAAGAGAGAAAGGGTTATTTAGAATTTAAAAATAACTTCGCATGTATTCTATTTAAGGTCTCACTTGTAAGATGTAAGGCCACATATCCGTGTTCAAATCTTCGAACCACGTTGAAAAATAAAATGATGATTGAGAATATCTTGTAGGAGTGGCATTAAAGCTAAGAAAGTGTTTGCGTATGAAGTCCTTTTTTATTTCGTCGTTATCGATCGTTTTAACAGGAGTTAAAGATTTTAGCACAGACGCACACACATACGTATACATACGTACACACTCTTTGTCTTAGGGTAAATTTAAAACTTCAATGAATTATGTCTCCTAAGGTAGAGGGAGGTGACCCGTTTTTGGTTCGATCTACAGGAGTATTCTCGGGCTGTCTAGCTTGTTATCTCAACTGTTATTGATGAGCTGATAATATCTGATGGCAATGAAATGGTATAAGGGAACATCTTGTTGATATGCTATCATTCATAGTTTTTTTTAACTTATAATTTCGTAGTTGTGTTGTGTTGTCTTTTTTCGTAATTGTATAGTGTCTGTACAACATTTACCGGAAATTGATGGTCTTGCTTGTCACCTTGAATAAAAATAAACAAAATATCAAAAGAATAAATAGAAAAAAGTAATTTGATCATTTGATTTCTGTAATCGGAATCGGAATCGGTTTTATCGATTTTTCCAATTATTTGTTTCTGAATAAAGGTAGGAATGATTAATGCAGCCTTTTCGATAAGCCTTTCATGAATTTTAATGTCTTATTATCTGTCTCTTTGAAATAGACATTGATTATTAAAGGTTTGTTTATTCCTTCCACAACCCTGTCACAAAATCAATTACACACAGCATCAAGCTATTTGATACAATGAAAGAAAAATAATAAGACTACATTTGTAGACATGGTAATTCATATGTATACAAGAGTGACAGGATTTTTATATGTTAGTTACCATTACAACAAAAAGCGTTTCTTTTTTTCTGCCTAACATAAGGAATAAGTAATTTCTTCTCCAATTAACAAATCATCATGAACTTAGAAAGGTTTATATTCGTACTGTCTTCCATAATGATATATTTTCTTTGTAGACGAGTCCCTGATCGGGGGAAATAACTCCGGTTGTAATTTACTTTTAGAGCTTTGCTACCAAAACATTTTATAAACAAAAGGCATATATGCCTTTTGTTTATAAAATGTTTTGGTTGCAAAAATGCTTTGGCTTGGCGTTTGGGTCAACCGGGTTTCGATCCCAGCTGCGGGAAGCTGCTGTCTAGCCACACTGATGAGTTCTGATAGAACGAAACAGATCTGTCTGTGGAAGATTATATATATATATATATATATATATATATATATATATATATATAATTGTGTGTGTGTGTGTGTGTGTGTGTGTGTGTGTGTTAATATGAAAAAACAATGTGTTAAAGGATGGTCTTCTTCAAAGCTGAATCATTTGCTACATTAAACGTTCTGGTTTTTACATTATACCATCATCGGGACGATTAATATGTGATGTTCAATCTTCTGAGTTATATTTAATTAATTTTAAAAGGAAACCCAAAAAATTAGAAAACTTTTTAAAATTTCACTTCTGTTAAGGACTCTCTGTTTCAAAACTGCGAGACGCAATTTGTATTCGAAATTTATTTTAAAAGTGTAACATATTTCCTTAAAAAATTGTAACCTGTAACTTTTTAGCACTTATTTTACTTGCTTAGTCAAATTACTTCTCAGTAATTTATTTCAAATAGTCAGTAGTCATCGACTATTTCTTTTTATTTATAGTCACTTGTATTTATCAATTTATTTAGTACTACTTCAATCTGCCATTAGTAGTCGGTCACTAGTTTTAGTACTGAACTGGTCGTTTGCTTCGTAACATTGGTGACCCCAAAAAACAGTGCTTTTAATGTGCCTTGAAATGTGAGTAAATGAAAACATCAAAAAAATAAGCGTAGGTTTCGCAGCATTTATAGACACTTAGTGAAGATCGAACTCACAGCTCGTAGAAATTTATCTGTGAGACACACCTACTTAGACAAATTGCCCAAGATGAGTATTTAGTTCACCTTTGAAATACACCCGGACTTACCCCGCAATGAATTTCCTCCTTTCAAGTATTTGGTGACCTTTATCATATTTACCAACCCCTCCGCTCGGGCAGGATATGACACAACGTCAATTTTTAAGCGGAGTTTAACAGTTTTCAATTTAGAGTTTTCCTTCTCCTAGATTAGTTGCCTCACCAAGGCTGAAGAACCTAATCTGTCCTACTATTTACCAATAGCTGGAGGGAGAATAAATGTGAAATGCAATCAGTCTCGTCCAGGATTTGAACTCGTATCGTCGTTTCCAATTCCTAGGACGATAACATTTACACCACGGGCACCTCCACAAATATTTGGTGATTATATTTGGTGACCTTTATAGCAGATAAAAGACACAGATGCCAGATGGGAACTATTCTTGGCAATCTGAAAATAAAAAAAAAAGAATTTTTTAAAATTAGAAGGGAATATTTTCATTATAGTTTTGGGAAAAGTCTCGTAGAATTAACAGAAAAATTGATCATTAAATGATGAAATTTTATTACTTAAAATATTATTTACCTTTAATTTATTTTTGATGAATGAATCCGTTAAAATAAGTAAATCGCTTACAAGAACGAGAAAAAAATCTGGATAAGAACTTCATTACTAATAATAATCAGATATAAACATCAAAAGGGTATTAAATCATACATACAAATATTGTCATGTTTGTTCTGTTTATGTAAAGACAATTACTGGTGTCGCTAATCAAACCGAGTTAACCCATGACCGAGTAAATTACTGAGTATTCATTCTTTGATCTTCATGACATTTCATGGGAAAGTAGTGGTACCCACTCCTTTTTAATTAACTTGCACTGGTTTGTGCTGGCTTATCAAGCATTAACAGCAGGGAGTTGTCCCTGAATTGGTCTTTTACGATAGGTTGATTCAGAACATATCAGTTGATATCGGGTTGAGGTTACGATAAACTATCTGAACGAAAATTAGAACTCAGTTTTACTACTCCATGTTAAATGCTATTTATCATATGTACCACCGAAGCAAGTACTATTTAGTGTTGGTCTAAAATACGTTATTGAAATATTTAGGGGCTGAATGCTGTTTTTCTAAACATTTTATTTGACGCAAAACAATCTAAAAATCTTAATATCAGCATTTAAATTATTACAGCTATAACTATAAATAATGATTTTAGGTTTGTTTTAATCGAATATCAACCTTCGAGGGTTATTTAAAGACAAAGTTTTGAAGAAAAGAAGTGATACTATTTAACCTGTAGTTGAGGAATAAAGGGTTCATACCTTTCCCAAGGGCATTAGTCCAAAAGTGAAAGTAATAACTTCAGTGGAATTAAAACTCACTTACTTCGAAGCTGCAGTCCAGCATTTTAGTTGTTACGTAACGAGAACGTCTTCTAATAATAACAACAATCTATATTTAAGCAAAAGTGTATAATAGACAGAAGAATAGAACGTGTACGTTATGATTGGATAGAAATGCAACAGTTAAAAGCTAAGGAAAACGAGGCAAAAATGATACGAAAGTTGTCATGATTTCGTCGAAAATAAGATCAACTGGGGTTTGTGCAAGACACTAATATTTGACTATGCTAACAAAATGTATGGGCGGAAGCGGATTAAAATCTCAGGGATATTAAAATGTGAACTAATCACAAACCAGAAAATCAAATCTAGTATTGATTAACAATAATAAAATAACTTTTAATGAAGATGATTTTCCTGCCGGATTCAATCCGTCAAGGAGAGCACCGGTGAGTGGCTAGGCGACCCGATGGTGAGGCGTCTCTCAGAGCGTCTAAGCAGAAGTTATGACAGTCTGTTTTTGTCTCCCTGTTGGTCTCCTTCCGTCTCTCTCTCACCCACATAAGCTTTGACTCCAAAAAAGAATAAAGAAAAACACACACACACACACACACACACACACACACACACACACACACACACACACACATATATATATATATATATATATATATATATATATATACGTTTATTTATAGATTTTTACCATAACAATGTGTTATGGTCATTCTTCCTCTGTGTATATTCATTCCTTATGAATACTTATCACTCACTATGGCTACACAAGAAGAAGAAGAAGAAGAAGAAGAAGAAGAAGAAGAAGAAGAAGAAGAAGAAGAAGAAGAAATGTATACATGCTATAAAAGAAAGAAATACACAATTCATAATGATTAAGTGTTGCGTGATCTTGCTTTATAAGGTCCATTTTTCTCCAATTCCTCAAAATACTAGACGGGAAAAATACAAAAGCTACAAGGAAAGATGCAAATAACTATAAAGAATATAAATATACAAACAAATAAAAGAAAAAAAACAACAGTCATTTAATACTAAGTCAATAAAACTCACTATATAGTATTGCAATTTAGTTAGATACCTAAGACAACACATCTTGGAGGTATGCCAACCCGACAAGGGTTATTTTATGTTGAAAGGTTATTGAATCATATTCATTGCAAATATTTACATTTTTGGGTAGCTGTTTCCCAAGAGGATTATTATCTAATTATTTATTCATTTATTTAATAAGACCCTACTCCATATAAACTATTACAAAATTGATCTATTTAAGCTGGATCTGAGTCTGATTGGTACTACTACTTTGGGGAGTTAGAGTGAGCCTTGAGGCAATGGACATGAAGATGTAATCGACACTCTCAAGATCATCCGAGCTGTGTCCTTATCATCAGATACAATAATAAGAACACCATTTCTTAGAGTTATTACTCTACTACAAAGGATTCAGTTAGCGTATTCTGATCTCTACCGAAAGGGCGGGTTTTAAACTGGAATACAGTTTGTTTAATGTCAGTGTTTTTAATCTCCTAGCCTAGGTTTCTATACTCAACCGCCTTTAATGATCGACAGTCCATGGCTTTCAGGGCAAAATCTACCGTCGATTTCGCTTTTTCAGCTGTTTTATAAACTCACCAATCTGTCAAAGTAATTCATCTATCTTTCTGACTGCTTTTAACTTGAACAATGGCAATAAAAAAAACAACATAAAACAAACAAAAAACAATAAAACTTTTAAAATCAATTCCCGTCAGTTCTCACTTCTGTAATGTACTGACTTTATTTTTCAGAAATCTAAATCGTTTTTTTTTTCTCTGATTTGGTCCCCGACTTCACGGGTTTACAGCAGAAGTCAATAAGAGAATGTTGCTTCGAAATAAAATAAGTCATATTCTCTAAAATTGGCAATCTTAGAAATCGACACGAAATTGAAATCATATATGATGTCAAAAAGCAAAATAATCAGTTTAGAACAATCTGTTCACGCAGATCAGTGAATTATGGCTTTCAGTTATTGTTTATGCTTACCTGAAATTTTCAGACCATTACATTGATTCTTTTTGCTCGGATTTTATTGGTCTCAGACAGCAGATTATCTTAACTTCTTGTGATGCATTTTAGGAACTGAATATAAAACAGATACTTCACAGAAAGCTTTTGATATGCGATTGTCCTCACAAATGGCGGCTGTCATAAAAGGGAAATCAAATGTTATGATCAACTGAAATTTCAAAATAGAATTTTCAGAAGACCTATGTTTCTGACACTGTGGTAAAACAATATGTATGGTAGGTTTTCTGATTATTGCTATTCCAAAAGAACTTGAGTGCTGGTCGTCAGGATTCGTTCTACATTGCTTTGTATTAAACAATTAAATTCTTGGCATTTATTTGAAAGGACAAGACTCCAAACGCACTGATAATTCTTGATTTGCTTCCACTCTGCTAAATCTAAGAGAACCAATTAAAATTTGGAACCCATTAAAATGTATTAAAATTATCAGTTTCTCTTCATGATCCCATCCCTCTCTCCTCTCTCTCTCCCCTCTATGTCTCTATCTATCTATCTATCTATCTATCTATATATATATATATATATATATATATAAAGCTACTGAGCATTAGTTTTTTTTGTTGTTCAGATTCCACATAAAATTGTGTCACCAAAACAACCACTTCTTTAACTTAAAAGATTTTTCTGAACATCAATAATGCTTTTTCTAATGGGGTTGGCTAATTAGCGTGTTTTCTTTAAGTTCGCTTTCTAAAATCACAATAAAACAGCTCATTAGAAAAATAATATAGAAAATACAGGATTTTGTTTCATTATTTATGTTCGATTTTAGAATTACCTGTTTTCTCTTTTACATCTAATAAGCAACTGTTTTTTTATAAAATTTTAAAATTATGTTTATTATAAAATATTGTTATTTTGACAAGGAAATAAGCTAATAATTATTATTTTAATTATTTTTGTTGTTGTGAAATAGTGATGTTAACAACAGTGGTCTCGTAAACCATCAAAATTAATCTTATAGTAAACCAAAACAACTACCAAAATAGTATTTTTCTCAAAATAAAAGGACTATATTTACCTACAAAACGCAGTTACTTACTTTCGGAAATTGAATATTTAAATTTCCAATTCAATACATATTTTCTAAGTTTTTTATATAAGTTATTTCTCTTAGATATACGTATTGTACTAACTTTATCAAATTGTAAATTATATATATTTATCGGCAACGATATATTCCGGATAGTATTTATAGTTTAAATTCATGACATTATTATTAATCTAGTATAAAAAAAGTAATTTTAGTTATATGACGTATCTTTTAATATTAGAAATATTTCTATCTGAAATAAATCTCAGAGAAATTGATTGTCTGATCCAAATGTACTCATCTCTTTAATGTTTCTTATGATGTGTATATGTTTAACAGTAGATATTGACTTGGCTAATAAGAACAGCTTAGCCGGTTGATATTGGGTTACTGCTTTTATGGATGTATTTAATTTACATTCGATACTCGACCTTCTTGAACTTGGGATGTTGTAGGCTTATGGTGGCTCTTAAGCTTCTGATTATTTTCAGGAACATATGTTCTTTTTATTTGGGTCTTTCGTGGTTCCTTCTTATGTGTGCTCTTTTGTAATATAATCAAGGATGATAATTAATTATATTGGGTAATCACTTTATATGTATTGATAAATAGTTAGTAGCTAGAAACCTGGAATGAAAGTGTTAGTCGCCAAGGTTATAGGGTACACATGCCACGTCTGTCGGCAGATTATTAAGTTGAAAGGTGCCCGTGGTGTAATGGTTATCGTCGTAGGAAATGGACACAGCGACTGGAGTTCAAATCCTGGACGAGAATGATTGCATTTCACATAGCACTAATACCCTTGGGAAAGGTATGAATCCAATTATTCTCCCTCCGGCTATGGGTAAATTGTAGGACAGACTGGCTTTTTCAGCCTTGGTGAGGCAACTAGTCTAGGAGAAGGGTAAACTCTGAATTGAAACCTGTTAAACTCCGCTTAAAAATTGACCTTGTGTCATATCCTGCCAGAGCGGAGGGGTTGGTAAATAGGATTAAGTTGAAAGGTTGTCAGGAAATCGTAAGTTGAAGGTCGGATATTGAAATGTAACCAAATTGAGGGCATACTGGTTGACGCCATGCATGAAAGTTAAAGACACGAGTTCTAATAGCATTAGTGAACGGAATAATTAAGAGATTTTTATAAAAGCAACTATTTTTAATTGGTTTGGTGTCAGTTTGGAGCAGTTCATGGTTTAGTATCAGGTGAAGAGGATCGAAGCTGCAACAACCCCATGAAGCGAAGGGTCACGTTAAGCGCAAAAAATTAAAGTCTGTTTTTATTTTTCATTCGTCTAACATGCATAAGTCTCTTAGCGTTTCTATGACACAACAGTAGATCTTTCAACCAATCTTCCTCTGTTGTTTCCTGTTTGACTACTTTCAAAACAGTAATGGTGATAGACTTTTCGTATTAGAAACAACCATTCGCTTTGTACTTTACGAAATATAACATCTATTGATATTCAAGATGGTGCTAGGTCAGTGAGGCCACATCACACACGTTCTATTTGATCCCTTTACGTTACACAGAGTCTAAGTTCTTTTCCTTCATAACTCTCTGTTAGCAATTCATTATTACCTTCCTCCATAATCTGCTCTGTTGCACTGTCGAAATTATAGTTCTCCTGTCGCCTTCGGGATCGATTGTGGGTTTAAACTTATCCACATATGCCAGTACGTGTTACCCATTTTTCCCTAATATATTTTTCTCTAATATTTCTTTTAACGGCTTTTTCTTTTTTTGAATTTGATTCATTTTCTTTGCAATCCCAAACATTTTTTGTTTGAAAAACACTTGGTTGTAGGATCTCTGATTTTTCACCGTAACGCAGGCAGACGTTTTTCTCCTGCTTGTGGAATCGTTCGGTAACCTAGTAGCAATCTGGGTTGATAGATTTCTAAGCTTTCTTTAAATAAGGAAAATACCATTAACTCCATTTTTAAAGTTTGCAACCTTCTTCCTCCAACTCCATTAGTTTACGAAGATGTATTGTACCTATTCTTGGCGCAAATTTTAGGTACATTTTCTGTGGCTATCATTTTGGGTTCTACATTTCTTGAGAATTTTCTTCTCTGTATTTGTTTTACAGTTGTGTCTTTTCTGTACCTCATGCCATCTTGAAAATGAATCCTCAAGAATTAGAATAGGCTTATATTTTTGACGTTCACCTGGCCCATGTGGACTTTATTCTACGGTTCTTTTACTTTGGACCCTGAGTGAACTTTGATCCGTTTAAACTTTTCAATATTACATATTGTGCGTGTTTTTGATAAAATCTACTTCTTTTGAATATCCCAGCCATTAGGCTTGTAATTTTAACATTATTTGAGGAGCCATTACACCTAAAAGTGCATCATCATGTACACTCTTTATTCTGTCCTTTCTTAGAGAGTGTAGAGGTATTATTATGCCTCCATATCATATAAAGATCTACTTTATGGTTAGTTTTTGTCTCGTTATACCATTGCACAGTTGCTCCATAGAGTTCTTTTTATTCTATCTTTTATTTTACTAAATAGTTAGTCTCGCCTTGTTTCTATTCTGAGTTGATTCAGGGGCAAATCACCAGTTTCAACCAGTGTAGTATTTTGTTTTTGCATTTTCTTCTTTTTATTACCGAACTCTTGTTTGTATTGAGCGTCTACATAAGGAATTTTCTTCCATTTTAGTTACACTGTGTCAAAATCGAAAACCGTAAATTTAATTGCCCATCTTAAGATTATCGATGATTTAACCTTTGGTAATCCTTTTCTGGCATTAAACATGAATTTTAACGATTGTTGGTCCAACTTTAACAAAAATGTCCGTCCTAATAAGAAGTTTCACAACTTTCCGTGCTCCATATTTCTGTTTGGGGTTTCTTTTCAGTATTCGAGTAGTTTGTTTCTCCTGACGTTAACTTACTATCATCCAGTAATACTATACTATTTATATTTCCCTTTAAAACGTTTTCATTTGTTTTTAGAAAAATGTAGGTCTTTGTCTTTTTGCCAAACGGATGACAAGTCGACCTTTGTGAGCCTATAGTAATTTTATGGGGGGATTTTCTTGAATTTCTTGTCTATTTCAATCTAGGTTCTTGCTAACTTGAGATCAATATTTTAAAAAATTATGCTTCCTAATTCATGGCAATGAGTTTCAACATTTCGCTATAAAAACGATTAGGAGCATATTTGGTGATTCCCCGCAACGTTTTATGGTTCAGTTGGCTGGGGCTGCAGAATACACCGACTACATCACTGCAGGAGGGCATGACTCTCCTAACGAGTGTCCTGATATGACACTAAGTGATCTGATAGTGAAGCTCCAGTAATGCTGAAACTTTGGGGAATTCAGAGTAACCCTTTATTGCCATCGCTCCCAGATCCAATCTGACCTTGAGTGGTAGCATCTGAAAGGATATTGTCTAAGGATTAGATTAAAGAGTTTGGAATTTAAACTGAGTACTTATTGAATTGTGTGAAATAGAACTGTTTTACATCTAATCATGTCTAAACAACCACCAGCAATTGTGCTAAACTGAATTGTTTGAAACAGAAATGTTTATGAGTCTCAAAATGGATTTGGCATTAAATAATCTACAATTGTTGATATGCCATAAAATCAAACCAAGCCTATCTTGTAATCTCCACATATTCTTAAATCCCCATGAGGATTTCTAGTGGCTACAATCCATCAAGCCCAATTGATATTACTCTGGGGATCTTTTTCTAATATTCCTAACTATATCGATTTTTTTAAAAATTTAGCCACAATCGGATATGAAGTGATGATTTTATAGATTCTGTATAGCTTGGATGATGGTTTTTCTTTTAACTAAATCTTGCCTTATAATCTCTTAACAAGCCAGTGTTATTTTCCTCGGCCTATATAGAATTAATGGGTTTTGTAATATCCACTCTCAACAAGTCAATTCCTAACAATTTATGATCTTTATTACATGCTATTACCACAATGGGAACGCTTCTTTGTTTCGAAATTCCTTAAAAAGTGCCAATTACTTTTCAATTTCAGTATACCGATTTTCTACCAGAAGTATCACGTTATTAAAATGACGTCCGTATCGACTTGTATGTGAAAAATATGCAATTCTACTTTTTTTTCTTCTCAAGTCTTGTTCGGTGTTGTCATTTTTTTATGTTGCGGTATTCTCTGTTAGAGGATCTATCTCTCTAATCTTCTTTCTTATTTTTATACCATCTGAAAACTATCTTATTTTTCTGTTTCCTATAAACGTAAAGCAGGTGTCGATGATATCATTAGAAAAAAAAAATTCTGCATGGAATAATTCAATGACAAACGTCCCTTTAATGGCGGGCAGCTACTTACCAACTCTTTGTTACCGAGACAGAAATATATTTTTCCGCGGGAAGTTTTAGCTTTTGGTGTCTTAGCACCAACATCATTGAAATAGCATAAATATACTAATCGGCATAATTTTAGAGCAATTATGGCCTGCAGGGCTTTCTTTAATCTTTGGAGAAAATACATAACAAATGGTAAAGGCTGAGAGAAAAAGTGTTTTGTACCTATAATATTGCTCAATTCAGCCGTTATAGAGGACTATATTTATCTTATCTTGGTTTGGAGTCTTTATTTAATTGCATTTCGACATTTATGCGTTATTTAAGGCTTGTAGAAGGACAGTAGTAGTACTATTTAATCCCAAACTGGAGGATTAGTTGGTTCCAAAATCAATGTTTCTGTGAAAGTGAAAAGAGGTCTTACTTTTCGAGCGTCTCTTGTAGAATGTATAGATGCAATAGAATACCTAGAAATATATCTCCAGATGTTGTATACTACGCGTATCCATATACAAATATAAATATATAAGAGGAAATATAATCAACGATAATGAAGAACTTCAATGAACGAACGAATACACTTCTTTGCTAAAATATAACTCTCACACATTATTGTCGATGTTTCTGTTGTGTGTGAGAGATGTGTGGAGACAGGGACAGACTACTATATCGACCCAAGTTCTTCTCTTGACCATTTCAGCACTTCTTCTGCATCTTGGCTTAGTTTGCTCGACTGAGGGTCGCTGAGGGCCGTAGCCCTCAATCTGCAAGCTGGTCCTCACTCTGGCATTCCTGTGGCCGACTAACTTAACGGCTGTCAGCACCTGTCTATATTTTTTCATAACGCAACCTTGCTTCTGCTCTCTTCCACTTATTTATACTGGAGTATCTCTTGATTGACGACTTGGTCGAGGGTCAATATATAACATAGAGGGTTTGCCAATGGCCTGGGAGACCTGGGTTCAATCTCAAGTCGTCATACCAAAGACTCAAAAATGGTACTTGATGCTATCTTGCTTAACACTCAGCTTTATAGGATAAGGATCAAGGGCAAAGTGGAGCAATCCAGTAAAAGGAGTAACGCCCTTTGCTACACTTTGGTGTATTAGCAATCGAAAAGGAAGCCTTTGGGTTACACTCGACAAAGATCGCTAATATTACTTATATTAAAAACACGAAGAGAATCTGGTCATTTTTAATTATAAAAAAATGTAAAATCTTGCACACACATGATAAGTGCAACAGAATCTTAATAAAAAGACAATCTTTTATGCTAAAGATCATATAATAATGTATGTACACGACACAAAACAGTATTTCTTCAAATTATTTCTCAGCTTAATATCGACATTTTTCTTGCGATGTTTCTTGCAATTATTTAAGACGTCGAGAAAATTCACAATATTTCTTTCTACCCTCATTAAGTATATTATTGATTTTGTAAAAGTCAAAACAAAACACAGACCTGAAATGAATATTGATTGTTGATTTTTAGAGACCTGTTGAAATTTCTGACAAGTATCTTGTTATCTCTCTGCATTTTGCTTAAAGGATAGTGAAAATTAACGAGTCTACTATTATTTTTTTCTCTTTAGATCTCTATCTCACGTTCTAATTCTTTGATTACCATCTTTCTTGTCTCACCTCTTGCAATTTTTCGTGTTTGTTTGTTTGTTGTTTTTAAAATCTTATTTTGTACTTTAAATTTCTTACGTATTTGTTTTATTCTTTTGTTTTTCTTTTAACTGTTTTACATTGATTTCCTTTAGTTCCGTTTTTCGTTCTTTCTTTCTTTCTTTTTGTTTCGTTTTATTTCAGATTTATCATTTTCTTACACATTTTATTGTTATGTTTTTTCGTTATTTTTCCTACATCGTGTTTCAGTTTCTTGTGTTCGAGTCTTCTCCAACTAATTCCTTAATTTTATCAATGCTTGTCTTTATAAATGCCTCTCAAGTCGTAACAATGGTTGTTATTGGCAAGTATGTATACATCTAATTTTATTATACGTTTCAATAAATTGTTCCCATTCAATAATAAGTATTTGTTTACACGTACTTATATGGTTCAAAGTACTCCTATCTAACACTAGCAATTTGCAAGCGATTTTCATGATTTAAAGTAACAATTCTTAATACAGTTAAATGATTTCAACTTATTGATTTTAACATTAATAATTAAAATTAAGAATTATATTATTTATTATATGTTTTGATTCTTTAATATAGAATATTCATATTTTTCATACATTTATTTGATTGCCTCACAGTTGAAACCTTAACAGGCACTGAAACTTCAGGTCAACCTGAACTTGATGGTAATAGGAATAAATGTGTACTCTAAACCCTCCAGAGATCCAGAATAGGAATGGGAATAAATGTGTACTCTAAACCCTCCAGAGATCCTGAACAGGGATGGGAATAAACGTGTACTCTAAACCCTTCAGAGATCCAGAACAGGAATGGGAATAAACGTGTACTCTAAACCTTTCAGAGATCCAGAACAGGAATGGGAATAAACGTGTACTCTAAACCCTCCAGAGATCCAGAACAGGAGCTACGCCACCGGAGTTTAGTCTCATACCAAGTTATCTTTTTTGTTTTATTTACGATTTCACGAAGTGGAAGGCTCACTACTCCAATGAATGTAGTCAGTGTATTCAAGAGTGACAAATAAGTTTAAATTATCCTACAGATTTCGTTGGAATATCTGTGAGGTTTATTTTCTCTAAACTGCATCTAGTTTGAAGGCTTCACTTCTGTAGGTGTGAGGCATGTAGAAACACCCTTTATTGCCATTACTCCCAGGTCCTCTCAAACTCGGAATTATAGTACCTGCAGGGCCATATGTTTTTACACAGGTCAGGAGACTCCGTTCACACAAGATATAATGCACATTGTGAACATTACATGGAAAGAAGGGGTCACAAACCAAGACATCTTAAGATTAGCAGACTTTCCCTCTATAGAAGATATGATCATGATAAAAAAAAAAGAAAGAAAGAAATGTAGATTCAGGCAGAGATGCCAGGATACAATGAAAGGAAATATGATGAAATATTAATCCTAGGAAATGCCATGAAATTGTAAAAGAGAAGATCGAGAAGAAAAGAATAAATAGGAAGAGTGATTACATACTGAAGTCAATGTCGACTCTGAGAAAATGATGATGATTTTGATATAGTTAGAGCAATTTTCCGATGTCCAATGGAAAATAACTGTCAATATTAAAACCATTGTAATATAACTTGAGGTACTGAAAGTATTGTACATCACGGCAATTCACCTTTGAATTAAAATGAAAACTCTGTATCCCCGCTAACAAATATCTTGATTCTGGCATGGTATGGTGATGGACATCAAACAAAACAGGAATTGTCAAACCACTGTCGCATAACTACCTCTCTAGTAATGGTAATTGTGAAACTTGTTAACATTGCTAACTTTTTGAAAATGCCTGTCGATAAATAAATACCATCCATTAAAAAATATAATCATTTTAGATTTTTGAAAACCTATTTTAACTGTTGAATTGTTTTTTTTTTCGATTTGGCATGATCATTTCGAGAGGAAATAAAAAGAAGTGGCCGCTTTCCTACCACTACCTGTGAAATTTCAAACCGTCTGTTTCACCAGACAATAAAGATTTAACCACGAGAACTCTCATGATAGGTGTGGGGAACAGTCTCATGAGAGCTGATGATGTTTTTAAAGACCCAACCAATTATTGACCGTCAGGACAAGTAACGTGCAAAAATTCTGGAGCCTGCAAAATCGCCCACTTATTGTCGGTGGGCTATAAATTAAGGAATTATAAAATATTTCTTTTATCAAGAAAAAAATTGCACGACATGTATTCCTGCTATTATAGTCGAACTAGAGGAGAGATGAACCACTAATAAAATGAGTGGTATTTTTACTTGGACCACATATCTGTATTTTTCCTTTTCTATGAACTCGTAATATCTTCATCTTATCTTTGTCACAAGAAACTTTTGTCAAGGACCGAAAATGCGACGGAAACGTAAATCAATTTTACCTGTTTTTGTTTTTTACCTTAATGATATTGTTAAGTCTCTAAATATCAGTAAATTCTGCAGCGGTATCATCGC
Organism: Sepioteuthis lessoniana; assembly: GCA_963585895.1. Lineage (NCBI taxonomy): Eukaryota > Metazoa > Mollusca > Cephalopoda > Myopsida > Loliginidae > Sepioteuthis > Sepioteuthis lessoniana. The sequence goes on from OY757910.1 coordinate 6,718,268, forward strand.
AGCTCCTTCCGTAATTATTTAAAAAAATCCCTATAGATCTTCCTTGAGTTTTCTCCCTTTTTTTCCGGTCATTTTTCAGCAACGGTGCAGTCCATTGGTTGAGATGTTCATTTCTTATAAAAAGTAGGTCTGGTTTTCTGGCTGGGAATGAGGGATCAGTTTTTATCTTAAAATCACAGAGGATTTTCTGTGTCTTTTTTTCTTGAAAGCTTTGGTTTGTGCAAGTAGCATTTGTACGGTCAAATTCTTGTAGCCTTTACAATTCCAGTAAGATAATCTTCTCGATCCAGTCTTGCCTACTCTTGTATACTTTTTATGTCGGATTGTCGCATTCGCTTATTATGTGGTTTACTGTTTCATACCTATCTCGACATAGTTTTCGCTAACTATTCTTTTATTTTATATCTATTAGAGTTTTTAATTAGTACTTATTTTTGGATGCTATTATTAATGATGAAGCTTTGGTTTCGGTATCCTTTTCAAAATCAAGCCCAGATTACCATGAGTAAACTTAGTAGTCTTTAAGTGCCTGTTTTTCTTACCTTTTTTACTTTCACGATAAATAATGGTCGTTATCATTAGATCTGGACTTCTGGGTGGGAACTGTATTTTAAAATTCCAAGAGGTTTTATGCGTCTCATTCTCTTGGACGGATTCAGGTTTGTCCATATATCATTTGTTATTGTGGTCAAATTTTCATCTATTGCAAGATTCCCTGTGGATCAGTTTATCACGTAGTCGTACATAGTGTTATCATACTTTTGTGCTAGTTTCCTTGATTCACTTTTTATTAACTGGTTCATCTCTTTCACCATATAAGCTTCATTTAGTATTCTGTTCCTTATTATTAATTTTCGCTTTTATATAATTGGTTTCAATGACTTTCTTTTGTTATTTAAAGACATTCTGTACTTCCCTAGAGTTTTCCCTTTTCTTAGTCATATCCAGGCCATTTAATATCTCTTCGTGTACAATCTCTGCAATTTGTCACTTGAAGTATCCGTACAGTTGGTTTTCTTCCCATTTCTGTTTTCTAGTTTTTATTGTTGTTTCTGTTTGCTCTTTTGGTGATATTGTTGTTTGATATTGTTGTTTCTGGCTTCTGTAATTAGCCTTTCTTTATCTTTTTTTTTATGTTGCTTGAGTTCCTGAATCGTTGCATCGACGCATTCTCTAGGGTCGGCGAGTTTTATTCGTTCTTCTTTACTCGACTCATAATCATGTCTCGAGTGTTAGGCCTTGTACATAGTAATCAATTTTCTACTAGATCCATTTGTCTTGCATTCCTTTTGTGTCAGTTTGCTTCACTCACTCATTATGCAATTACCCGTTGAATCGCTGTCTCTACATAAAATAAACTTAAACTCAGATCTATCTAAAATAATGCATTCATCGTCTACGTAATGGTCGCAAGGTTTTTGTCATTTCATGCCTATGTTTAGCTAGCTTTTGAAATGTTCTACAACAGTTAATTAAATGCAGAATAAAGTAATTGATTTGTAATTTCTTGAGAGGTACCAAGTACGACAGTCAATTGAAAAAGTCAGACTATAGACGGGGGAAACTGTAACGTTATCAACCTGGATGAGAGTTTGGATAAATCACAGTAAAATAAAGAAGTAAATGTTTCAAAAGCCAAGGCTTCTCTATTTTCTGGATACGCATCACTCATAGATCTAAAGTTTTACGTCGACTCACTATCATTCCTATGAAATACAATGTTTGCTGTCTTGATTGCCTCTGGTGAATTATTGGCTGTTGATTGGAATTGGCTCGAAAATGGAGACACGTTGCCTGAGGCAGATTAAGCAATCCGAACCGATATTTTATTATCTATATATATTGTATCAATAATTAATCTATAGTGTACATCATAAATAAGAATTTCTGTTTGTACATCACACATATGAAGAACAAATTCCAGAATGTTCATTTCAGGTGCTAAAGAAGCGGAAGAAAATTCAGTATTAATACTCAGTGCAGAGACTAATAAAGATTTAAATACTTCCAAGGGTTGACAACGTCTTTTTAAATCTTTAAAAAACATGTTTTTATTCGTTATTCATTAGCAACATATGCACGAAAGATAATTCTTGGCAGAAAAAAGGGATCATTGAAAGATTTTTTAGGCTTGCAATGTTGTTTTAGGGTCGTAGAAATTTCAGAAACATTGGTCATCCTGGATTTTCTTCAAAAAGTCGAAATTTCGTAAGAGAAGAAAATGCTGAATAGATTTGTTGAAGTAGGAATTTCTAAGTCAACAGCAATTTTTTTTATATTGACAAAGTGTGGCTTAACATTGCCGAGAAACTGGGGAAATTTGTGAAATTCTCAACTTTTTTCCTTAATGATTGAACTCCGGTGAATTATTCTTCGGTCATATAATCCTTGTTTAAAATCCAAAAATCCCTTTGAAGATTGGCGCACAGTCTCGTAGGTTAATGGTTAATGACATCAGGCAATAACAGCAAAATCAAAAGGACTTAAAGACAGATAAAAATTAGAATGACTTATATATATATAAAGTCGTTCTTATTTTTATCTTACACACACACACACACACACACATATATATATATATATATGTGTGTGTGTGTGTGTGTGGTGTATTATTTGTGTGTGTGTGTGTGTGTGTGTGTGTGCGTGTATGCGGAGAAAAAGAGAGAAAGAGACAGATTAAACGAATGCACGAAAAAAAAAATATATATAAGTATTCTTTAGTCCAGTTAAACCGGAGTTGGGAGTAATTTCATCAGGACAAGAAATTATTCATGAATGAATATTTAAATTTTCCTGGTAAAAAGCTCAATGTAACAATAATACAGAGCAATAAATTCTTTAAGAAAAACAACGAAACCGGTCACATAGGATTATAAATTTATTTCCATCCTGTTACGCATTTTTAAAATTTCCAAAAACACGAAAAAAATTAACAGGACTTCTTCAGATCTTTTTGTTAAAAAACTAGAATAGACACAGAAGAGTGGGAGAGGATAGAAGAGGGGTGAAGAGTTATCTCCTCATTAAGCCCACTTCCGTTTTAAATTTTAATTTCGGTTAGAAATGTAGTAAATTTATTTAAAAAATTTATTTAAATTTTCTTTTTTTTAATTACATTTTAACGTAAATTACTGATTTTATATTGAATTAGATATAAACTTTAATGCGTAACAGTATGGAAATAAATTTATAATCCTATGTGACCGGTTTCGTTGCTTTTCTTAAAGAACATATATATATATATATATATATATATATTTCCTTGCCCAGTTGGCTGGGACTGCAGAATCCACCGACTGCACCCCAACAAGTGTCCTGATTATGACGCTAAACAACCTGATGGTGAGGTTCCAGTTATGCTGGGGCTTTTGCGAATAGGGAGCCTCCCTTCATTGCCATTGCTCCCAAGTCCACTCTGGCCCGGCGTGGTAGCACCTGATAGGACCATATAGGTTAAATAGAACTAACGGCATACTTATGCTAAACTGAATTGTTTAACTAAACTGAATAGCTGGAAATAGAAATATTTTCGACAAAACGTACTTATATCTAAATTGCGTGCTAATGCTAAACTAATTATTTGAAATGGAACTCTTACGTGACATTAAAACTACACTTACACTAAACTGATTTGGTTATTATAGAACTGTTTTGGCATTTAACTGTGTGTAAACAAAATATGTACTTATTGTAAACTGAATTAACTGAATTAGAACTACTTGACTAAACTGAATAGGTTGAAATAGAAATGTTTTTCACAATTAAACTATACTTATATTTAAACTGAGTACTTATACTAAACTGAATTGTTTGATATAGAACTATTTTCCTAGGAATGTATTTGGCGTTAAATAACCTGCAAAGGTTGATATGCCATAAAACAACCAACCAACATATATTTCCCTTAATGTAAACTCTACATTTTTTGGCTGATAGTAAAATGTATTTTAATCTTGCAGAAATTTGTTTAGAGGCAATTCAGAATGATTTTAAATTAAACAGAATGCTCTACATTTAAACAGAGGTCTATTATGAATTTTGGGGTGGCTGAAAAAGAAAAACCATGAGGAATTTATAGAAGAAGGTGTGATTTTTCGTAAAAGCATGTTTTAGTTCAATAAATATTTACAAATAAGCTAAACATGAGCTTACCACTAGAAGCCTGAGTCGGAAGTACAGTTTTTAGAGGGGAAAAACACTGACACTCTTGTAAAGAAGAATTTCCAGGCGCAGCATTCACTGAAGATGGCCGTGCTGCCAATCTTCTGGAATATGGAAGGATCCGTCACTATTGATTTCTTTGAAAAGGTGCAGCCGTAAATATTACTTCCTATTGCCAAAACCTTTGACAAAATTATCTTTATCTGTAGAATGACTCTCCTGTTTACAGACACACAGACACACACACACACTCATATATATATATATATATATATATATACATATATATATATATATAGAGAGAGAGAGAGAGAGAGAGAAAGAGAAGGAGAGGGAGAAGTTTATTAGTGGGATATGAACAGATTAGATAGACAGATACATAGATAGATAGATATGGCTTTTTCGAAGTTTTATATTTTTTCAGAAACTTATGTTTTGTTGTCTTGGTCGTTTCATTCAGCACCCGCATGTAGATAGATAGAAAGATAGATAGATAGTATTTAAAGAAATGGTTTTTGCTTTATTGATTCGCTATTCTGAAACAGACGATCACCGACAATATGCATTTAATTCCTTCACAGAAAAGAAAGCAACCCAAGGAAGGTCGCCCGCAATAATCTACCTTCTCGATTAAGCATTCTGATGATGTTCTTTCTTCAATCGTGTATTTAAAAATAATTTCGATTCACTTTTTAGCTCAAAAAATAAATGTATTGGTTAGCTCATGTAAATTGTTTGTCTAGTTTGTTTATTTCTTTTCTGCGTTCGTAAAATCAACTTAAGCGGTATTTGTGGTTTAATACTGAATGTTATATCATTACCCAACAATTAAGTTTGTGAAATACACAAGATTGTTGAAGGTATATATACAGCTTTGTAGAATTTTAAAAGAATGGCAGGAGCACTGGTATAAGTAAGAAAGTTTGATGAGTATGTCGGTTGTTTCTTGATTAGTTGGGTGCTTATTCGATTGGTTTTATGGCATATCATCTTGTGTTTCATATAATTCATATAAGTCAGCATTCTTAAATCAATTATATGAATTTTAGTAATTAATAAATACAAACATCCGTAAACGATTACATTTCCAACTAAGTATCCCTAATTACAATAATTTATACAGAATTAGATCATAAGCAAATGATCTTCCAAAAGTAATAGCATTTCTTCTTTGTTTTCTCACCGTTATATCGTTTCGAGTTGCTTGTCCTAATTACTAATAAAGTGTTTTCACACAGTCATATTGTTTCAAGTATTCTTATCTAATACTAACAGTTCGTGCACAGTTGGTTAGTTTCAAGTATTCTTATCTAATACAAAGAGCTTGAACGCAGTTATATTGTTTTAATTATTATCATCTAATACTAACAAATACCATACAGTTAAGTGGTTTCAAATATTTCAATCTGTTATATGGTTTCAAGTATCTGATAATCATCGGTAAATAAAAACAGTTTCAAGTAACTATTCTTAATACAACTCTATTTTACCCAGTTATTAGGTTTCAAGTATTCCTGTGTTGTAATAATCATTTGAACAGATTTATTTGATCTACAGATGGAACCGTATGACCTCCAATCGCTCTGGGTTAGAATGAACCTGGGAAAAGTTAACATAAAGAAATCACTGCACATTTCCGAGAACTCCAAAATCTGAGCTTCATAACCCGATTTAGTTTCATGTCGAATTCAGGAATCCTTTTTTCGGTGGTTGTTACATGTATATGTGTGGCACTACATGCGGTTAAATATTTAATTAATGTACAAAAATTGAAATATATATATTTCAATTTAATGTGTATCTCAAAAATAAGGGGATCCTTAAAATAAGTATCTTTTGGTTCAAAGCTTGTATTGACCTGGAAGAGCTGGTTGATTGTTTCTGAGGGTCAGTCAAGTGCGGGACGCTTGTTTTCTGTTTTGAGGGTCGACGGGTTTTGTTTAATTTTCATTTTGACAACTACATCCGTCGATCATAATGATAGGAAGGGTCATTTCGTGCAGTGTATTTTTCTGGTCCTTGTTTTGAAGATCACTGTCAAAAAGGGGATATAATCATAAAGAAAGGTGAGCTGGGCATGGCTCATCCTGTCGAGTGAGGCTGGGAGTTTTTGGTTCAACCCCATTGCTGTTCCCATCAGAAGATCCGGCTGAATTGCGTCAACCTCCCTTCATGGATCTTTCAAACACAGCGTGGGCACGGAAGGACTTGACAAAAGCAAACAGTCGTAAGCAAATGTGGTAGTCATGAACATAACAGCCACAACAAGTACTATGACTAGTAGTCACACCACATTGGGCTCCGTGCCTAGCATAGGACCACATATGCAGTCGGTATATTTTAAACCTGGATGGCTAGGCAAAGGTAGATTTTCAAGCGGAAGTACTTGAAATAGAAATACTTTGTCTGTGTTCAAATTTTCCAAGTCCATGACTATAACAGCGAAACCATGAATTTCTAAAAAAAAATTATACATATTAAGACATCTAAATCGCAAAGGTTACGAGGGAAATGGGAGTCATTTCTGACAGTTCTGACATATTTTGCTGCTGAACGATTGCATACCTTGATATTCGCCATGTCTTTTGGAGGTGTTTTTCCAACAAGATAATTCACTTTTCTATTGGTTGATTTCCAGATTCTTCGCTTTCCCCAAATAAAAATCCAATTCAACATGTAAGAATTTAGCCAACAAGGGCTGGATGAGATTCAAGATCGAGTTTTAATCGGTTTAAAGCTGGTTTTAAATTAATTTTTTTTCTTTTGCCGAAACTGGTTGAATAATCAGGATGAAACAATTCTGTCTGCTCCATAAATTTGAATAATGTTGTATACCTCTCTAAATTTGCTGAAACCACGTCTGGAAATTTGGATACACACCGACTTGGAACGTATCTCAAGAGATATATAGATTCAAATAATCCAGCTCTTCTTATGGAATTCATGGCATCTTGCAAAGTCTATGTTATTCATTTATGCGTAGGAGCTACATGTTATTATATAAACACAACTGCTAAAATTTCAAATTTATATGTCATATTGAATTATATATATATATAGACAGAAAGAGAGAGAGAGAAAGAGAGAGAGAGAGTGAGTGAGAGAGAGAGTGAAAGTGAGTGAGGCAGAGAGAGAGAGAGAGAGAGAGAGTAGTGCTGAGATAAGATAAATTTATGCTGTAACAATCTATGTAGATTAATAGATAACGATGTACATATCTACGCAGTCATTCCTCTTTGCATGTAGAAACATCAATAGTCTATTGTTAAGATTAATACAACCATGACAAATAAAATAATCAAATCATCTACTCATAAACACTTGCATAGCTATACATTTTCCCAATATATATATATATATATATATAGAGAGAGAGAGAGAGAACGGCTTTAGTGAAAGTCTTAATCACACGATAACCTTTCGTGTCAAACATAGTTTCGGCCCTTCATACATAATTGCCACCATACTAGTGCGTTTTAACATTATCTCGCGTAAGTACCAAAGTTTACTGTTGATTTTCGATAGTGTGTCTTAAAATATGGTCACCCTCAACCAACCGGATACATTTTCTGCCTGGTTTAGGAGCACTGAAACATATTTCGATATCTCGATTTCTTTGAAATTCCCATTTCTACCGACATCAGATACTTCGAGGTTGAAGTCTCTACAAAGACGCGAACTCGATGACACACACTAACCGTTTCCTTCGCATTCACGTTTCAGATCTTAAATTTTCAAATGTTGATTATAAACTTAGAGGGTCATCGAAAGGAACTATAAATTGATAATATTGATAATATGCCATGATAATCATCTCGTTAACGAGGTCTCTGAAAGTGCTGACGTATCGCTAATATACAGTGTTTATTCTGTAATAACTGATCAGTCAGCGTATTGGTTAATAACTTCGTTTCACTGATAATAACTATAGTAATTTTAATTGAGACTGGGTACCATACACTCTACATTGTATTAAACAGATTTCAATTTATTCAGTAACATAATATCAAATTTGCACCTTTTGTTTAGAAAATCATATTTAATATATAAATGGAAGATGACCTGATATATTGTTACATAAAATGCACGGAATTTTAAATTTCATATTTTTTTACACTTCTCAATTGACATATATTAATGTGTCAGAGAAACGGAACTATATTTCTTTCTTTATTTTTCTTCCGCTTCCTTTCTTAGAACTGATCTATTCCGCAAAGTTGAGAAAAACTCGATCACCAGTAGTCATGAAAATTTTGAAGAACTAAGATTATTAAACCACTCTATATTTACAGTATTATAAGAGCTTCAAAGGATCCGGTCAGAGATTCTCGATGAATTCATAGGCTATGAATAATCGAATAAAAGTCTGCTACAACATGATTTTTTTTCCTTTCAAATATTATTTTGGGAGAATCCTCTGGGTGTAGCGGCTAACGTTCTGTACTTTGACGTCCTAGTTAGCAAGTTCGAAGTCTTATCTGGCTATTAGCTTTACTTTCAGACTAATATCCTTGAATAAGGTATGAACCTCCATTACCTTCAACTAGTTATAGGCTAAACATACCACAATTGTTCTGCTAAAAGGATAGGTTTGACATTAAAATCCCCAAGACGTTTGATGTGCTCGTAAACAAAACCAAAAAAAAAATGCCACCACATATTCCTTTTTCATTATCTGCTTAATATTCGAAATGACTATGAAATTGTAATTAAAATACATAATTTATAATATAATTCATTAGAAACATCTTTATCATCAATTACCGATGTTCTAGAGAAGTCCTCAAAGGTCTTAAGATCGTGCAGTATCTTCCTAAACAATTGATTATATATATATATATATATATATATATATATATATATATATATATATATATATATATATATAATTTTATCTTTGATACACCAGTCGCAAACCACATTGATATGTAGATGAGCGACATATTGAAAGTGCATATCATCGTTGAATGATCAGGGTATTGCCACTATGTCCATGTCATGTTACTCCATTTTATACTTGCAAGACATCATGATGAATGACAACGTTTTCATTGAACTACTGGACAAAGTGTAAAAAAATAGTTCATGAGGATGGTCCTTTGGAGAGCATACATTTTCTGCAAGTCTTTGATCCCTCCAACATGGTAAACTTTTCTAGCCATGGCTTTCCGATTTTCACGATCATGTCACTAATAAAATACACACTTCGAGATTTGTACCTCTTGAACTTTTATATCTCTGGCTTTGTTGAGAGGAAAACCAACCTTTGACTTCAAGATGATCCGTTAAAATCTGGAATTATGACTCTAATTACCACTATGAACGAGAATATCCACAATTGGGCAACAGTCGCTCCCAGCCAGCATCAAGAATGTCCTTACATCCAAAGATGGTTTTTATGCACCTGAATGCATACAATCATTTTGAAATAATATTGATTTTTATTCAATATGCATTTTATTGTAATTTATTCTTAATTGCCAAGCAGAGACTGTATGTTTTGTTATTGGCATTACTGAACAGTGTTCAATCCCAGGTGTCGTGATGTGCAAAGAAAGAAAGTAAATTGAAAGAGCATTAAAAAGCTCTAATTGGAGTATTTAATGCTGACTTCACTCTTTTTCAAAGATTTATATTATCTTTAAAAAGTTGGCGACTATCGTCGAGGGCGACCCGAAAGCTCCCTTTTCAGTAGCTACTACACTCAGGTGTAGGGGAGGGCGCTACTCCTTTCCATGGATTTCTCCACTTTAGCCTTGAACCGTACCAAATATTACTGAATGATAAGTAAGTAGGTATGAATTACCCTTTTTTTAAGTCTATAATGGTCCCAGACCATTGGCGAACACTCTACCCACTAGGAAAATGAGTGTAGTAGCTATTGAAAAGGGAGCCTTCTGGTCGCCCTCGATTACGATCGCCAAAATATTATCTTAAGTAATTAGTGTTATTTAATTATGTGTAGGGAAAATGATTCACTCAGAATTGTGCAAGAGATTAAATTTGACAATAATGACAAATGATATATGTGAAAACCAATATCCGTCCTTGAAAAAAAGACGCTCTAAATTCTCAGGGATTTTGAGATACAAAAATAATGTTCACTTGGCCAGAAGACCAAACTTAGTGTTCATTAACAAGAAAAAAATTACTTGCCATCTAGGGCATTTTGCGGTTCCAACGGACCACTGAGTGAAATTGAAAGAAAGTGAAAAGATTCACAAATACTTGGGTCTTGCTAGGGAGTAGAAAAATCTGTGAAACATGAGGGCATAGATGATACCCGTTGTAACTGATATGCTTGGAACAATCTCCAAAGGCTTGAAAAAAGACATGAGGAATTGGAAATCATAGAAAGAATCGAGGTCATACAGACTACAGTATTGTTGACATCAGTTTAAATACTGAGGAACGTCCTGGAGACCTGGGGAGACTTGTAGTTACTCATACTCTCATGAAAGATTACCAGTTAAAATTATGGGGGAAAAACTCGTAAAAAAGCCCTTTTTTGCATATAGTTAATTTGGTTCAAGTGTTCTGATCAAATCTAATAATTTTCGAAAAGCCCAATTTTACTCCTAACCGGTATTACTGCAGCCAGTCAAATTTTGACCGGGGGAGGTAATGGCAACAAAGGTGTAGTTCACACTCCTCCAGACTCATCACTATTTTCTGTTCCCTTTAGGGTGTGGTTGGTATCATTCTTTTACAGCGGACGAAGATGGCGGATTTAAAGCTCTGCAGGTCCGTCGAAATCTATCTTTAAAAGATAATTAATTTGAATGAAATCAAAATTACAAAACTTTTTGATCTGTGTGTAGCCTATGTTCCCGAAAGGTTATCTGATATTCTGCAAAAGTTGTGAAAGTCTTCAGTAATCGTGGGAAGTAGCGGCGAAATCATCACCTGTAAAATCTTGCAAGAAAGGATATTTCAAAATAAAAGAAGAATATTAACTTGGAGGTGACGCTTTTAAAAGTTCAACTTGAACATAATATTAGAGAGAGAGAGAGAGAGAGAGAGAGAGAGAGAGTTAGAGAAGGGGAAAGAGAAAATATCTGTATGTGTGTCAGAGAGAGAGAGAGAGAGGGAGGGAGAGAAAGGGAAAGAGAAAGTATCTCTGTGTGTGTCAGAGAGAGAGAGAGAAGGGGAAAGAGAAAGTATCTGTAGGTGTGTCAGAGAGAGAGAGAGAGAGAGAGAGAGAGGGAGGGGGAGGGGAGGGAAGGAGGGAGAGAAGGGTTGTCAAACAAACAAGGTTCAACGTGAGTAAATAAGTGGTGCATTCAATAAGTTAGCAGACTTTTTTGTAAGGGCATTTAAAATTGTCGTAGACTCTTGAACATTCAGTATGTTATTGCTATACAACTTATGAGATGACAGACCTATTATCATGATTTCAGGTTTAAATGAGCAGCTAAAGCAGGGATTCGTATACACCCTACTAAAGCCTAATTGTCACAGTTGGTGAATTTCAAAAATGCAATCTGGACGTGATGACACTTTAGAAGAATGGTATGCAATAGAATTCTATTTTAAACTTGGAAAAACTATCACAGAAACGTAGGGAAAGTTTCAGACTGCTTTTGGAGCATCTTGCATGAATCGAGCATGAGTTTTTGAGTGGCATAATGGATTCTAGGAAGGCAGGGAGTCTGTGAGGAATGATGGGAGGTATGGGAGGAGTAAGGAAGCCAATACACCAGAGTTGATTGGCCAAAAGGGTTAGGGTTAGGGTTACTATGTTGAGGTTTTAAGTGAGTTCAGGAAGAGATTCCGTCGGAAGTGGCCAGCACTCTTCAAATCGGGTCAATGGCATTTCCACCAGGATAATGCATCAGTCCACAACTCCATTCTTGTAACAGACTATTTGACAAAGATGAGCATCAAGACGGTTCCTCAGCCTCCCTACAGTCCAGACCTTGCTCCCTGTGACATTTGGTTATTCCCTAAGCTTAGAGGCTGACGTTATGAGACAATTGAGGAGATGAAAGAGGCCGTGACAAAGGTCATTGACATGCTTACTCAAGAATACTTCCATGGAGCCTCCCAGAAGTTGTTGGAACGGTAGAACAAGTGCATTGCAGCCGGAGGAGATTACTTCGAAGGGGACTTGAGTTTCATGGGCGTATTATCAATAAAAGTAACCATACGAAAAAAGGCTGAAAACTTATTTAATGATCCTCGTACAGCTTGGTTTTGGTCTGACCAGTTCAGTAAAAAGAGACTAAGAAATAGAACGCGTCGAGTCTCAATGCAATCTTTGAATTTTGAATTGTTTTCTTCATTCGCATGTGAAGATTTTGCAATTTTCGTCGTGATCATTTTTTAAAACAGTTTTAGAGATTCATCTCTCTTTCTACCACTTCCATGAGCGTCTCCTAACTGACGTCAAACTTCGGAGAGATTTTCTCTCTGTCTCTCTTATCTATCTATCTATCTATCTATGTACGCTTTTACCATCTTTAATCTTTCTCTTGTTATTCAACGTTCTAACATCAACAAATCGGCGCCGTATGGCTTTGTAATGTAAAGGCAAACCAAATGACTTGTTTATTACAATAATCTGCATGCTAATATAGAGGCCTGGAGTACGTTCACCAGATGGAGACACAGAATACATCGACATTGTTGCAGGAGTACTACACGGGGACACGCTAGCCCCATACCTCTTTATCATCTTTCTAGACTACGTGCTTAGAACTTCGATCGACAAAATCAGAGAAAATGGCTTCGAGCTGACAAAGAAAAGAAGAAGGTACCCCGCAAAAACAATTACCGACGCCAACTACGCCGATGACATAGCGTTACTGGCGAATACACCTAACCAAGCCGAAACACTACTGCATAGTTTGGAACGAGCCGCTGCAGGCATTGGTATCCATGTCAATGCACTCAAAACTGAATATATGTGTTACAACCAAACAGGTGACATTTCCACACTAGACGGAACCTCCCTGAAACTAGTGGACAAATTCACCTACCTTGGAAGCAGCGTCTCATCAACCGAAAAAGACATCGACACACAACTAACGAAAGCATGGACAGCTATCGATAGGCTCTCGATCATGTGGAAATCAGACCTGACCGATAAAATGAAATGCAGTTTCTTTCAGGCAGCGGTCGTATCGATTCTGCTATATGGACGCACTACTTGGACGCTAACTAAACGGATGAAGAAGAGGTTAGACGGCAATTACACAAGAATGTTGAGAGCAATATTGAACAAGTCCTGGCGGCAACACCCCACAAGACAACAACTATACGGCTACTTGCCTCCCATCACGAAAACTACACAAGTTTGACGAACCAGACACGCAGGACACTGCTGGAGAAGCAAGGACGAACTCATTAGTGATGTACTCCTATTGACCCCCGCATATGGTCAAGCAAAAGCAGGACGACCTGCTCGAACATACATACAGCAGCTATGTGAGGATACAGGATGTAGCCCTGAAGACCTGCCAAAAGCGATGAATGATAGGGAGAAGTGGCGAGAGAGAGTCAGGGATATCCGTGCAAGCGACACGACATGATGATGATTATAATGATGATGATGATATAGGCCTGTGTTAATACCTTTATATATTTAATGTGTGTTGGTATGACGCCAGAATACTGTTTCTACACTCCTTAAATTGTAAACTGATCACGTATTGATCTACATATTTGATCCATATATTTGATCATTCGATGTAAGTGCGCAACATTACCTGTAATCTTATATCTTAATTTATAAAAGTCCATTGTACTTCACTTTAACTTTCCGTCAGTTTATTACCCACCTTATTTACATTGATTAACCATTAATAGATAAAAGCAGTTGTCTATCGTTTTTTTGAATTGGTTCTTCAATAAAGGGTAGGAAAACTAGATATGTGTGGCTCGCGAAAATCTTTAGAAATTTAGAGATATTCTCGCAAAATATTCCTTTACAAAATGATTGAATAATTTTCTAAAGTTTATTTACTTGAATTACCTTTAACCTTAATGTGCATATCCAAAGTTAGGATCGTTTCCTGAATTTCTTGTGTGGCCCGCAAATGAAAAGTATTACCCATTTCACTTGTAAATCAAGAAAGTTTGTCCAGCCCTTCATTTATCGTTCCAGGTGTCTTCACTTTGCTTCCACCTTTCTTCAATTAACATATTAAATTCAAAAAAACAAATAACCCACAGTAACAACTGCACAACAAAACAACAAAGACAGCAAAATTCTAGACTCCCAGATTTTTATTATGCCTTATTGTCAAAAATCCGCAGAAAATAAAGTTTTCCAATGGTGAATGTGCAATTTGAGTGCACATAGGAGTGGAAGCCTTAAAGAGTTCTTGTTTGGCTTATTTCTTACATTACAGAATCTTGAAAAAGTTTCTGGAGATATACGAGCTTGAGAGATGAAAAACTCCTGGAATTCGAGTAGCTATCTTGTCTAGTAGTGGAATTCTTGATACAAAAGATATTTTTCAGAAGAAGATTGCAATGCGCTAAGATAATGAGGATAATTTGGCCCACCTCTTATATGCCTCCTCAGGTCACCGATTGGCCGATCTCCTCCTGCTACAAACTGGCGAATCTTTAAGTACGTTCTACCAAATTGTGGATGTCATGTACCCTCTCGTATATGACCTTTTCTAATCAGCCGTTTTGGGTTCGTGGTTGGTTCGGGATCAGTTGGGAGGTGTAGGTCATAGTCAGTCGAGACTGCTTGACACGATTGCTGGGGGCGCCCAACAGTGGCGCCTCACGGCCGAGTTTGACACACGGCTCGATCTTCGGTGGTTGGGGGCATTCTCCAAGACTATAACCCTCTCCGGAGGGGCTAGGTGAATCACATGGAGCCTGAGGCGCTTCTTTTTGGGTAATCCCGACGGGGCCCGAGGCATTTTTGTGCTCGTTCGGTGTGTCTGGGCTGCAGCCTGCGCCTGAACCCACCTAAACCTCGGCCTTGTGCCATGCTCATTTGTTTGGTGGGTTTTGCGACAAGTAAATGTACCCCCTCTCTTATGAATTTACCCCAAACTATCCAACAAAAGCAAAAAATCGAACATGTGTTCCAAGAAAAATACGTCTCATTTTATAAGTGTGTTTCTGACACCTTCCGAAGCGGTTTAAAATTTTACTCATGAAATGGTATTGTTTTTTTGGAATCGATGAAGGAAAGGTTATATGGTACAGAAATCGTGGTAGGGTGAGGCTGGTTCACCAGCTCCTAAATTGAAGTTCCTTAGGTGTTCCCTGTCGGTCACTAAATGACTAATGACCTTTTTTAAATTCTCAATCCTCGTATGACCTTTCCCCACACTCATTACGAGTATTTTCGCGGTTGACCCTTTTCTGACGGTCAAACAAATGTTATGTTTTGACCTGTTGACCAGGCCAAAAATGCCATTCAAGGTAATGCACCGGAAGGAGGTGACACATTCTGGTGGCAGTTATGAGAGGAAATCGCGTGGGCGGAAATTGGCTGATGAAATGGGACGAGGTAAAAAAGATCCCATTATACTCCCATAGACTGATGCACCGGAAGAGAGTAGCCTCTGAACTGGATGGCAGTTATTTCCGCTCGATGACGATCACACAGGCCATTCCAAAGAAAGCGGAAGTGACACATCCCGGTCCCCAAATATCGGAAGTAGTCGTGGAGGCGTGTCCATATCAGCGCGTGGGAGTTTGAAGGTAATATAAGGCCGACAGTTGAGTTCAACGAGCCAGTGGAGACAGGCGAGTAGAGTTGAGGTGGTAGACGAGTTGTAGTAAGGAAAGCCAGTGTTCCGGTTGAGCAACCATGGAGAACGAGAAAGACACAACGCTGACGGCCATAACTTCGGGGTCAAAATATTTCAGTAATGTTCGGTCTCCAGCTCTCTCTCACACGCAAACTTGGAACAACCCTTTCGAAACTTACAAATAAAGATGTGAGGTAAAATATTTTATAAAGAAGTCTTCCTGCGTCTTTCTGTGTGCGTCGTTTGTTCTTGCGACTTTATCATTGTGCGTCTGTTTAATTATTTATGGTGTCGTTGTGATACTGCATGAACATGTATATGTGTATACAAGCATATTTATTATGTGAGAATATAACACAAACAGTCACAAGGTTTACAGAGAATTGGGAAGCTGTTGCTACATTGCAGTTTTCATAGGCACTTGAAAAATATTTTTGTAAATAGAAAGACCGGGGGAAAACCTTTAACGCTTGTAGCTATCTCCCAAAAAACAAAGACAAAAAATAAAAGAACTGATAGTACATACTAAAAGTATATATATAAAAAGTTCTCGGTCAAACTAGGGATAGAATGACAAAGAATCATGTCACTTAAAGGCTATTCCACATATTCTGACTTTAGCGATATATTTTTTATCAATTTTTTTTTATTTTTTAAAATAAAAAAATAGGAATAAAAGTCATTCGTTTCTTGATTGAATCGAAGGATATTAAGCTTTCTCTCATCAGTATATAACTTTCAGTGTCAAATTTTTCGTAGAGTAAAGACTTTTATAATAGAAAAGTTTCACACTCAGTATTTAGATTTGGAGAAGCTCATTGTGTAAAAGTTATTTTTATAAGAAGTGCAATCGGTTAACTGAATTGAAATCATGAAAAAGGCTGTTTGAATTTAACATTGTCTTAATGTCCTTTGGAAATGTATGAATCCAACTATTCTGCCTCCGGCTAAGAGTAAATAGTAGATCAGACTGTTTTCTTTAACGTGGTTATGGCAACTGGTCACGAAGAAGAAAAAAATTTCAATTCAAAACAGCTGTAGATCTGGTGAGAGATAGGTTCTGCCAGGCCCAATACATGCTTCATTGCAGCACTCCTACAACCAAATCGAATTACGGGAGCAGTGAAGAAAACAAATCAGATGGCACCATGAGCTATGCCAATTGTGAGACTCTAATGTTTATTTGGCAATGATATAACAACTATACAACTTAGAATTTCAAAATTTTCTCGAAACTATGAAGTTATATCATTAAAAAAAATCGGGATTGAAAATGTAATTACCAAAAGCGTAACAAAGAATGAAGCGTTAATTTTCTTCAAAGTGGTCTTCGTGGATTTCATTTCCGTCACACCCATGAAACTCGTTTGCATGGATGGCGGGGAACTGCGATTTCTAATGTTTTAATGTTATCTATGTCTTCAAATCTTTTTGAGAAATATGTCAAGTTTACGAAGCAGAAAAGGAGACGGGAGCTATATCGGATAGGTTGGAATGGACCTCTACTTGAAAGATCCTGTTTTTCCAAAATAATGTCTTTCAAAGTATCGAGAATGGTATCATTTTTTACCAAATGGCGGTAAAGAGGGGTTGACAATGGTCTAAACATCTATACATCATCTCTTTATTTTTTTTTTATTAAATATCTAGTAACCATCACTTTATCTTTTATTAGAAGTCATGATATAATCACTTTATTTTTTACAAGATACCATCACATAATCACTTTACTTTTTAATAGACCCCATCATATCATCATTTTATTTCTTTTAGTTGCTATCTAGATATCATAACTTAATTTTTTTACTAGACACTTAGATATTATCACTTTACACCTAGATATTATCACTCTATTTATTACTAGACTCCTAAATATCCTAACTTATTTTTTTACTAGACACCTCGATATCATCACTTTATTTTTTATAAAACTCGTAGATATCATCATTGTATTTTTAACAAGACTCCTATATATCATAACTTTATTTTTTACTAGACTCCTTTAAATCATCATTGTATTTTTTACTAGACTCTTTGATATTATCACTTTATTTTAACTAGACTCCTAGATATCATCACTTTATTTTTATTAAACCTTTAGAGATCCTCACTTTATTTTATATCTTCTCAGCAGTACTCAAATCTTAACATTCAAGTTTTGACATTTTTATCACATCTCGAATCTAAAAAGAATTTCAATTGCCGAACGAAAGTAATTTAGTAACATGAGAACCTTTTTTTTTAAACTAAAACTCCTGGCTACTTCTTATGTATTCAGTGACTACCTAATGTGCCTTTTTGTTTTTAAACTGAAAAAATTGCCTGAAAGTAACTGAAACTAAATTCATTGTTTATGAACAGCTTTCTGAAATTGTGCTTCAGTCGGCATAAACGACTAATAGTTAAATTGACTAAAAGGTTATGCATATATCACATTATATCGAGCATGCAGGTATTATGATTACGTCGCCATCGTCATTGGTGAAAATCAGCAATTATTGGGGATAGATGACGTACAGTAATTACCTATCGTTTAAATTATTTTAAAAATATGTGACTAAATTGTTGGAAAAATACAGTATCAATATCTAAGAAACCAAGCTGAAAAATAAAGCCAGGAAATATCGATATGAAATACATTATGTATGTTGAAAACTATTTCTAAATCGATACCACAAAACAAATTTACAAGCAATCATTAACAAAACATATTTTTTCATTAAGGAAATATATTTTTTCAAAATGACTACCTGAACCCTTAGACATAAATCTAATTAGTTTACACACATACGCACACACACACTTGCATATATATATATATATATATATATATATATATATATATATATATATATTGTGTATGGGGTTGTGCGTGTGTTTTATTTGTAGGAACAAATTCATTAATGTCCCCGGTTTTGACTGGCCATTATGAAAAGACATTTCTTTTAATAGTTTTAAGATTTATTGCATGGTACCTTTTATATTACACACACATACACACACATGCGCACACACACACACACACACACACACACACACACATATATATATATATATATATATATATATATATATATATATATATATATAAAACTAACAAATCAATCTACCGGAAAATACTTTTCTTATTACACATTTCATGATATACAATATTTTGTAAACCTAATTTCTCTTTTAGTGTCCTGACTTTCTTTGATTTTTAAGTAAAACTAAATGGAAATAATTATGAAATTGAAAAGAATAATTCCTGAGAACTAGTTAATAAGCATTAAAATTTATCCTCTCTCCCTAAATTTCGTTATGTTTAACGCCCATCAATTTGATATTTGATATATATATTTTCACTGAATAGATATACTTAGATTTTAAGGAATTGAAAGAAATGTTATTTTTGATAAAAATTTGAATAGTGTTGTAGTGTTTTAGTGAGAAAAAAGAAGTCAGAAAAATTGGCAAAAAGAAAACTGGTGTGTTTAGAGTTAATTTAGTAACACAGTTTGCCTGCAGTGTCGTAAAACCATAGGTATGTGGATAGGTTTACATTCACTTAGTCTACCCCTACATCACACAAGCCACAAAGGACTATGATAGGTGGTCGTGTGAGCATATATAAAGGGCGTAATGTTTATTGTCTTCAAAAATATAATCAGTGATCAGACCTAAAAATCAGTTGGTATTTCCCTTTCGAAATGATACCCTTGAAAAATCATAAATCCCTTCTCTTCTATCCCAGCACTATGTAAATGGTAAGGCAGATTAAATTTGGTCTTCCCGAGATGTAGATATCGATTAATGTGAAATCATACATTAAAAACGGTAGTGTTTAAAGAAAATTGAAATGCTTTGGTTTCTTGGCACATCAACCTTCAGGGATTATTAAATATCAAAGACGTCTTTGTAGAAGAACACTAATGCTACTATTTAAACCATAACTTGTGGGGATAAAGAGTTCATGCCTTTCTGATGGATATGGGTCCAAAAGAGTGCGTAATAGTTCGAACTCGCATACGACTGTGTCGTAGGCCATCCTATTAACTCATACGCCACGGAGACTTATTCAGTACAGAAGTGGTTAAAATAATGTGAATGCTTCATAGACAAAAACTTAAATAGCAATCATATTAATCTTATTTTACCACACATGGGCACCATTCCATTTTTTATGTTGTTAAGAAAAGTTTTGTCGGAATCATTTTGAAATTCCTGTTATTTTTCTTAAAAAGAAAGTCTCCATCTCAGTTTTGTTTTCATCTGAGATTATACATATATCTCAGCTGAAGAATATATTAACCAAAAATTCATGTAAACAACGTTAGTACAAAAATAATATGCCTTAATAGAATAATTTCGGTCTATTTTAGTCTTTTCAGTACTGTGTATGTAGTTGAATAATTAAAGCCGTGCCTTATACAACAATATTCACATGCCTAAAGGTGATCCATTTGCAGATATAGTCAAATTTAATACCAGGTTTTATTTGTGGGTCCGTATTTTCCAATGCCTAGGAAATTTCCGAATGCTGTTCCAATAGATAGCGCGCCAATTTAAAGCTTTCAAAATTATTTTTTAAAAAACTATTTTTACATGTTGGCAACAGAAGAACTAGTTTCTAACAATAAAAAATATCGCTCAGTCGGCTGGGGCTGTAGAATACACCGGCTGCTTCTCTGCAGAGGGTTAAGACCCCACCCCCGCTCAACAAGTCTCATGGATATGCCACTACACATTCTGATTGTGAGGTTCCAGTAATGCTGAAGTTGTGGGGAATGTGGAGTACCCCTTTATCGCCATCGCTCCCAGGTCCACTCTGGCCTGGAGTGGTAGCACCTGTTAAGGGTACTATCTACGGGTTAAACAGAACGAAAGCGTGCTTCCTTCACTTTACTGATTTCTGCATTTAAATTACAAATTTATGCTTGACTTAATTGTTCAAAATAGAACAGTTTTGACATTTAAACTGCGTACTTATACTAAACTGAATTGCTCGAAATAGAGCTGTTTTGACGTCTAGACTGTGTACTTATACTAAACTGAATTATCTGAAATAAAACTGTTTTGACATTTAACAATGTATTGCCCAGTCGGCTGGGGCTGTAGAATACTCCGACTGCACATCTGCAGAGGGGTAAGACTGCCCCCTCCCAACGAATGTCCTGGATATGACAGTAAACAATTTGATGGTGTGGTTCCAGAAATGATGGAGATTTGGGGAATGTGGAGCTCCTCTTCATTGCCAACGCTCCCAGGTCCACTCTGGCCCGGAGTGCTGGCTCCTGATAGGGCCCTATCTATGGGTTGAATAGAACTAACGGCATACTCATGCTAAACTGATTTGTTTGATTAAACTGATTAGCTTAAATGGAAATGTTTTTGACAATTAAACCGTACTTACATGTAAACTGCGCGCTTATGCTAAACTGAATTATTTCAAATGGAAATGTTTTTGACATTGAAACTGTATTTACACTAAACTGATTTGTTCAGTATAGAAATCGGTACTTATACTACACTGACTTAGATGAATTAGAACTGTTTGACTAAACTGAATAGCTTAAAATAGAATTTTTTTTCACAACTAAACTCCACTTACATTTAAACTGCATGCTAATGCTTAACTGAATTCTTTGAAATAGAACTGATTATTTTCATAAAAAATGGATTTGGGGTTAAATAACCTAAAACGTTGATATGCCATAAAATCCCCAAAAACAAACCCCCAAAAAATATTGTAGAAAAAGAATTATTGACACTTCTAAAAAGTAAAGACAATCATAGTAACACTGACAAACGTCTGAATTTAGATAACATCTGAGATCTGCAAGAAAACTTATTTTATCTAATAGACAAAATTTTATACCTTCATGGAAAGTATTTTAAATCAATGAAAATCATCTACTTTTATTAATGATCGATATCATTTCAACATAAAGTCGAGGTAAAATTATGGAATCACCAAGTTCTAAAGAAAACTGATAGAATTATAAGAATAAAACAAAAAGTCTTCATAAATTTTTGACTCTCGCCTGACTTTTATGACAACCTCAATTCTTCGAGGCATAGACTGAACTAATGAAAAAGAATATTTTTGTCAAGTTACTTCAAGATGTCTCGAATAACATTAGACAAATCAGCTTTACACGTAGCAGCCTTGACAAGAAATTTTGGCTTTTGAATAAAATATGTTTTCTCTTATAATTGTGCTTAGTTTATTTCATGAATTAGAAATAACGGAAGAAACATTTTCTAAGTGTGGTTAGTTCATACTTGTGTCAGAAGTTGTATTATTTAACTCTTCAACTTTAACCTTAATTTTCTACAGAAGTGGTCATCCTTACAGGGGTATTCATCTTTACATATTTTATTTACAAAAGAAATGTACCAACGATGTTCAACAACTTTTATTTTTCTATTAAAACCTGCATAATAAAAAAAGTTGAAGCACTAACTATTTTGCACAATGACCAAGTGTCTATTAAAGACTGGTGCGGTCTAATCAATTTAGTATAAAATTATTTTGTCGCAGCCACAACATATTTTCATTACCAGTCTTGATCACACTGCAGGGTCAAAAATTCAGGACTATTTTTTTTCTTTCTGATTTTTTTTTTTTTTTCTATTCAAATTTTCAATACAGGCGTAATTCAGTTATAATAATCGGCACATTCAAACGTAACATTTTCTCAAAAATTTAAATTGATTTTTCCATAAGTTACGTTTTCCAATTATCGATTTCTACACCGTATGGAATTTCGAGAAGAATCATTATCATTTAATGTTTCGTTTGGAATACGGATTTATTTTTTCTTCTTGTTTTGTGTTGATTCTGTTGTTAGGGATCGACTTTAACATTGTGTTAAAGAAAAAAAGAAAACTAGACGAATAAAGTGTTCAATAGTCCAAACAACTCATGGAATAATAATGACTCATGAAAATTACTAAAACAACAAAGAGACTATTTTATTTCCTTAGAGACTAAAAAACTAATGGAATCGATTTAAGTATTTGTCATAGTTTGTAATTTGAAATCTAAGCGCTTGTACCCAGCTAAGAACACGGAGAGAATACGGGCAGACAGGTGGACTGTCTTTAACTGCAACAAATCTCCCTCCGCCTTTACCAACGTGTATGTTTCATTGAAATCATGGACTGCATAATGAGAGCATCATATTGTTGTGGATTGGATAAAAGATTCAGTTGAAAATTTCAGTAGGTTACTGACTGCAACAGACTCCTGAAAATAGTCACAGGATACAACAACAAAAAGGAAGTGACTATAATAACAATCAAAATTAAAATACCTGTTTACGTACATCAATGTATAATAAATGAGACTATAAGCCAACCCAACTTGTTCAATAAATTTAGAAGATGAAGAAGACTGTCGAAGATATCGGCTGAAACGCAGCGATAAAACCAGCAAATATGAATTTATTAGTTTAACTAGCTTGTACCATAATAATATCACCTCAGAAGAATTTAGATAGTGAGGATATAGTACTAGGCAACACGTATCAGATGAATATATGTGTAAACCAATGTCTGTATCTCTTTTGTGGTCCTTCCTTAGCTTTATATGGTTGTAAAGGGTTTTGTTAATTATATCGTTAATGGCTCCTCGTTATTACACAAATTAATATTGCCTGATGGTATTTAATTTTTTAAAACTTCATATCAAGTGAAAGCTTAATGGAAACTGATTTAAAGGTGATTAGCTATCATCTAAGAAATTTTGGCTGAGAGCACTGGAATTAATTATTCCTTCCTTTTAAAAAATAAATGAATAAATAAATATATAATATCTTTGTCGTTGGAACTTATAATATATGAACTGTACGCATTGTTGAGGGGTACGAGACTCGTTACCCCAGAAAAGAACATTCCTTGATATGACACATACATGCATCCACGAGTGAGTCTCCAATACTCGAACTCTGAGTAATTTGAAGTACCACTGTCTTGGCCTTTACTCCCGGGTTTACTGTGAACGATCGATCAGTCAAATAGTCATGTCTGAAGATGATTAGAATTGAAACTATATAATATTATGGAAATAAATAATTATCATAAAATATATTTGATAATATTAGGATACTTGAAACCATCCAATTGTATAAAATTTGTTTCATATTACGAATAGTTTATTTAATTATTAAAAATAGTTTAAGACCGGCCCATTAGTCTAGTATTGATACCGCTTTGCTTAACACTCCGCAATATAATGTATATGTAAAGTGGAGCAATCCAGGGAAAGGAGTAGCGCCCCCCTACACGTCGGCGTAGTAGCTATGGAAAAGGGAGCCATCTGGTTACCTTCGACTACGGTCACCAACTTTACTTACTTTAATAGTTTAAAACTTATTTTATATTTAGAATACTTTCTGGAATCTACAAAGCTTCCCAAAAGCTACTTTAATAATATTATTGTTTACAAATTATTTTTGTTTGAGAGGAATACTTCAACCCATACAACTGCATGCACAATATTTGTATTACATTAATTATTTTTTTTTTGTTTTAAGCATAAGTTAATCTACCTTATATAATTGTGCACTCCACTCGTTACAAAGGTTTGAAAATGTGTCCATTACTTTTGACCTTGTGCCAAATTAATCAAAGCTGCAGAAATACTTTTTTTTAATTATTTGGCGTACTACCTTTAGCGAAATAAATGTCAAACTCAGAGAAATAAAAGTCAGCTGAATATGAAAAAAAGAAAAAGAAATTTGACTTTTCTAATAAATAAAAGGAAAACTGGGCGAGTAAGAAATGGTGTTCCAAGTGTATGACAAAATATTTTTATTATATGAGAATGATTAACATCGTAGGAAGAAAACTCGGTCGAGACAAATTATTTTTGGGCGAGTAAATTTTCACTTTAACTCAACCAGAGATCGAGCAATATTTTTTCAAAAAATTATACAACTGTCTCTCACAATTTCTTTCACAAATGTTATAGATTCAAGTCGCCAATCGTAGACGGTTATCCGGCCCGGTTAAATTTTGTGGCCAGGTATATAGGCACTCTCGATAATAACAACACTGGTGCTAATGTCTTTAACGAATAATATATATATATATATGTGTGTGTGTGTGTGTGTGTGTGTGCGTGTGTGTGTGTGTGTGTGTGCAAGGTATGAACAAAATCATGTACCTGCTAAAACACAGTGTTTCTGTAAAAATCACCAAATGTCTACGATTAAAATTTTTTGCTATTCAAGAGACAAATGATGAAACCGTCAGAAAAACAAAGTATATCTCAAAATTCTGAAGGCATAATGTATGTCTTCTTTATTTTTTTCATTTTGTTGGTATGTTCGAGATTTGAAAAGGTTATTACTTACGTATTATATTGATATTTACATATTTTAAAGATCATTTCATAAAAAAAAAGTTAGTCTATTTTTTTCATAAATGTTGTCTGATTTTTTTTACGTGTGTCTTACTTTTTTCGATAAAAAAATGATAGGATCAGTATAAAAAGGATTTTCTTGGCTTTTGTGTAGCTTATTCATTTACGTTAATTTTTAATTTAAGAAAAGAGAAAAAAAATCTGGATATAGTTATTTCTAGGAATTTTAGAACTTTTAAGATGGAAAATTTTTTGATGAAAATAAACAAACAAAAGAAGAAAATATATTTGTATATCAAACGAACCACATTTATATATTCATATTTATTAATATAGATACTCCAAATCATCGGCACAGATATCTCTGACCCTCTCTCGCTACTCTTGCCTATCGTCCATTGCTTCCGGCAGGTCTTCAGGGTTACAATCCGTTCGACACAGAGCTGTTGTATGTAAGTTCTAGCTGGTCGTCCTGCCTTTGCTCGTTCATGTGAAGGGGTCCAGAGGAGTTCATCACCTATGAGCTCGTTCCTACTTCTCCAGCAGCTTCCCGCATGTCTGGTTCGGCTATCTTTGATAGTTTTCGTAATGGGTGGTAGGTGGCTGTACAGCTGCTGCTTTGTTGGATGCTGACTCCATGACCTGCTCAATATTGCTCGCGACATTCTTGTGTAGTAAACATCAAGGTTTTTCCCCATTCGTTTAGTTAGCATCAATGTAGTTAATTCGTATCGCGACCGCTGCTTGGAAAAAAATGCGTTTTTTTATGGGTCAGGTCTGAGTTTCATATGACCAATAGTCTATCGATGGCTGCACATGCCTTTGCTAGTCGCATGTCGATGTCTGTTTCAGTTGATGAGACACTGCTTCCTATGTAGGTGAACTTGTCTACTAGTTCCAGAGAGCTACCTTTTAGAGTGGAGATGTCGCTTATTTGATTAATGCACATATATTCCGTCTTGTATGCATTGACACGGAGGCATATGCCTGCAGCTGCTCGTTCCAGACTATGTTGTAGGGTTTCGGCTTTGACAGATGCATTTGCCAGAAGCACTATGTCATCGGCGTAGTCGGCATCGATAATTGTTTGTGCAGGCTATCTTCTGCTTCTTTCCTTTCTTAGCTTGAAACCGTTTTCTTTGATTTTATCAATCGATGCTGTAAGCATGTAGTCTAAACAGATGATAAAGAGGTATGGGGCTAATGTGTCTCCTTGCAGTACACCTGCTACAATGTCGAAGTAGTCCTTATCTCCATCCGGGAAAGGGACGTTTAGTTTGGTGTTTTTATGTAGCATCATTATGGCTGCGACGGTTTCTTTGGGTAGGTTGTAGGCGAGTAGAATTTGCTCCATCTTTCCTTTGTGAATGGAGTCAAAGGCCTTGGTAAAGTCGACAAATGATATTGTTGCCGATTGGTTATTTGTACGTACACCTTTAAGAATTCGATGGATAGTCAAAATCTGTGACATCGTGGATCGATTCCTCTGGAAGCTATTTTGGTTCTTAAAAGGTATGTTCTCAATTTTGGGTTCTATGCGGTTGCGCAGTAGAGCATTGTATATCTTAGCCGCTATGGATGTAAGGGTTATACCTCGGTAGTTCTTGGCTAATCCGAAGTTTCCCTTTTTAGGGAAGGAGAGGATGAATCCCTTCGTCCATCTGTCTATCGGGTTTTTATTATATAGGGCATTACAGTGTTGGAGCAGTACGTCATCAAATTTTCTGGTCTTCCATACATCTAGGGGTATTTCATCGAGCCTTACTGCTTTTCTATTTAAAATTTTTCTCAGTACAGATTCGAGTTCTTCTTATATAAACGGTCCCAGTTTGATGTCTAATTGTTTACTAATAATTCTCCTGACCGGTTGTTGTGTAACTTTCGGAGGTTTTCCGAGTAATTTCTCGAAATGCTGTTTTCACAGGTATATTCGTTCTTGTTGGCTGGTAGCTTTCAGTTTAGTTTATGCAGTGATTTTCCTTCTGCTCACTTCGTTTACCGTTTGCCATGCTAACCTAGAGTGTCTATCTTCAACCGAGTCTCTAAACTTATCGATCTGATTTTGTATGAATTCTGTTTGTTCTTTTAAGTATGAGTTAGCTAATTTATTTTGTGCCTTTTTAAGTTTCTGGGCATTTGTGTTAGTTGGGTTCTTCCTATTGCATTTGCGGACAGTTTTCACGTCTATATGCTTTCCCCTAATCGCTAATGTCTTCAGTGGGACTCTAGGTTTATTTCTGTGGTTAGTTGGTATGCATTCCGCTGCCGCCTCTAAGTGGGAATTGACGAAATTCTCATATTCGTCATTCGGAGAATTTCTGTCTTCTCTTGAAGTGCATTGAATTTGTTTCTTAGTGCTAACGAATATTTATCTCTAATATACCTGTTATTAAGCAGGGTCCAGTCATAGTGTACAGTGATTGTTGTTCGGGTCGCATCCTTTCGTAGACTCTTCGTATTTTTGCCGTAACAATTCGGTAATCTGAGGACACGCCCTCGAATGAGGAGTATGCTTCGCAATTTATTGCACTATTATTCTATTTCTTATTCATAAAGACGTAGTCTATCTGTGCTTTAGTATTGTTTGCATTTGTTTAAGTCCATATTGAACTTAAAAAAACACATTGTTTGTTTTTCTGTTTTATTGATTTTTCACTGAAGAATAAATCCTTAAAATTTTCAAACGAGAAGCAATTATTATTTCGACCGAATCCTCAATAATTGACATTTGTCGGTTGTGAAACTACTTGTTGGGTGTGCATTTTTTTTCTTCTGGAATATTTTCTTTCCTTTTCATTTCAGTGTTTAAGTATATAAGTTTCAAGATATTAGAATAAACTTTCTATTCTCGATTAATTTCTTTACAGAAAAATTACAGATATTTAACTCAAAATTTTTTATAAAATTCTACATGAATTTTGCTTTTAATATTTGCCTCAACCATTTTTTAATTTTAACCTGAAATTTAACACTTACCTCTTAAAAAAACATTTATGAAAATTAATAAACACGTGTTGTTGATATTTCTGAACACATGAAGCAGATTTGCATGTGAAAATGGAAAATTCATGAACCAAAGAAGTGCAATCAATAACACAGATTATTACACCTGTAGGTCTTCATATATCTTGATTAAATTTTGCCGTAAAAAATGACTTTAAAGTAAATTCTGTAAGGTTGGATATCCGATGTATCTTTATTTTATGGATACATTCGTTGACTTATATTCTATAAAAAAGAGCATATTCATATTTCAAACTTACTTTTTTTGTTTGTTTTTTTTAAATTTTTGCTTCCTTTTCACTGGTGTGCATTTTTGTTCATACATGATATACACACACATACTCACACGTTTGTGTATGTATGTTGCCTGCTTTGGAGTTCTTCGGAAAATATAACGATATAAACAAATAAATGATTATCTACTCTTGTCGATTGTTGAACTTGTTCAAGCTTTGTTGTTGATAAAGATCAGAAAATCCCAATAAAATTCTGAGATAAGGAGAGGACAAAGAAGCTTTTTTACACAGAGTTAACTCAGTTGGCCTTACCGGCTTAGACAATCTGAAAGAGAAAACGACACGTCTCCAATAAAAATAAAATCAAATCCTTCCATATAAGCAAACGAATTTATATTTTCCTGTTAAATTCAACTTAACCAAATCGAAGATTTCAAACCTAGTTGTTAATTCAATGTTAACTTCAAGTTTGACTTACACTTTGAAAATGAACACAATTTACTATGAACACCAAACTTAAAGTATCTCAAGGACTTTTAACAAAAACAAATTTTCAACTATTCAAGAAACTTACATGATTGTTTGAATTATACTAATTAACAACATGCTTTATTTTCGTGTTCTTACATCGAACCTCCCTCTGTTGATCTTAATTTTTTCCTAAGATGCATTGGCAAATATTCGAAAAACTTCATTCATTGAAGTTCAAAACTTTTTCTTGATATTATGTAATTGATTTATTCACTTCGAAATTTCAATCAACGCATTCTCTTCAAAACCCGTGAATGACTTTTCATCCGAATGATAGAGATTAATCTTTTAAAGGTATTTCTTTCTCTCTCATAAAATCAACCAACGGATGTATTTACCAACACTTTGCACGAGCAATTTGTGACAAGTGTTAATTTTTTAAAGCAGAATTTTCTTTCTTTTTAGCCAGTTACCATACCAAATTTAAGCAGCTAAGTTATCCAACGTTACAACTTTTTCGACTCTATGATATTCAGTCTGTTTTTAGGGTCGGAAATAATGTTGAAACTCAAGGACTAAAATATCCTCAAGAAGAGACATCAAGCTAGTTGGTAGGGCAGGATTTTTAGAAGCGATAATGCTAATCTATAATACAGCTGATTGGCTTCTGTTCATGGTTTTCATTTAAATGAATATACTTATGATAGTAAGTAGGATATATGGATTTTTACGACATTTAAGGGGACACATTTTCCGTTTCAGATTTTTCCTAATTACGTTTTCACATTTGGTAAATTCTCTTTTCCTGTTTTAAATTTTGATAAATTCCATTTCTCCATTTCAGTGTAATTCATGGATAGATTGCAATATATTATACTATCTTCTTACGATAGCGAAGAATACTTGTCTTCAATTGAAAATACGTTACTGCTTACATCACAATTCCCTTAGTTATTTATATTATATTCTCAATGACTATTAATGAATCAGTATTTAATCTTGATTTTTTCTTTATCAAAATTTTCTCAGTTAAGGTTAGTTTAGTCTAAGTAAAGTAAGTAAAGTTGTCTCCCTTTAGTCGAGGGCGACTAGAAGGCTCCTTCTTCAATAGCTACTACAATGAGGTGTAGGGGACGACGCTACTGGATTGCTCTACTTTTACCCCTTGATATGTACCTTATATTGCTGAGTATTAAGCAAGGAGGTATCAAGTACCAATTTTCAAAGTCTTTGATATGACTCGACCTGCGATAGAACCTATGTCTCCCAGACCAATGGCGAACACACCACCCACTAGACCAATGAGCCAGTTTAGAGTAATTTGCCTTAAAATAAAACATTTTTTGATTGCCTTTAAAAATCTACAATATGTGTTATATATCAGTAAGAACTAAACGTTTACATTGCATATGCTGTTGAGAATTTGCAAACTCGTATCGTCAAAATTAAGTTTGATAAATAAATAAATATTTAGTTTTATTAATTTCAAATATCATTGTTTTATTATGAAACGTATTAAAAGAAATCCTATGTAGAATTTTACGTAGAAATCAATTAAAATAAAACAAAAATAAGTAAAATCTTTATGTAAGCGTTATTATTTGGTTTCGTCAGTCTTTCTAATTTAATATGACATGTTATTACATTAAAACTTAAGTATTTGCGCCTTGAGAGCGTACATTTTTGTTAGTAAATATTATTAAAACAGAGAAAACTTAAGCAAAATCCTAAGTTTTATCACATTTCAAGAAATAGCATCTATAATGATTGTTTATTTAACAATACGTATGGAAAAATGTTCTAAAATTTTCTATCACTACGTTAATATCAGTTATCAAATTTATCCTTTATGTTATGAGGCAAAATTCCCACATGATCTGTTGAATGAGTAAATTTTTTTTATAAACTCAGTAAACCTTCCACCGCAATAGATATTTTGAACAAACAGATATACATCTTACAGATATTCTTATTAACAATGTTTTTTTAATGCAAATAAAATTGGATTATTTCTATTTTTTCAGCTCTTGATCTTGAAGTGAAACCGGTTAAAATATTAAAGTACATTCTTTCCTTTCTTTGGTGAGAAACATGGTCAGAAGCGAGAGACAAATTTCTAAATGTAAAAAACAATATTAACCATGCAAATTATTCTCTCGCATGTTATAGAAACGTAGTTTCGGACCATTAGTTTGAGATCCCTGTCGTAAGATATTTTCTTTGCTTAAATATCTCAATGTCTGTAGGTCTTGTGAAATTTTTTTGGTCATTATTATTTCTAGTTACTTCTTAACAGTCTCACAAACTTTTGATTTATAGTCATCTGCTGATTCATGCAGAAATATACATATATATGTTGGATACATACCGATGCAATGATAATTAAGACGCCCGATGATAAAGTCGCAGGAATAAACGACGCACACAGAAAGACGCAGGAAGACTTCTATTTTACCTCTCACTTTATTTGTAAGGTTTCGAAAAGGGTTACTTAAAGTTTGCGCGTGAGAGGGAGCTGGAGACCGAACATAACTGAAATATTTTGACCCCAAAGTTATGGCCGTCAGCGTTGTGTCTTTCTCGTTCTCCATGGCTGCTCAATCGGAGCACTCGAGTCGGCTGGGTGCTGGCTTTCCTTACTACAACGTGTCTAACTCCGTCTCCAACTATACTGCTTGTCTCCCTTCTCGCCTGTCTGTCTACTGGCTCGTTGAACTCAACTGACCGGAACACAACTGTCGTCTGTTCAATTCATCGGCCTTATATTACCTTCAAACTCCCACGCGGTGATATGGACACGCCTCCGCAACTCCTTCCGATATCTAGCGACCGGGATGTGTCACTTCCGCTTTCTTTGGAATGGCCTGTGTGATCGTCATCGAGCGGAAATAACTGTCATCCAGTTCAGAGGTCACTCTCTTTCGGTGCGTCCGTCTATGAGAGTATAATGGGATCTTTTTTACCTCGTCCCATTTCATCAGCCAATTTCCGCCCACGCGATTTCCTCTCATAACTGCCATCAGAATGTGTCACTTCCTTCCGGTGCATTACCTTGAATGGCATTTTTGGTCGGGTCAGCAGGTCAAAACATAACACTTTGACTTGGCGGCTAAGGAGTGAATACTTTACCCAGACTGTGAATAAAAAAAACTGGTGAGAATGAATTAGTTACTTATTCATTGTTCAGTGAAAAGGATTTTACACCAAACGTGCTGAACTAAAATTTGGAGTGTCAATGTAATCAGCCAACGTAATAAATAATTAGAGTAACTGTATGTAGGGATAAAAAAACGCAATAATAACAACAATAATAACAACTGATAACAAATTCAAAGCAATCAACAGCAATACAACTTGTGCGTATTATTTGTAGACAGTTTTTCTGACGTGTCAAACTGGAAGTTAAGTAGAAGTTTACTGCTTAATTAATTGCAGCAATTAGTTGGTAGCTAGGACATTAATAGTGCGTACATAATTATGTTTCAAATGAGAGTTGTAAGCACATAGCGTCCCCTCCAAATTCCATGAGTAGATTCGCAAGTTTTTGATCCTTAATTTTAAAAAATTTTTCTTGCCGAGTTAAAAACTATTTCATGAGAACATTTTGATGTGTTGTGATGTTTCTAAGTCGTCTAAATCCCTTAAGATTATGTTGTCGATCGTTACATTTCGGTTTTATTAATCAGAATAATAAGTTATTTTTTTCTTTTGTCGGTACAAAGAATTTTACTCCAAATGTATTAGCTACAAGTTTTTTAAACGTCACCGTAAAAAAGAAAATGCTCAGAGTATTTTCGGAATATTGTCTTCATCTTTATTATTATTTCCACAATGTTTCGGCCGATATGTCCACCAGACTTCTTCAGGTGTTTGTCGAACTCGGGAACCTTCACGGAACTTCGAACTACGTCCTTTACTGAATCCACGGGGGTCGCCTGTTCTGATTCAATTAGCAATAACGGGGTACAAGTGTTAAGTATTCCAGTATTGTTACTCGCCTGCTGTCAGGACTAAATCTGCAACCTCCAGGTGATTGTCTCCTTAGAAGCTTAGAGAACCAACGCCTATAACCGTTACGCTATATGTCCTGCTGGAAAGTTTAGAGTGAATTTTTGGGAATTATCAACATAATGTTCTTACTTGACTAGGATTACGACTATTATGTGTGATTTTCTACCTGTGCATATACTCGGATTTTTTTATCTAATATTTTTATTCATCTGTTCGCATTGTATTCATCTCTATACTTGGTCTACTTAGCAGGTCATTGGAGCCCAACATATGTACTGATTTCTTAAGGCGTCTAATCCTCCAATGTTCAGCTGTATTAATTATTTCAACTTCATCCCATAAGGGCAATTGGTTTCCCTTTCCCATCCATATATGAAGAAGGCCGGAGGACATATCGGCCGAAATATCTTGAAAATAACTATGACAATAAAGATGAAGACAATAGTCCAAAAATCCTTAATAATTAGAATCATCTAGCTTCGTCTCGGAAATTCAGATTTCTAGTAAAAAGAAAATTTGATAATTTATAGGTGTGAATTAAGATACATTGTATTCATGCTATTTCTACACCTTCTCTTCAACTTACCTCACTAGATTAGATAAGTTTATTGGTTTAATAGTATATCAACAATTGATGATTATGCTATACCAAATCTTGTTAATACATATATTATGATTTTTAGGTCGAGATAACATCATTTTCAAACAATTCATTTGTTGGTGCAATGTTAAATGTTTTCCGAAACTTTAGTTGAGGAATGCAATCGTTTTAGATCCAATATATGATAAAGGAAATTAGCGTACATTTTTGTTGAGTAAAATATGGTATTTTCCAGGGGTAGCGTTTTCCAAAGCGTTAGAAATCGTAACGTATGAGAATCCAGGAGAAATATCATCGAGAATATATATATATATATATATATATATATATATATATATATATATATATATTGTCATCCACTGACAGACTGTTTCGTTCTATCACAACACTTCAGTGTGGCTAGACAGGCTAGATTCCCGAAGCTGGGATCGAAACCTGGTTGACTCAAACGAAAAAGATTCTACCACTCAGCCACGAGGAAACCAGCGCAAGCGAAGGAAATTTAAACGCTTATGTATCATATTTGTTTTTGTTCACATATATCCACTTAACGGCTATTGAGGGCTCAATTCATTTAAAGAGCCTTGCTTTACGCTAGTAGCAACCATTACTTCCCTCACTAGAGAGCTCAACCTCACATGGTAGGGGGGCATATATATTGTCATCCACAGACAGTTTCTTTCTATCAGAACTCATCAGTGTGACTAGGCAGGCTAGATTTCCAAAGCTGGGATCGAAACCTGGCTGACTGTAACGACAATCCAAGATTCTACCATTTGGTGGGTGAGGGTAGGCCGAAAAGTTCATTAGATGACAAAGATTGTTTTCATGGAATGTGACCAAATGATATTTATTTTTCCACATTGTTCCCTGAACTGTACACGCTTCTTTTATCAGTGGTGCAACACTTAGATCCTGTTATTGAAGAAGCTTTTATACTGTTAAAATGTCACAGGAACATAAATGACGTCATTATACCTAGGATACTGGTTTGAACCCAAGTGTTTTTACATGCTGAGTAAGAGATGATAGATGAGACCAAATCAGGAGAATCGAGAATATGATAAGATAATTCAAAGTTTCAGTCGCACAAATCAGTCAATGCAAAAAAAGGATTTTGCAATGCGGTGTTGTCCTGATTAAATAAGTACTATTTTGTCAGTTTTCATGGACATGTTCTTGAAAACCTTTCATAACTTCCTCAACAAATTCTCATTATACTCTCCATTGATGGCGTGGAACATTTTGAAAAGTGACTATAAATAATGCATTTTGATTCCTAGAAAACGGAGGTCTTCACCTGAGTAAAGAGATGAAATAATCTTGGCCTTTGTTGGAGCTTGTAAGCAGGGGTGTTCACACAGCATGGATTGTCTCTTTATCTCTGGTTCAAAATGATGAATCCAAAACTCATCTTGGGTTTTAAATAATTCAATGAAACCAGCTTGACTGCCTCAAACAATGTCAGATTTTCTCATGATGTAATCAGCCTGGTGCGCTTTTGATTAAGTGATAGAAAACGTGACAACCAGCGATTACAAACACTATTCATGTTGAGTTAATTGCGCAGAATATTCCACATCCCCTACAGGATATGTTAATAGTATCGGCTATTTGATTTATTGTCATTTGACTGTAATACGTCTTCTGGTGAACACAATCAATGTTTTCTACAGTGGTAGCAGTTGCAGGATGTCCAGATCTAAGGTCATCTTCAAGATTCCCTTTCTAAATTGAACTTTTGTACTGTTGGTAAAGCGAAGTTGTAAGTCTTTAAAGAACCGACCATGTCAGCATGAATATCCTGGAGAGTTGAATCATTTTTTATTCGGGTAATTGATTACACCATCATGCCATTTTTTCCATTTTCAAAAAAGCCACAACTAGTAACCTTTAAGCTCCGAAATAATACTTGCGAAGGTTTCTTTGAATATTTCATATAAAGCTACTAGTTATCTTTGAACAGCCAGATGAAAGTTAACCAGGAAGAATACAATGTAGTTATCAATAAAAAAAAAGAGTTGAAATTAATGCATGCAAGATTTCACAGCCATACTATAACTCCTTCATAGTCAGAGCCTATGACCTTTTCAGTGCCCCCTCGTATATATATATATATATATATATATATATATATATATATATATATATATATATATTCATCAAGTTATTTCGTTTTCAATGAGAGAATTCATAAAGGAAATACGCCCGTTTTTAGAAAAGTTCTTTCTTAAAAAAACAAAGTGATATGACAGCTGTCAAAATAATATCAAAACATTTTATAATGGTATTATTGAAATCTAAACACTTAATTCTATCTAAAGCAAAAACGGAGCGAACGTTTTTGTTCAAAATTATATAACATTTAGACATCTACTATATATATATATATATATATATATATGTGTGTGTGTGTGTGTGTGTGTGTGTGTGTGTGTGTGTGTGTGTGTGTGTGTGTTCTGGCATATTCTTCAAGTTAACAAGTTGAAGAACAAGGATCATCGGTAGTCTATTATCTTTTAAAGAATTGGCCTAAACAAAAAATAGAGACAATTTGGGATGAAAACCAAGAACCGATCAAACTGAAGAGAGAATAAAATGAAAGAAAAATTGACAAAGGAAGAAGAAATACAAAATGACCAAAAGTAAATAATGAAAGCACATTAATATAGTGAGAGGGAAAAATAAAGAAAGTGAAAAAGTAAGATAGATAGATTGATAGAGAGAGAGAGAGAGAGAGAGAGAGAGAGAGAGAGAGAGAAGGAGGGTATGTGTTTGTGTGTGTGTGCGTGAGGCAGAGAGAGAGAGAGAGAGAGATAGAGAGAGAGAGAGAGAGAGAGAAGGAGGGTATGTGTTTGTGTGTGTGTGCGTGAGGCAGAGAGAGAGAGAGAGAGAGAGAGAGAGAGATGCTTTCTGATACACTTTGGTCAGATAACTTTTTAACCCAACTGATATTACACACTTGAAACACTCTTTATAAATTCATGTCTGGAAACGAATTGTGCTTGATGAAAAAATAGTAAACTTTTTTTGCAGAGTCACAGCCGCCAATTCCTCGATAGAATTTTGGTAGTTCTGGCTCTTGAGAATCTTAAACCATATCGGATCATACGATTAATATCTCTTGAGCTTTCGCCCGAGAGGATGAGAAGGACGAAGATGAGATATGAGCGCCGTAATACACATTCGCTTTCCATAACTCTAATTTATACGATTTCAATTTCCAAGAGCCTGTATTTATGAAGCTAATATCCCCCTTGATTGATATATTCTATTCTGATTGGCCAGTTATATTGACCACTGCACACATCCCAAGATAATCCTGTGACGTGTTCAGGCCCTTAATAATTATAACTGGCCTTTAAGCCAGAATTTCTCAGTATATTTGAATATCCTATTGGAAAGTCTCTATTTCTGTTGTCCATCACCGTTCCTCTCTTATGTAATAACCATTTCTCATCTAGTATCATCCAGAAGTAAGATTTGGCCAACCTCCAATGCAAGTGTCTGGTCAGTTTCCTATGAAAATAAAAATTTTGCAAGTTGACCGGTTGCGAGGAGTAAGCCGCAATAAACAGTATTTACAATTTTTTTCACTGTGACAACTGATTCAGTTTGCAATTTTCCATTTTGCCCTCTCAACTTTGAAAACAGTTGTAAATCCTTAAATTCAAATCTGTTCTCTAAATTTAGAATAATGTGGAACCAAATTCGTCAGTTTCAAATTGAATCTCAACAGTTCATGAGATGATTTCTTTTTTATATTTTGGAATTAATTTTTTTTTTAGTTGAAGATAGGGTTGATGAAATTGTTATTGACACAGAAAAGGGAAACGATGAGACGAGTTCAGATTTCAGCCGAAATTGTTTTCGTATACTTCGTTCTAATGTCTTTTGGAATAGTATTTTTCTGTCTCTAGGTTGGACTAAAATAATAAGAAATAATTGGACCCTCTAGCCTTGGTTGGCTAAATGAATAAAACATCTACGGTCAAAACTGGGGTCAAACAATCTGAAATAAAATGTTTTGCATCTACACTAGGGGAGACTCCTCAGCTTTGAGTACGATAGAAGGGCACACTGGGTTCTCTACGCTTAGTGCTGCACCTAGTCTAAGAGAGGAAAAATTTTAAATTCAAACCAGTGTGTCTGACTGGCTGTTGGGGTGTAGAATACGCAAACTAATCTCATGCAGAGGAGTAAATCCTTCTGAAAATGGGATTCCTTGGGTAAGACAGTAAACTGTATCTGATGGTGAGGCTTCACTTCTTGAAAACTGAGAGGTAAAGTGACCTTTCATTACCATTACTTCCAGGCCCATATATCGCGAGCCATTGTACCTGTTATGGTTCGATCTATCGATCAAATGGATCTGAGTACAAATGATTCATATTCGATTGGAGTACTTAATGTCTAATCACTGTAAATAATTTGTATTAAGAATAGTTACGGGAAGCTATAATTGTTTACATAGGAGTATTATTATTATTATTTGCTTGAATCCATATAACTATGAGCAAAGCAATAACTATTATCGAATAGAAAAAATAACTTGAAGCCATACAATTATCAGATAGGACATAAAATAACTCCCGACGGGTTGTCATGTCGTTAAAATCAATCAATCAAATCAGTTTTACTGTATTTAAAAACGGAATTATGTCACATCCTGGCCGTGGGATCGGTAATAAACCTAGTAAACGGTAGAAATAACATCTAAATTAAGTTTGGCAAGATGCTGCAACGGTTTTGGCGTTGGGCATTTTAGACTTCCTTTGCCATTGATGTTATGCAGTGCTGATCAAATTAGTGCTAACATGTGTGTGCAAAACCATTCCTTATCAAGTTAAAGTTCTATTTTGTGTACATTCCACAATATCCTCAAAAACGAGAAAATTCGAACGTCAATGATTCGGGATGATGCGGATGATGATACAATTTATTAGGCCATTTAATTAAAGTAAAAACGCAAATTGTAATGATTACACCAAGAGGGATTGTATAACGCCAACTTTTGAAGTGGAAAGTCTTCATCAGGTTAGAAAATTGGCAATCTTTTATGGACACGAATACCACTTATGGAGATAAGAAGAAACTATGATTGATTGAGTTTAATGGCATGTCAACCAGTGTAGGGTCATTTATATCTGGAGGTTAGGGAATCGTGTTCATTGTGTGTTCTTATTTACACTTTCTGTAGTTATTTCTGAAGTGTTTTTTTTTTGTCACACGGTCTAATCAAATATGTATAGTTTTTAGAACAAATTGGTGTAATCCACAAATAAGCCTCTAACATGTACTAACACTCCGGTTCATAGTAGACCTGAGAGTAAAGATAATGAAGGAGCACTCAACTGAGGTTCATTATAAGACGTAGTTGAGTTATCCTTTATAGGGGATAGTGTCAGCTTATTCTAAGCTCTGCTGACCGGATGTGGAGGAATAACGCGATCATTTTAGCCAAGAGATCCGCTTCATTTATCTTCTATGTCGATAAGGATGGTATAGTCTATGAATATGAATATTATTTCAATTGTAGACATCTCTACACAAAAGCAGAATGAGATACAATCGAGTTGAAAGATTATAGATGGTCTTAACAATACACGGATAATAATAAAATATTCAGTTAAAGATTAATGAAAAATCATTAGAAATGTTCGAAAACTGAGAATATGACCAGACTATTTCTTAGCTTCAAAGTATCTTCAACTAACCTTTATGCTTCTGGGGTGTGGAGT
Source organism: Sepioteuthis lessoniana (assembly GCA_963585895.1). Taxonomy (NCBI): domain Eukaryota; kingdom Metazoa; phylum Mollusca; class Cephalopoda; order Myopsida; family Loliginidae; genus Sepioteuthis; species Sepioteuthis lessoniana. The sequence continues at coordinate 6,757,567 of OY757910.1, forward strand.
TCCCGTTGGATACTGGCTAAAGTGATGAACTCTAGTCTCCAAGTAAGTGAGTTCGAAATCCTCATTCGCTATAACGTTTGCTTTCAGACTTAAACCCCTTGGGAAAGTAATTAATCCTCTTGTCCACCCCAGTCATGTTTTCGGTGGAATATCTGTTGTTCAACAATGATAGCTTCGGCATTAAATATCCTATAAAGTTTTATATACCATTAAACCAAGAAACCAAAGCCAAATCTTTATGCATGTGTGGTCAGGATAGCTGGCAATGTGTTCTATATTTTCAAGGAATAATGTCAAGCATAAATGGATGTGTTTATATTAGCCGTGATTGCTCAGGTTGTTTATTTGGGATTTTTTTGTGTCTACGTGTCAGCTCCAATCCTCCTATTCTATTTCATAGGAGCACAATTCAGTTGGATGATAAATCAATTTTGGGTCCATGTTATGGAACGTTTTATCCATTTATCAACATGTGTTACTATTATAATCTTCATTATTGTCCTATTCATTTTTATTCTTTCGCTTATGGTGAATATTGTGTCTTTGTTATAATTTGCGCAGGAATATTGTTTTATAAGTATAAGATTGCTGTAATCTTATTTAATACATTTTCTATAGTTATTTAATCTAAAAAAATGAGCATTTTTCGGTAAATTTTTAAAGCTTTATATATATATATATATGTGTGTGTGTGTGTGTGTGTGTGTGTGTGCGTGTGTGTGTGTGTGTGTGTGTGTGTGTGTGTGTGTGTGTATATATATATATATATAAAAGAAATATCATTCAAAAACTTGTTGTTGGAACTAAATTAGTTTACTTTCCTGTGTAACATTTCGATCCTCATCATATGGTCACTTTCAAACATAAATGGAGGGTTTGGAAACGATGAAAGAATACAGCCATTCTATTGTTTTATATTTTGCATGAAATCTTATTTGTATGTGTCAGTGCAAATTTGATTCTGTGGTTGTCTTTTTTTGTTTTAGGGTTTGGTTAAAATCGTTTGTCTGATTTCTGAGACTCTCTGAAAGCGGAATGCCGACGAAATTAAGCAAAGTTTGGAGCCCCACTCACTCATGCATTTGAGGATCTTTTGTTGCATCTGCCTTTAAAAAAGGGGCCAAGTCAATCTCGATAACTACTGTAAATGTGTATTTTCCTATTGTCTTTGACATTTTCATCGAAAGCTACTTATTTATACTCAACAATATAACCTTAAAAATAGTTCGACCCCAAACACATGTATATTTGTGTGTGCTCCTACATGTGTGTGGGAAAGAGAGTGAAAAAGAGAAAGTTTGCTTTCTCTCCCCCCCCTCTCTCTCCCCTCTCTTTCTTCTCTTGGTTCTCAACGGAGAAAGATGTAAACAGAAAAATAACAATATACTGACAATATTTCATGAATGTACAAACATAATCGTTTGAAAAAGAATCTAGTTTCACAATTTGAATTAGATTTATGAGCTTAACTCTTTTAAGGCAGAGAGTAAAAATAGATTGCAAGAGTATCGAGAAACATAAGGGAATAATAGACCCATTTCGGTGAAAATTATATTCATATTGCCAAACGTTCTGAAACAAATTATGCAAGTAAATCGTCAATAGATGCGTGAATATACTCGATATCGTTTAATTAAAAGTCTAAAAAGAAAAACTGAATAACCAAATGTTTTCTTAGAAAAAAATAAAATGAATAATTGGCAATAATCCTCTCTCTCTCTCTCTCTCTCTCTCTCTCTCTCTCTCTCTCTCTGCCATTGACTTGCATACATTCGCCGTATTATGAATAAAAAGTTTAAAAAAATGTTTTCTGAATTTTTGTGATAAAGTATTCACATTATTCCATGTTTTAAATTTTTGCCTTTGAAGTTGTTTAATATATTCTAATATCTCGTGTGTTTTTTTTTCTTCAGCTCTATAGCAAGAGATGTTGCACAAGAAATTTGAACAATTTGAATAATCTGTTCATCAAGTAATTTACTCAGTGTTTTTCTTATCCCGCCGAATATTTAATAAATCCCTGAAAATATCACCAATAAAAAATAAATAACTTAATTTTCTATC
>OY757910.1:6764630-6768958 GCA_963585895.1 Sepioteuthis lessoniana
TCAGCTGTGACAATCAGGCTTTAGTAGGGTGTATTCCAATTGCTGCTGTAGCTGATCATTCAAACCTGAAATCATAAAAATTGGTTAGTCATCTCATGAGATGTATAGGAATAACATACTGAATTTTCAAGAGTCTACAACAATTTAAATGCCTGTACAAAAAAGTCTAGAAACTTATTGAAGGCACCACATATGTTCATCTTAATATACATCCAGTTTATCTAAGGTCACTTTCCTAATATTTTGTATACAATTTCTATAAAGTTTATTTAATGTTAGTAATATTCTCAACTTCTTTATATACATATAGTTATAATGAAACTGTGTTAACCATTTGAACTAAACCGTTATTTCTTAAATTTCATCAGACCCTTCGCATGGAAATCACACTAACAATTTGTGCCTGTATTTGTAGATGGAATCCACAAGATATTTTCTGGGATTATTCTTCTAACCAAACGTTATCTACAAAGTCAAGATCAAAATTGAAGTATATCTAGATGTTTACGTCGTTGCAATAGGCTGACTTGGAAAACAAAGAAATATTTTATATATATTGCCGATCACCGATATGAAATGTGTTTAACCCCCAAGCCTTTCTAAAATATGTGGAGATTTAGGGTAGATGTAATCATTCCCAACGCATCCACATTCATTTGCTAAAAGAATACTCAAACACGCTGTGCTTATTTTTTTTTAAATGAAGTCGGTTGCCGTTTTTATTCAAAAGCTACAAATCAGGTCCACAAAAGAAGAAAAAAAGAAAAATATTTATTTTGTCCGTCTTTAAGAATAACAGATTTTTTTCGAAACAAAGGTATTCCGTATAAAACCTAGCTGGCCGAAGTAGAACAGATGATTACTATAGCGAAATAGTCTGTGGACAAAACTTGGGCGCTGGTCTGTAATCTATCTCTATCTATGTCAATTTGCAACTCGTTCCTAAACCTTCAACCTCTTTCTTCGTCTTTGTAACCCGGTCAATAGCAGACGGTGTGAAGCGCAAGGACACCAAATTAGCCTAGTGGCTTTCTGAATGTCTAACAGCTAACTTCTGTCCTGCTTGGAATTCAAGCTCTATTTGAACATTCGAGGATCGACTTCCGGGAAAAGATGCACTTTCTTAAAACTTCAGCCATCCGGTACTAAATACATAGATATGAATTTCTTCTCTCCAAACATCCGTATCAGCGCCGAAGATTTTAGTTTATTATAGACATTAAAAACCACAGCACTTATTTCTAACGCGAAAAACTTCTCTTTTTTATTAGTAAGAAACCCTATTCTTTCGACATGTTTAATTTAGTTGCCCCCCGCCACCAACATGTTGAATAACAAATTAAATATTATCAAATACAAATGTTCATTAGTATTCATATAATTACTCATACACTAGCACCGACATGCATATACGGGGATATTTGAATAAGTTTCAAGGCTTTTTTTGTATGGGCACTTTTATTGATAGTACACACATGAATCTCTAGTCCCCTTCGAAGTAATATCCTCCGGCTGCAATGAACTGGTACAGTTCCAACGACTTCTGGAAGGTCCCATAGAAGTTGTCTTGTGTGAGCGGGTCAATGACCTTTGTCACAGCCTCTTTCATCTCCTCAATTGTCTCATAACGACAGCCTCTAAGCTTAGGGAATCCCAAAAGTCACAGGGAGCAAGGTCTGGACTATAGGGAGGGTGAGGAACTGTCTTGATGCCCATCTTTGTCAAATAGTCTGTGACAAGGATTGAGTTGCGGGCTGGTGCATTGTCCTGGTGGAAATGCCGCTGACCCGATTTGAAGAGTGCTGGTCTCTTCCCTATGAATCTCTTCCTGAACTCCCTTAAAACCTCAACATAGTAACCATAACCTTAACCCTTTGGCTAATTAACTGTAGTGTATTGACTTCCTTACTCCTCCCATACCTCTCATCATCCCTCACAGACTCCCTGCTTTCCTTGAATCTTTTATGCCACTGAAAAAATAGAAACTACAACAGGAATCGAGCATCAGTTTTTGAGTGGCATAAAAGATTCAAAGATGGGTATCAATACTGTTCCTCACCCTCCCTTTAGTCCATACCTTTCTCCCTGTGACTTTTGGTTATTCCCAAAGCTCAGAGGCTGTCGTTATGAGACAATCGAGGAGATGAAAGAGGTTATGACGAAGGTCATTGACATGCTCACACCAGAGGACTTCGATGGGGCCTTCCAGAAGTTGTGGGAACGGTACAACAAGTGCATTGCAGCTGGAGAAGATTACTTCGAAGGGGAGTAAAGTTTCATGTGCGTACTATCAATAAAAGTGCCCATTCGAAAAAAGTCTGGAAACTTATTTAATGTTTCTCCTACACATATATATATATATATATATATATATATATATATATATATATATATATATATATATATATACTTTGGAGAAGGAAGCCTCAGCATAAAACCACTGTTGACTCGTAGATATCCTTTAAAAAGAAAACTTTAAGAGGCAGGAATCTGAAATAAAACCTGCAGTTTGTATAATCAATACTTATTTTACAATACCTGTCACTGCGCTATGTAAACCCAAAGGATGGCATAAGTGGCATAAAAGTGTATGCCACAATATTCCAACGATATCGAGTTGTCCTACTCCTTCTCATCTTACGCATATTGTATATTTTTCACATATTGAATCAGTTATCAATGAAGATATTTTAATTGTAATATTTTATTTGGAAAACGGCAATCATGTGTGAAGATCTGACACCTCTCTCTCTCTCTCTCTCTCTCTTTCTCTCTTTCTCCACACACACACACACACACACACACACACTCATGTATATAGTGGACGATCCATTGATCTCAATGTATGCGAGCTCAACAGTTCGGTTAAATATATGAACTGTTGGATATCTACATAGCTGATTTGTTTATCGTGGTGAAGATTTGTGTAGAACCAAACACATCTTCTGGATAATCTGCTCACTGAGGAACGGTGTGCCAATGTGTCACAGTTTCACTTGAACAACTGTCCCATGTTTTCAATTCAGGTATTCTTTTTCCTAGACTGGTCACCCAATCAAAGTTAAAGAAGCCTATATAACGTACTTGACATGACCAACCGTTCGATCAGATCGAACTTCTTTGACTGCTTGTCTAACCCATAAAGTACCAAAGTGGAATGTTGCATGCCTCATGACCACTTCACTGGCCTGGTCACGAAGAGCCCGACCTGCAGGACCCCGCCTTCCAACCAGAAACCAATCTTAGACATTTAGGCAATTTCATGTTTACTAGTATATCATAGCAATCATTTTCGAAGAAATCTTTATGTCAATGGCTCTTTATGGACTAGTCGAATATTCTGTAATAAATAATAATGCTTGTTTTCTATAAATCACTCAGTTATAATCCTTGTAATTCTTTAGAATGTTTCATTATTTCATGTTCGAGAAAGCGTGTAATTATTAGTTGTTATACGTGGTTTGTTTCCTGTATAATAATATATATCCCTCCTGTAATTTTATATTATAAAGTCTATGAAATCTACGAATGCCAAAATCATGCGTCTGAAAGTGAAAACAATTATTTTTATGACTTTTGCAAAGGAAAGTAAATGCCCGATCTAAGGAACATGAATAGTAAAATAAATATAGCGATAACTACTTAAAAAAAAAGAGTAAACCCTAAAATTTAGGTTATAGGTTGAAAGATATATAACTTTACAGTTACGAATTAGAAAATAATTTTTTTTTGGGGGGTATATCATAAATTTGGAGGTGCCCATTGTGTAATGATTATCGTCGTAGGATATGGATACGGCGACACGAGTTCAAATCCTGGACGCGACTGCATTTCATATAGCACTAATACTCTTGGGAAAGTTATAAATCCAATAATTCTCCCTCCGGCTATGGGTAAATAGTAGGACAGACTAGGTTCTTCAGCCTTGGTGAGGCAACTAGTCTAGGAGAAGGAAAACTGTGAATTCAAACCTGATAAACTCCGCTTAAAAATTGACCTTGTGTCATATCCTGCCCGAGCGGAGAGGTTGGTAAATATGGTTATATCATAAATTGCCTGCATACTTTATTGGACAAATAATAGCGAGTATTTGAAAAGAATTAAACAGTTATACTCAAAAAGTGATCAACTTTGTGCCATTGGCTGGTTATGACCCCGAATGTCAGATGAGAGTTAGGATTTTGTGGGAAGATTTAAAATTACATGATTACAAATTCAGACGTTATATTTTAGATTTTAACTTTGAATTTGCTTATACTGAGCAGGTGAAAATCACAATTCAATAGTTTGTGCAGTGATAATTTATTTCAATCGTCCTATGGCTAACT
>OY757910.1:6769158-6901658 GCA_963585895.1 Sepioteuthis lessoniana
GTGGGGGGAGAGGATTACTTCCAAAACTCTGGTTTAACTGGACCGAATAATACTATATATATTATTTATATATATATATATATATATAGAGAGAGAGAGAGAGAGAGATGAGAGAAGTAAGATATATAAATATATACGTACATAATTGTAAGAGTGTTAAGATGAATAGATAGATAGATATATACATTAAGAGATGTCAGTATTTTGTGATGAATAGATAGATTTTTACTATCGCTTTTTATTTGTTCAGTTATAATAATAGTTTTTCTTGAAAAATGTAATTACTTTTCAGATATCTAATTATCACATTAGTAATGTTTTCAACTGATCCCTTATAAATCGATATATGGATAGATAGATTTAGTCATGCATAATGATTTTATATCCAGAGCACTTTCTATTTAGAAAGCATCAGAATCAATTTATCTAAGGATGAATTCTGCCTAGAGTAGGCTTTGATATAAAGTTAGCCATATTAATCTTTGTGGTATTCCAGGGTATATTGTTAATTTCTTAATTAGTAATCCTTTTGGATATATGTATATCACACCCAGGCTGTTATAGTAAGTGTCATGAACGGCAAATACTTTTTCGAGTTAGAATGCTGGTGTTAAAAAGCAACATTAAGAAAGTAATCGTCAAGAATTAATTAGCTAGTTTGATTAATTACCGCTTTTTATTTTTGTTTTGATTAAATTCTACATGCATGCTATAGAAAGGGACACTTTAAATCACTGGATTAGAAGTTACATTTAAACTTACTTGCTATATTACTGATCGATGAGGCAAAGGGTAAGGAAACATGATGAATCAAAAAGATTCCCGCCAAAATGCATGTGCTGTTGCACAAGCATTCGTATATATGTGGGATAAGATGGAGGAAAAAGAATGCACTGATGCACTTAGGAATGCAACAAATTATTGCACGTATCACAAGATATGAAAAATAAGTGCATTTTTTAATAGCGGTGTAAATACGAGAATCTTTTGTAAGATTCACAAAAAAAGTTTTGTAGATTATGCGATGAACAACATGTGATATATTTCATGAACCATACCTCTTCTGAAAGCGTATATTATGAACTAAATGCAGTATATCTTAACGATATTATCTCTTCTGAAATGTTACAAGATAAGCAACATAGGGTGTATATCGATGATACTACATCTTCTCAAAGCTTATGTCATTAAGTTTGGTTTGGTTGCATGGATTTAATGGCATATCAAGCTCTATAGGTTATTTAATGCCAGAGCCTTTTTACACATATACTATATATACGATTTGTAAATGCAAAGGTTTAGGTTGGTGATGGTTGGGTTTTATAGCAAATTGACCTCTTAAAGGTCATTGACTGTAAAATTCTGATATGTTTGTGTGTGTATATATAAATGTCAAAGCTTTTTGTTTGTATAAACTTGATGGTCGAAGGTGTTGGTAACATAGTCTATATCATTAATAGGAGGCCAATTGTTTTTAAGAAGTTGATTATGTTTTTGAGAGCAATTTTTTAAAATAGTTCCTTCATACTGTTTGCCTTAAAAAAAACTTTTTTCCTTATGTGGTTTAGTTTTGTGCATTATATCAAAATGTATTTGATTGAGTGTCAGTTTCCACATGGACATTTTAGGGGTGGTTCTTCTTTAAGAATAAAGGAGTGATTCAGTCGAGTGTGCCCAATGCGTAGCCGAGTAAGGGTAGTTTCTTCTCTTCTAGTGTTATTTGGATCCAGCTTCCACTCTTTTAAAATTGGTTGTATTTGAAAGAGCTTATTGTAGGGATTTTCATCCCATAATTTTTGCCATTTTTTGGTTACTATTTGTTTGATTTTAGGTTTGAGGTCAGTATACGGAGTTTTAATGTTTTTTTTTTTATCAGGAGTCATGTTGATTGCAGCTTTCGCTAATGAGTCGGGTTTATCATTGCCCTGAATTCCGATATGGCTTGGATTCCAGCAAAATGTCACCTTTTTGCTACGGATCAGTGAGTTGAGTTTGTTGAAGATCTTGACAATTAGCGGATTTTCCAATTTGGTGTATTTGAGTGATTGAAGAACTGAGATGGAGTCTGAGTGGATGATAAATTTTTTGGAGCTACTCGTTGAAATTAGGTCAAGTGTCAAGTTAATATTTTATATTTCGATAATCTAACCTCTTGTGAAGCCCACGTGATAAGCGGCACATGGAATATTTTGATGATCTTAGCACTTATGAAAGCTTTCGACTACTGATTATCAAGTTCGCCAGTACACTGACTTTTCCATCACCGTAATACAAGTGGTTTCTTCTACTTTTGTTTTCTTTTTCCAGAAACATTTAATCGTACCTAAGCGAGGAATTTCGGTTTGTACAGACAGATATTATTTCTTTTCTTTCGGCTCAATGAATTTTGCGTGAATATTTTGTAGTCTGATCAATTTCATCCATTATGATAACACCTAAAAAAACTATATCTAAAGAGTATTCGTAATATGGGGAATGGTTATTTTAAAAAATTCAAGATTCTGACCAAAAAAGTAAGTTAATTATTGATACTTATGCAAGCTAACAACATAGAACTAAACGAGTCAATCTACGCAGGAGCAAAACTAGTCTGTAATAAAATAAGTATCTCATAAAGTAATCCGAGAAGAGATGCAAAACCTTGTGGATAAATAAAGGTAGAAGGACAGAGAAAGAAACTGCAACATTAAGCGAAACTGCCAAGGAAGGTAAAAATAAAAATAGGGAGCCAATGAAAAAACCCAAAATAGATACCTGCAGAGAAGTCTGACAACACAACAATAACAAATAAATCAAAAGGTATTGTCGAAAGAAGGGAGAAACAAAATGTATTGGGATTGGTCTAGCCATACAAACAGTAGAGCTATCCAAAATAACCCAAAAAAGTCTACCAACAAGTTAGGGAAGATGATACACGAACAAATAAACAAAGAGTTAAAAACGCAAACAAAAAATGAGGAGTAAAATATGGAAGCCGAAAGGACATAATGTAAATGCTAAATGATTAAAAACATGACAATAGAATTCAACGAATTTGAAGAAAATGCCGAAATAGACTTACTCAGACCATAACTCAAGAAAATACCAAATTCGAAAACGCCAGAAAATTATAGTATACATGGAGACTGGCTCTGCAGCTGTGTAAATGCCAACAAGAAGCAAGCATTTACAAATGTATGAAGAAAGGGGAAAACACCTTGATTCCGAAGGAAACTAATATAAAAACGATCTCCAACAACTATAGACCGATTTCATGCTTACCTATGATATAGAAAATCCTAATCGCAGCGATAGAAGAAAAAAATATCTATCACTCCCTTCAATGCTATTTTTGGAAGAACACAAAGGATGTCAATAGTGAATAAGAAGAACAAATGACCAACTATATTTAGAACCGAAAATCCTGAAAAAGATGAGGCGAAAAATCAAGTTATGGCATAGGTTAAATGCAAAAGGCATCAGGTATGGCCTTGAAAACATGGATAATATATTGTCTGAAAATGTACAAAATGCTTACCAAAGGCATGAATATCATCGCAGAATAGATCGAAAATGGGAGGGTGGAATTGAAAGCTGAAAGGTAAACATTAGCAAAGATAAAATTCAAAAGGAGCATCTTCCCAGGAGAAGAAATTTAGCCAGAGCTATTCATTGTAGCAATGATGCCATTCAATTACGTACTTAGGAAAAGCACGTCGGATTTACAAATTTCCAAAATCACGAGAACAGATTTATACCCTTATGTATTGTGATGATATGATTGTATTTGCAAAATATGAAAAAGAACCAGAGTAATAAGAATATAAAACCAGGATATAGGTATAGAATTTGACATAAAAAAAGCTGCAATGCTCAAAGAAAAAGAGAAACAGCTGAAGGAATTGAACTACTCAATAAAGAAAGAATTAGATGGCATACATGGATTCTAGTTGAAAAAAAATCATTTCCCTCCACGACAGATTTACTATCAAAATAAAAACAACGCTTAGAAAAAACAGTCTCACCTGAATGAATGACCAAAGGAAAGACCACTCTGATCCAAGAAGACTCCCCAAAAAGAACACTATCAACAACGACAGACCCATAACGTGCCAACTGATAATGAGGTAAATTCTAATGGCACAAATTAGGGAACAGATTTACTGTTCGCTGATTAGTCGAAGTCAGTTCCCCGAAGATCAAAGCGGATGAGAAGATCTATTATATATCAATCAACACAGGGAGAACAAAACAAGACGTAAAAATGTTGGTAGAGCGTGGAAAGATGTGCAGTATGGTCACGTAAAGCTGAATAATTGACTGTTAAAAAAATTTGAATATATCCGATGTAGTCAAAAAGTTAATCGATGAAACCATGAAAAACTGGAGAGTGGGATTCATTGCAGGAATTAAAAGCCTAGTTGAGATGAGCATCAAGTGAAGTGTCTTCCAAAAAGATGAGCTATGACAATTACTGTTTGTAATATCAATGATGTATTTGAATGACATATTTAGGATAGAGACATTTTCTGTCAATGATTATTGTAGTTATAATTCCACAGAAAATATTTGATTTCGAAAAGTGATTTCGTATCATTTACTGAAACTTCTTAGATGGCATATTTAAAAAACACAATCGTTTTATGGAGATTATTTTCATTTGATTCTGTACGGACTAAATTAAAAAAGATAATCAAGTCAGATAATTAACACACTAGTTTCTGTTTCTTCATTTAATGGCATATTAAACATTGTGGTATATTTAATTCGGAAGCCATCCTTGGAGAGGATCAGTAGTGGAACTATCTAATCCATTGCTGGTAAATAATAAACCAACGAATAAACACACTATCTAAAAGTACCACCAGTGGGATAGTCCACGAAGTGTTTGTTTTTTTTTTTTGTTTTTTTTGCTTAATTCGGAATTTTGGAAATATTTGAAATTGACAGTAACGAAAAATCAGTTGCTAAAACAACTATTCAGTGAATTATCCTGAGGAGGACAATCTTTAATATTGAATTTGAAATCGATATCTAGCATTCAATTTTTCTTGATGATTGTTCATATCTTTGGAAACGTTTTCAGTTTTCAAATTAGTGTATTTCTTTAGAATCACACTAACAGCAAATTATTGGATGCACATTGGTTTTCATTTTCTCTCTTCTAACACGTGATAGGATGCTTGTTTTTGTTGTTGTTTAAAGAAAGAAAAATAAAGTATTTCGTAAAAAAGTTAAAGAAAGCAAATACAAAATGAATGAAACATTTAAAAAAACAGGCAATGAGAGAAATATATATTTTTTTCTCTCTCTCTCTTTGATATAAACAAAAGCTAAAATCAATTTTAAAAAAATTAACGAGTTAAGAAGGAAAATGACGAAAAGTAAACGGCTGTAGTTGAAAGAAAAAATAGGAGAAATGAGGGAATTAAAAAAAAAGACAGAAAAAAGAACAAAAGAACATTCATAATAGGAAGTAAGAACGAAAGAACAGGTGGAAATCTGAGACGATGAAGTATTGTAGTTGTGAAACCTGAGGATAATCAACGAAGATCTGGCGGATATCTATCACCTGCTGTTCGTGCCCAGGAATGCAACAAACGTATTACTTTGGATCATGGACTGGTTGTCACCTTTGTTTATCGGTAACCGATCAGGCTTATCGGTGAAACGATCGATGGAATGAGACTCAACTAGGCATAACTCCGAGTATAATATATGCCACTATTGGTTTTCTTGATACCACCATTATTAACATAGGGATTTCGAGAGTTGTGAGTTCCACCGACCTCGCTTATTGTTAGATTCAAAATAAAAGCAAGTTTAGTAAGTCAAACCTCACGAGAAAGTAGACAGACTACATTCATCCTTGTTCTTTCAACACAAAATTTCTTCCAGATTAGATAGAACTTTATTATTATTTATATTTTACCTCGCCTGATACTCTCTTCATTTTGCAATTTTCATTTTTCACATCCATGTATATACATATACACTACTTACATAGATATGTGTGTGCCTGTGTGTGTGTGTGGGGGGGCACACGCACGTGTGTATGTGTATAAATTATCAAAAGAATACCTAAACATGATAAAGTCAGAACATTTTAATTCAAGAAAAAAATGTGGGTTCAGTTATAAAAATAAAATTCTGTTTCAGTAAGATAAAATTTATAGATGAATAATTTAAAAATAAATTAATTTCAGTCAATATATTTACTAATGTAGGACATTGCTGGGGAAGTAAGGGCGATGTACTCCAGTGGACCCCCTCACATGGACGTGCAAAGGTTCAACGACCAGCTAGTTCTTATCTACAGCAGCTCTGTGCCGATACTGAATGTAGCCTGGAATACCTGCTAGGAGCGATGGACGATAGAGACGGGTGGCGGGAGAATGTCAGGTAAATCCGTGCTAACAGCACGACAAGAAATGATGATATTTACTAATCACTTTGCAAAAGCAGGATGTGACATAATTTCAAATTTAAGTCAAGTTTTACAAAGATAACTGTTACATCCCGAATGCCTAAGACTAATTGTATTTTCTTCATCATTTTATATTTTATGAGGTATATAATTGATTCATCTCCAGTAAATTTCAGCTTGTTTTGAACTCAAGTTTTCAACAAACATCTTCACCGGGTCTTTGTCCTTCAAATCATTTTGTTGATAAATAAAAAGATGGAAATTACTTGGTGCAAGGTTTGCTGACTATGCTGGATGAAGCGGAAGAGACCAGCCAAAATCCAAAAATTTGTTCTATGTGATTCTTGCTGAATAAGGCCTTGCGTTACCTTGGAGAAGAACGGTTTTTTCTCCTATTGGCGTGTGAAAGATGTTTACTCAGATTTTCCTGTACGCATTGCAGCTGGTGAGATTACAACTCTGCATGGAGTGCTTTACTTCAGTTTAAAAACTCGAAAAGAATAATACCGAATTGATCAGTATAAATTTCCTCCCAAGAAGCTTTACCTTTCAGGTAGGTTGAAGAAAGTCTTCCATGTTAATGACTTTTCTGTTTTACATAGTCATAAACGACCCATTTTTCATTAGCTGCACTGGTATTCTTTAGAAACGTGTCATTTGTCTGTATTTGAAAGAGGAAACTTCATTATGGATATGCGATTTCCCTTATTTTTCTCAGTAAAAGTAATAAAAACCCAAACGCCCAGCTTGCTTTCGTTTTCTCTATCTTTCAAGTGGCGGCAGATTGTTAATTGGGATTTGATGATATCAAGTGCTAATCCTCAGATAAATTGCACGGATTGCATTCCAACAATCCTCTTAAAATATCTTTATCGAGCTCTGATGAGCATCCTGGACTAATGACATGATCTCACAACGAAACTTTGAAAACTAGTTCTGAGGTCTGAAATGACACCTTGAACATAAACACTAAATTTTTTCTTAGCTGTTTTTGTATTGTTTTTGCTATTCATAAACTTCTACATTTTTATGTCAGATATGCATTTTCACTTCCTCGATTTTAGCGGAGGGACTTCATAGAATAAATTAGGATTCATAATTTTTCACGACTGAAATAAGAATAGCCGATGTCAATCGTTTATCAGATAATTTCTGGTTACTTTTAAAACATTTGAAGTTTGATTTGCGTACTTACAATCAGCTTTGAAAAGGCGGAAATTATTTATGACCGAACCAAATAGAAAGAGAAGGAATTATCGATATGGGATGAAAGAGAAAACTCCTAATGTCCATTATAAAAAAAAAGGTTTTTGGTGCTAATACGGGGAGAGGGTTGTAGACAAGAGAATCCTTTTTTTAGAATATTTTATGTTGGGTGTTCTGCGCGAGAAAAGCTTATTTTTTCTTTAGAACCATTTCCTTTTTCCAGAAGCAGTCAGTGGATGGATCAGTTGAAAGAGAGATGAGTTGCGACATGGAATGAAGGGAGTTCGAATCAAGAATAGGATGTCATGTTGGTCGCCTTGGACAAAAAATTAGCTGTCGGCTCTCAAGAGAGAATGAGAACAGGTAATTTCGGGTACTTTTTATATTGTGATAGTAAGGAATTAGTGCTCTTGTCAAATTTTTGGTAAGTGTCACAGCCCCGACACAATCAACTCGCGAAGAAAATGAAGGAATGATTATAATCTCTGTGTTCGTATTTTTTTCAAGCGGTTCGGACTCGTGGCTTGAAAGTTTTTGAACAAAATCTTGTGTTGAAATAAAATCATACTAAAAAGCGACTAAAATTTTGAATTAAAAGAAAATCTAATCAGGTTGAATATCGATGATGACTGTTTAATGTTATTATAAATGTAGCTAAAAGCCAAAATATCACCCCCGCCCCCCCCCAAAAAAAAAACAAAAACATAAAAGAAAATAAAGAAGAAAAATAAAACATCAACAAAGCCTGAGACGATTGATTAAATGGATTTTTATGTAATTATTTATTGTTTATGTATTTAGTCTTCAGCAATCGCAATGCTCCCGTCGTAGTTTTAATATGACAGAACGGTTCATGTACATAAACTTCCTGCAAATATGTTTCTCACGAATATTTCCTTTCGGCAATCATATATCGATTGCATTCATGTTAAAACACGTTCCTGAATACATTATATAAATCTAGTAATATAAAAGAAAGCGGAAATGATTATTTCTTATATAGGTTGAATATGTCTGATCTATGGTTTCATTTTGATATTAAAGCAAGATTAAATTTCTGTATATAAATGACGATGTATTGACACAATTATAATTTTATTTCCTTTCTCCTTAGATTTCGTTGTTGAGGTTTTGTGTTCCCTTTTCTTTCAACAAGTCCGACTATGCATTTTAGAATTTGGATTTACAACTCAAAGTTTTTAGTTCGCAGAGCTCACGCATTTATTTTAGAGGAATTAAACAAAGAAAAAGGAGCAGCAGACAATTTTCATGGTGTAACATTATAAGCAAAAAGTGCCGGGGTACGAATAATTGAGCCACCAAAGAATCCGCCAATGGAAAAAAAAAGTTGAGTAAACAAAGTTCAATAACTAGTCCAGTGGGCATGATAAAATAATTCATGTTTGATTTAGCACATCGGGCCTGGGCTTGCCAAGATCATGAGGGGTCAGTTATATACATGGTGATGTAGGATGGCTGGAAGATGTTATCCACCCAAGGCGGTAGTCGGACTGGAGCGTTGTATGAATCCCAATACAAGACGAAAGATTTAGTGATTCTGTTATCTTTTTATCTCTATTGGGGGCTGGGGTTCGAGAAGACAAACGTCTGTATGAACCGAGAACGAGTACCAAATCAAAAACACGAGAAGAGTCAAAAATGGAATTGAGAAAATTAAGTAACGATGCCTTAACATTTCGGACTAGTTGTGTTTTTCATGTTTGTTTCTCACAAGCCGATGATTTACAATTACTTACAAATCAGTCATTAGCGACTACGTTACAATAGATTACTTGGATTGGAATACTAAACAGTGACATGAGTGTGAAATATCCAGCCATCTCAACCATGGGTCAACACAGCGGTCGATCTTATTAAGATATTAGCATAGCCCCAGTCGAAATGACGGGATAATTAAATATGTATCAGTTATTCTGCTTGAGATCAGAGTGAAGTATATCACAACCCTGGCTAGAATTAAAATTTCGTTTCTCAGAACTTTTAAGATTTAGGGGTAACTTTTAGGAACAGAGTGTAGAATCAGTCCCCTCTGCAAAAGATACACACACACACACACACACACACATATATATATATATATATATATGTGTGTGTGTGTGTGTGTGTTTGAAAACTATTTTATCGCTTTAATTAGTTAATAAATAATTTGATAACATGAATTGATTCAAGTAACTAATGTAAGTACATAATTATATTTTCAAGTATAATATGGTAATAACAATCATATATCTGTTCACAGTCAGTGTCCTGCGAATGTTAATTGTTCCTATTTTAGGTATATAAATAACAACTTAAGTTACTACAAACAGAAAAATAGATTAAAAACAACAAAATAGTTTTCATTGTTATATTAATAGAAATCCTACTCAAAGAGGATATAGAAAAAGAATTATAGAAATTTGGGCTGATTCCATTAGATTTCACAAGCCATATCTTGCTGATCTAACTAGAATTATATTGAGAAAAGGCTAGTTTTCTGACCTTGAGATATTTAGAAATATGTGGACAAATGAATAGAGAAAATTATGTACAAGATCGTTGGACCTCAATCGCAACACTAAATGTTATATATTGCAATGAACCTAGCAGATGTATCTGACAGATACATCCAGCCGTAGATAAAATTAACTAAGTGATTACGGGAAAACAAGCAGTGCGTAGGTGTAAGCAGTGACCGATGAAGAGTAAGCATTGCGTGGGTGTAAGCCATGACCAATAAAAAACAAGCATTTGTGGTTGAAGAGGATTGGCCATCTGGGTCGCGTGAGAGATTAAGACTATTTAAGGTCTAGAATTTTGACTGGAATCAGTTTTCGCAGGCTGTTCTAACTTAAAACAACTTCTTTGTGGGTGGGAAGTCTCTCCGAAAGCACTCCTACTCTACACAAGTATCACAGTCGAAAAACAAAAATATAAGATAACATTTTTATATATTCGTGTTCTTCGGTGTTTTTCAACATCCAGCAAAAATACATAAATTCTGAAAAGCAATAGCCTACTAACTGAAGCGAAAAGCAAAATAGTGATTGTCAAAACGACACACCTCGAAACAACAAAACAAATGCTAACACAAGTAGTAAATAAAAACGCAAAATTCATAAAGAAAATCATGACTGAGAAGAAGACTACATTACAATCCCTCAGATCCCAAGACTGGAATAAAGACAACGTGGAAAGGAAAAGGGACATAAATTATTTACAAGCATCTAAACAAGCAACATCACTGAACTAAACTAGCTAATTTTTGCCGGAACGAAATAAGTCTGTGATAAAATCGATTTTCCTGAAAGGATCTCGAACAGAAATGAAAAGCCTACAAGAGAAATTAGACTAGAAGGACATGTAAAGCTACTAAGGAAACAAGCAAAATATCAAAGGAAGGAAAAACACGCAAGGATATGATAAGATGAAAAGCCCAAAACGAAACAGCAGACAAGTCTGACAATACAACTTGAAGAGATAAACAAAAAAAAATATCAATGAAAGACAAGAGAATTAAAATTACCGCGACAGGCTAAAGCAATAGAAGGAAAACAATACCATCTAAAAATAATAAAAGAAAATTAAACCAAAAATTGATAGAGAATGTACGAGGACTGCAACTAGACACACACCTGGATTCATTAAGAGCAAGATGCAAAAAAGTAACGTATTAGAAAACAGAAATTTTGTGGAAGTGCCTGTGGTGTAATGGTTTTCGTCGTAGGAAATGGACACGGCGACACGAGTTCAAATCCTGGACTAGGCTAATTGCATTTCCCATAGCACTAATACTCTTGGGAAAGGTATGAATCCAATTACTCTCCCTCCAGCTATGGGTAAATAGAAGGATATACTGGGTTCTTCAGCCTTGGTGAGGCAAATACTCTAAAAGAAGGAAAACTCTGAATTCAAACCTGTTAAACTCTGCTTAGAAATTGATATTGTGTCATATCCTGCCCGAGCGGGGGGTTGGTAAATATGGAAAACAGAAATTCATGATGGAATATATGGATTTAAGTTTTAAAAAATCTTGTCCATCCATGACAGACTGTCTCCTCAAATGAGTAGATGCCTAGTGTAATGTAATTGAATGGCACATAAAAAATTGAAATAAAAAAAAATGAATAAATAAAATAACAGATAAGACCCAAACGGTCAGACCAAAGCATTCGAAACCTATGAAACAAGCACAAACTGATGTTCCTCCCACCGACACAAGGCGTGAAAAAGGGGATTACTCGTTTTGAAGGAGTTATCTTCGAGACTTGATGAAGTAAAAACAGACAGTTGAACACTGACAATGAATATGTAAAGAAACGAAAGTTTAAGAACCCCATTTTGAGTGTGGGTTCCAAAGGGGACGTTACACTGGACGTGACCTAGAGGACAAGCGTGTTAGAGCTACAACAGAAAACCTGGAAGAACATTCAAGACCCCAAGTGTTACACCTAGAAGAAATAAGTACAACACAACGGATAGGTAAGGGGAAGACTACATTGATGCAGAAAGACCCGCAAAAGGAGCGATCCCCAGTAAATATAGACGGGTTATATATCAGCGTATGTTGTGGGGAAATATTAACAGCACAGATTAGGGAGGAGATCTATTACTTACTTGAATACTGCAGGGCTTTCTGTATGAACTGGAAGGATACAATATAAAAAGAAGAGGAAAAGGTGACTCATTGTTCATTGATTAACACATCTTCTTGGAGAAGAAAGCGAGGCGGAAATGTAGCCATGGTTTGGATCTACGATAAAGAAACCTTCGATATGGTCCAGCAAACCTGTAGAGTAGAATGTTTGAAAATGTAAAAAATATTCGACAAAGTCAGGCACTTCATTAGAGGAGCCATGAAAAACTGAAAAGTGAAATTAACTGTGGGAAGAAAAAAAAAATTAACTGAGGTGAAAATACAAAGAGTCATTTTCGAAGGAGATGTGTTTTCGTCATTACTATTTGTAATAGCAATAATGGCACTCAATTTCATAGTTAGGAAATTCCCTGGTGGCAAGAAATCTACAAAATCATCAGAAAAGAAGAATCTATTTATGTCTATAGACGATATCAAGCTCTTTGCGAAAAAAAATGTTGAAGACTTATATAAACAAAAATAATATACAGACAGGATATAGGGATGGTATTTAGTACAGAAAATGAGCCCTGCTCATAGTGAAGAGTTGAAAAAGACAAATAACCAGAGGAATAGACGTGTTAAAACAAGAAAAAATCAGAAAGCTAGAAGAAATCTCATCAAAAGGGATAAACATCTGGGTTGTCAATCTGGTAAGACACCTGGCGCCATTCTTAAAATAAACAATGGAGTATCTCAGACAAGAAAGTTGTTGACGGTGCACTAAGCCTTACATATGAGAGATATCATTGGCTGTTTATAAGTCAAGAGAAGAAAGAAGACAAGGGTACGGTAGCATTGCAGAGAGCGTGAATACATCGATGCGTCGATTCGAAGATTACATTCAAAGAGCAAAGCCAGGATAATTACAGCGGCTAATAACAGTACTGAAAACATAAGGACAAATAGAACAATAAAAACTAAGAAACAAATGGGAATGTAATGGTTAAAGCGATGGACTGCGATGGACTGCGGAATCGTAGTAAGTGAGTTCGTACTCCAGTCGTGCTATTACGATCACTTTCGGGCAAATACCCTTAGGAAATGTATGAACCCCCTTATCCTCCCAGCTATGGGTTAAATAGTACCACTACTATTCTTCAAGGAGAATAGCTTTGGCATTAAATAACCTACAAACGTTGATATGCCATTACACAAAGAAACCAATCAGACTCCAGTGAAAGATCCCCAGTTAACGCTAGTGTTGAAATTATATATATGTTGAATTTGTGTTTGAATATATTTTTAAAAAAATTTCCTTACTCTCGAATAAAATTAATCTTTGAAAAGTCTGAAATTTAATAATTATTAACCTAGTAAATGAAAATGAGTGAAAAAAAGAAGGAAAATAAGAAAAAGAGAGAAAATATAAAGTAGAAAGTTGGTAGTATAGGTGTTTCTCTTTCTTCTCCCACCAGGTCATGTGTCTGGAACTATTTTAGAAATGTAGTTAGTCAAAAGATTTACCTTGCAATAAATAGGTAAATTTTCATTAGATAAGTGAATGATCTTCGAAATTAAGCAGTTAAGGTTGAGACAGCGTTAAGCAAATAAAAACTCGAAAGATCTCGGGTAAGAAGAATTAAACTTTCTAAATTTGTTATCTATGCTGATATGTGGAACGTTGCCTGTCTAGATATATTTCTTAAAAAATATTTTCCTTACTATCGAATTAAAATTTAGTCTAAAAATTTTTTAAATCTAATTATAATTTAATAATAATTAACCCTCTAAACGAACATCAGTAAAACAAAAGCAGGGAAAAAAAAAACAACAAATGGAGGAAAAATGTACTGTAGGAATTTATTTCTTAACCTTATCGGGTCACTTGAGTAGACGTATTTGGGGAAAGGTAGTTAGCCAGAAGTCTAAACTAGCAATAAATAGATAAATTGTATTGAGAGAAATGAAAGTTTCGTGGTAGATTCACAGGTGTAGCAAAAATCTGGCCCAGTGGAATCCGCAAAAATAACTGGGGGCCAAACATTAGAATCAATCATAAACAAATTCACATTAAAAATAGCTGCTTAGATAAGGAATCCGGTTTTAAAGCTCTAAAAAGCAGTTTGAAAAAATAAGTGTTGGACTTTTACAAGGTTAAAACTGTTAGTTTTAATCCAAGTGATCTCTTCCTTGTTAGAGTGCCAGGTCTTACCGGTGACAGTAGCAGAGATATCACTGGGTCTGGTCGAGCCACAGTATACTACCCAGGGAATAATAACAAATTCAAACCCGACTCAATGGGGTACACAAAGGGCATATCTGTGTATCATAATCGGGAGGTTGTCCCCTTGATAGACAATATAGGAGGCAAGTAAGTAGGCAACATTTTTTCCCTTGAAACTTAGCAGTATGTTGTGAGTCATCGTCCCCGTCATCTAGTTGTTAGTCTCCAAGGTTTTCCCCCTCCTTATTATTTTGGCACCTCAACTCTTACTTCAGCACGCTTTTCCTGAAGATCTTGGAATTTCACGCACACAAAATTCATATTACCTGCTATTAACTGCTCATACACACGCCCAACCCTGTCTTTTTTTTTGCCCCATTCGATTAGGAACCCTCTCCCACTTAGGGTAGGTCCGGATTGTTTTCGGTGTTTTCTGACACTGGAAAACAGTCGGTCTCCACTTCGTAGACGGCGGGGATGGTAGAGCAATCAAACGTGGATTTTTTTCCTTTGTTTCGTCTTTTGTATATTTCGGGTTATTCTCCCATCCCCATCATATAACATTTTTGTAAATAAACGATATATTGTAAATAAAATCATTCATTCCATTCGGGGTTTTTAAGTAGGACTCTTCACGGAGCAAATATAGTATTTTGGTGTTTGCAGCATGATTGGTGATGGATGACTGTCTATATAGTGTACTGTTGAATGGGTCGGCGAATGCGGTTGGCTAGGTTCCCTTAGAATATATAGACATACATGACCGCTCCCTTCCCCTCCTCCATAAAATATTACTGCTTCATGCTTTCCTTAATGTAAATTTGAGGAAATAAACAGCATTATGAGAATGTTGGATGTTCTTATTTTGGGAACATGAACAAAGACCAAAGAAAAATGCATCTGAAAAACAATAAGGTAAAAAAGAATTCACTTTAAAAGACAACATAACTGTAATCCACTGTTAAAACAACCCTGTTCCGAAAGGACTACCAGCAACTATTGACAGATTACGCATTTATATAGAATGTGGAAAATCCCTATGCTCAGTTAAGAGAGGAAAATGTTAATAATTCACTCGTATCAAGTGGACTATTTTCAAATAAACAAATAGCCAACCTCAAGGGAACAATTGAACAAATTACCAACAATATATATAGATCAGTACATACTCAGAGTAGAGAAAATAACTCGGAAAATATAGCCCTGTTTTGACTAAAAAAATGGCCATGATCTGTTCCTAAAAACTTAAATAATAGTCTCTGAAAATGTACAAAATATATGACTAAGTAATAAAATTCATTATGAAACCTATGGGAAACCGGAGGGTGGAATTGATAGCAGTAGGACAAACCCTTGCAGAGAAAAAAATCCAAAGCGGTATCTTTCTGGGTCACCTATTTTCGCCACTGCTTTTTGTTATAGAATTGATTTCACTCGATTACGTTCTTAAAAAGTTCGCAAGAGCTAAATATTAACATAATCACTGGAAAAGATGAATCATCGTATTTACATTGATGACATCAAACTAATTGGAAGAAAGGAAAACTAAAAACATTGCTGACTGTCGTAAAAAGAATAAGAATATACAGCCAGGATATAGGAATGAAATTTAGCATTGAAAATTATATTATGCTCATAATGAAGAAAAAAAAAACGAAAGGAATAGGTTTACAAAATCAGGAAAACATTTGGACACTTAGAGAGATGAAAATTTATAAGTACTTGAGAATATTGAAGGGAGACATTATCAAACAACCGGAGATGAAGGACAAAATAAGAAACGATTTCTTTAGAGGAACAAGAAAACTTCCCAAAAGCAAAGTTTGTAGCAGAAATATCATCAAAAAGATTAACACCTTGGCAACCCTCTTAATAAGATACCCTGGACTATCCTTAAAATGGACAAAGGAGGAATTTAGGCAAATAAACCAGATTATAAGAAAGTTCATGACTATACATAAGGTTTTATATGTTAGAGCTGGCATTAATTGTATGTATAAAGAATTGAAGTGGAATCGCAAACATCAAGGATTTTATAGAGACTTGAGAACTACATAAAAAAAGCAAAGACTAAATAAATCAAAGAGTAACAGCATTGACAACATCAGTACAGACCGCAAAACAATAAAAAGTAAGAACCTAAAATTGGAAGAAAAACAACCTTACGGCTATTTCAAGTGACAAACAGACAGAATTGTAAAAAAGAATACATAAACATGGCTACGAAAGAGAAAGTGAATATGTCCTAATAGTAAAACAAAACACAATGCGAATCATTTATTTTAAAGCGAAAATCTATAATAAGCAACAGAAATGTGGGTTATAAAGAGAAATAATTGATTAATCACATGGTGAAGACAGCAAACAAGAACAAAAGGACTGAAAGACTAAACCCAAATTGGTTATGAAGATGATCCATTAATATTGAACAAGTCCTGGAGGCAACAACCCACAAAGCAGCAGCAGTACGCCTACCTATCACCCATAACAAAAACTATCAAAGTTAGACGAACCAGACAGCTGGAGAAGTAGGGACGAGCTCATAAGTTATGTACTCCTATGGACCACTTCACATGGCCGAGGAAAAGCAGGGTGACCAGCTCGAATCTACATACAGCAGCTTTGTATGGGTTCGAGGTGTAGTCCTAAGGCCTGCTGGAAGCGATGGACGATAGGGAGGGGTGGTGAGAGAGAGAGTCAGGGATATCTATGCTGATGGTACGACAAGATGACGATGGATGATAATGATATGCACAAACCAGAATCTGCTCTGAAATTTTGAGATGCAAACAGATCACCTGATACCGGCGAGAAAACCAGACCAAGTGTTAATTAAAAAAAAAAACAACTCTTAAATACTTGAACGTTTCTAGAGAACTAAAAATGTAGTAGAACATGAGGAGGAAGGTAATACCGAATGTGGATGGTGTGCTTAGAATGGTCTTCAAGGACTTGGAGATAGGACGAGGGAACTGGAAATTACTGGAAGAATAAAACTAAGACCAAGAATCGCTGAGATCGTCCAAAATACTGAAAAGTGTCTTGTGGATCTGAGGACACATCTTGTTACTTGGGTAACATTGTAATACCACTCATTAAATTTGTTATAAAAAGAGCTGAAAAGGGGATTGATTATAATTGAATTTAAAAAATATCAAAGTAAACTATTAACAGCAACAAAGTGACACAGATTGCATCAGACTGTAATAATAGTACACTAATGACAACAAAATAAGTAAATAATAATATCAAATTAATATTTTTCTTTTTTTTTATCGTATTACCATTAATTACGGAGTTAAATTTCCTATAATTTCTTTCATGAATTAGCTGCATGGTCTAAATAGAAAGTCACGGGAAATTATATTAACACAAAACAGGATTCTTTCTGTGGAGTCGAATAATGATTAGGATTGTCATAATAACACTTTTTCATTAATCTCTTATGATAACTGTTATATAGGAAGGCTGTTCGATAGAGTAAACGACCGTC
This sequence comes from Sepioteuthis lessoniana, assembly GCA_963585895.1. NCBI lineage: Eukaryota > Metazoa > Mollusca > Cephalopoda > Myopsida > Loliginidae > Sepioteuthis > Sepioteuthis lessoniana. Next base: position 6,787,067 of record OY757910.1, read on the forward strand.
TTTGTCTCAACTTGTATATATACTTTTAAAGTTATTTTTAGCTCTAAAAAATGCTGTAGACAACCCAGTCTATGAAGATAGTTTTCTGCAAGATATTTTGGGCTTTAGAAGTTCAACGCTTGGACGCATCGATAAGACCTTCGCCACTTAACAAATATATTCATCTTGACCTCTTTTGATCTTCTCGACTCCCTATCGCACAAAATGTATCAATCAAACGCTGTATTGTCGACTTGTTGCAAACTTTAGACTGAGAAAATTTCACATTAAACATATGTGTCAAATAGGCGAGTAGTTTGAAAAAGAATAGACAAAGAAAGAATTATAGGAATTAAGTGTCTTTTTATTCAATTGTTCTTTTCCTGATATATATATATATATATATATATATATATATATATATATATATGCGTGTGTGTGTGTGTATGTGTGTGTGTGTGTGCCACGATTGCTGCAATCCTAATATATATATATATATATATATACAGAGAGAGAGAGAGAGAGAGAGAGAGAGAGAGCTGTATTGAATTTACAATCGGAAATTGATACTACACGTGTTCTTGAGTCTTTTGTGAATCTTTTCATGACTCTGGAATCATTTATGCATTTTTGCAATCTGCCTTTCCAAACAGCCTCTTAATTGAGGAAACTGTATTTTTTCTTCTCTGAAGTACAAATAATTTTCTTCAAAGTATGTTGTGTTGCCACACATGAAAAAAAATTGTAAGATGTTCTCAAGAAACTCTGTCTTAACATTTTTCATTTGGCAAACTTACTTATTCTCAGCAGTTCCTTAATTGTGAGAATGAAAGTATTTTTAATTTCTGTAAAAAAAGAAAATCTGCTCACTGGCAGAGATCAGGGTAGAGTAATGGTTAACAAGCTTGACAAGCAAACCTGCAAGGGTGATTTAGAGTATCATTGGATGCCTAATTAATTTGGCCTAGTGCCACATCTAAGCAAATCAGTAAATTACTACCAGGGGTCTATACTTTATGGCAAAAAGATCAAAGAGAATATGTCTAGAATATAATGAGACGTTTTTAGATTAACAACTCCGACTTAAAATCAGCTTTTTATAGTTAATTCCCGACCATATATTCTTACCATAAATGTCAATAAGTTCTGATAAACTTTCATCAATTCTGCCCATTTTTCTCGATTGGTGACATCAGTCAATGAGAATAAAGTTCAAATTCCAGTTTATTGTTCATCCAAAAATGCTGGGTGCTACCAAGAAATCTATCTTGAGTTAGATCTTCATCTTCACAAGCTTGTTTAATGTTTCTGTCGTTTTATCTTAAGATACTTATTCGGTAATGCGCTAACCCTTCAACACCCATTTCTGTTGTGTTGGCAATGATGTTTTCGGAAGAACTTATTTGTATAGAAACCTTATTTTATGAATTGGATGTGCATACATTAGCTCACATTTGTACGGAAAATCCCGACAACGACCGAAGATTCGGGTTGAAACCTTATTATCATAAAATGAACAAATCTATTCATATTTTAATAAGCGCTAAAATGTGAAGATCTAACTCAAAATTGATTTCTTGGTAGCACCCTGCATTTTTAGATGATCAATAAACTGGAATTTGAACTTTCTTCTTATTGACTGATGTCACCAATGTGAATCGGTTCCAGGAACGCAATTATAAATTCGTATTTGTTACTGTCGGACACTACATATTTCTTCTGGAAGTGTCATATTTCATAGTGAAAAGAGATTTTGCTGTGACTTGGATATTGCGTATCAGAAATATAAGATAGCACACATTGGTATGGAAAATCCCGACAACGACCGAAGATTGGTGTTGAACCATCATTATCATAAAATGAACAAATCTATTCATATTTAAATAAATACATGATATGAACAAATGAAACATGATAAAAGACATTCACAATATTCTTGATACGTAATATTAGTCAAAGCAATCTCTTTTCACCATGAAATATGACACTTCCAGAAGAAATATGTGTAGTACTACGGCACCAAATATGAATTCATCGTAGCATTACCGGAACTGATTTGTAAGTTTTAATACAATCACAATGCAAACATGACTCTGATGGTTTCAAAATAAGAAAACTTATTGGGGCTGCAAATTTTGTAGTAGACGGCGAAAAGAGAGATAGATTAGGAAATAAGCATCACTTGATTTAGATAGACCGACAGAGAGAAGAGTGCGAGGCGAAAATGTAGTTAGGGAAATAGTTATAAGAAGAAACAAAAAGGGCAGACTGTTAGTTACTTTCTTTGCTGTTCTAGGCGCCATGTCTACGTGTGTGACCTCGCCGTCAGCTGACCCATCACCCACTCCTCGACGTCTCTTCGTCGTCTGTCGTCTCCAACTCTGTCACCGACTGACTGCGCAACACAACTTGCTTCTTTAATCTCTTTCTTATCTATCTATCTATCTATCTATCTATCTATCTATCCTACTGTTCTTCTGATTATGCTCTTTACTGATGCTTCAATGACAGGTAATCGCTAAGACTGGTTTGTTATACCTCATTGTTAAATATCAGCTGATATCAAAATGTTTATCTTTACGTATATTTTGTTTACAAATCTCTCAAATAAACTGTCGATTTTTATTTTGACAGGAGTTGGCACACATATACAAAACAAAGATCACTATCTTTGACCTTCGCAAGTCGAAAACCTGCATCTTCGAACTCGAAGTTTTGCTAAGAAAACAATTTATCACTAAAAAGTTTAACTAAAATTTCTAATTTTTTTATATACTTGGATAAAGACTGCAGTCTAAAATATGTAGAACGTTCAGCAGCAAAAACAGCAGTAATATAAAATTACTCAGCTTAGCTTGAGTTCCGAGAGGCTACTATAAACCGACACTTTTCATACATGTCCACCGTTTATTCTGATTAAGTTATTTTAAACCAGGATTGTTGACCTGAAAAAAAAAACAGTCTTATTAATTCTAGGACCGGTCTCATATATAATTCCTCATTGCATCTGATATTTTATCAGAGAGATATAATAAAGATATAATATTGATATTCTACAAGCATCATATCCACACTTCTATACACTAATTCGCTTCAAGTATCCTTGCCAAAGCTTTATAAATCGATACATAATCGATAGTTTCTTACAGAAAATTCTAATAGGACGTTTACACTTTTTATCAATGTTGTTTGTTTTTGGTTTGTTTCTTTTTTGTATTATTTAGTTTAATACGTACATTTTTTGTGCTTTATATTTTTTTGGTTTTATTTTCTATTTTTTATTTTTGTGCATCATTTTTTTGTTTTATTTTTTATTTTCTATTTTTGTGCTTTATATATTTTTTTTGGTTTTATTTTACATATTTTACTAAATTGCTGTGTGAATAAAATTCCTTCAGTTATTTATAAGTTTATTTCTTACCTGGAATTTTAGGTTTTCTTTTGCAGAATTTTTATTTCTTCAATTTCTGCAACTCTCCCGCTGTTCAGCATCGATATTGCCCACTTACTTATTCGCAAATCCAATTCCGATACCCGAGGCAAATACCCTCAAGATTAATGCTTCCAAAATGTCCCAATGTTTAATGAAAAATGTACAAATAATTTTGGGACGGCTAGTTAATACGCATGCATGAAACGCATGCAATATATATATATATATATATATATATATATATATATATATATATATATATATATTGCATTTAAAATTCGATTCACAAGTTTAAAATTGGTATTGCACTTGATTTATTTCCTGTGTTACAGGTCTGTCTTCTTTTATCAAGAATTTTCAAACCCAATTGGACAGTTTTCGAAATTCGAAAAGTTACTGAGTTTAATTAAAAATGACCTCCTAGAAACTCTTATTAACTTATCTTGTTTATATCAAGCCAAGACACGTTTTACAATGATAAATACAACAATAATATTCGCATCTTTTTACACTTTTAATTGATGTGTTTGAAAATGCCCGTATGATCAAGACCGAAAGGTTACTAAGGAATTAAAACAATTTTAGCATACACACACGCGCGTGCGCGCGCACACACACACGCACACATACATACACACACACGCATATATATATATATATATATATATATATATATATATATATATATATATATATATAGTATTATTTGGTTCAGTTAAACTGGAGTTGGGAGTAATTCCATCAGGACAAAAAACATTCGACAGTCAACAATAAAATTTTCCTGGTAAAGAGCTCAATGTAACTGACATTAGAGAGCAATAATTTCTTTAAGAAAAAACAAAAACTGGTCACATTAGAATCATAAATTTATTTCCATCCTGCTGTGGGTGTTGATATAAATCGAAAACACAAAAAAAACTTAACAGGACTTTTTCAGATCTAGTAGATGAAATAATTCAGAATAGACACAGGAAAGCAGGGTGGGATGGGGTAGAAGAGGGGTGAAGAGTTTATATATATATATATATATATATATATATATATATATATATATATATATATCGTAAGTCCAGCTGTATATAGCAAGATAGTAATCCGCAATGAATGAAAAATAGATTTTTGCCATAAATCCCATGGTATTCAACACGCTTATCTCCGAAACTCTTTTTTTGATATGTAAAGCTGTATTTGTTTTCTGTTATCCACATCCTCAAATCTTCAATATAAGATGAATTTTAACTTTTGGAAAAAGAATAATTTGTATAGGGGTAAGCTTTGTCTGTGAATAAAAAATGCTGTTTTATAAAAATCAAGAACGCTCATCCAGAAATAAAAAGAATTGGTATTGCTTCTCCAGCAGTGTCCTGCATGTCTGCTTCGTCTAACTTTGATAGTTTTCGTGATGGAAGGCAAGTGGCCGTATAGTTTGTGCTTTGTGATGTGTTGCCGCAATGACTTGTTCAATATCGCTCGCAGCATTTTTTTGTGTGTGTTTGTGTGTGTGTGTGTGAGCATTTTGGTGGAAAAAACCAATAATCAATTTCTATATAAAAAGGATAACATAAATTTTTAATAAGGCGAAAATGCGACACTTGTTAACAAAATGATTTTGAGTGTTTAGACCTAAAATTATTCTCCATGAAATACTTTCAAAATAAGGAAGTCCGTGAAACATCATGACTAAGATGCAACATGCAAGTAAGCGAGTTCGAACCCCAGTTACATTAATCTATACTTTTCGGATTAATACCCTTAGGTGAAGCCACTTTAGTATAAAATAGAAATAACTATAGGGCTCATTTTCATCCTTATTTTGGTTGAGGGAATTTCAGTTATTTTTAACATTTCATTTCTTCAGGATATATTTAATTTAAGCATTGCTTAACAGTTTTAACAATAAATGAATACATAATAAAAATTAAAAAGAAATAATAAAAGAGACCATTTTGTCTATTTTACAATTGGCGTCCTTTTCTATGATTTTCCTTACAGATGATTTTAAAGCTTAGCATTGCACATGTATATTAGCGTATAAATGTATTTTGCTCCTACATAATTCTATATAAACACAAATATCTTTTACACATACAAAATACGTAATGTAAATTTAAACCAGTTTAAAGTGAAATCCACTATTTGAGGGGGTGTCCTCGTGTTGTAATGGTTAAAGCGATGGACTGCGGAATCGTAATACGCGGGTTCGTACTCCAGTCGCACTATTACGTTTACTTTCGGACAAATACCCTTGGGAAAGGTATGAACCCCCTTATCCTCCCAGCTATGGATTAAATAATACCACTACTGTTCTTCTGGGAGAATGGCTTTGGCATTAAATAACCTAAAAAGAGTTGATATGCCATTAAACAAAGAAACAAAACAAAACAAAACCAACTATTTCCTTGCTATTACCATATTGGGGTACATAAACGCTTTAACTAACATCACGTTCTCGTAAAAGAAAAGAGTTTGTCATTTTCGTTATTTTTCAGCAAAAAGTTTGCTCAATTGAAAGAAAAAAAGTTATTTGATCTGTAAAATATCGAATTATTTAATCCTTTACACATTTTTCTCTTTCTCTCTTTCTTTTATCTATCTATCTATCTATCTATCTATCTATATATATATATATATATATATATATATATATATACATCAAATTAGTTGGCCCACAAATTGATTTGTATTATTCAGGATTAAATAGATAAATAATTCCTAAAAATACAAATCTCTTCGTGGACCTACGCATTTAAGAACATATTTATTTTGTCTCTGGACCAACAACAACAACAACAATATATATATATATATATATATATATATATATATATATATATATATATATATATATATATATACGTGGTGCCTTCAAAAGGTTTCCAGACTTTTTTTTTTACTTGCATTTAAAATAGTCGTAGACTCTTGAAAATTCAGTATGTTTTTGCTATACATCTTATGATATGAATGATTTCAGGTTCAAATAAACAGCTCCAGCAGCAATTGGAATACATCCTAATTGTCACAGCTGGTGAATTTCAAAAAAGCAATCTGGACGTGAGGACACTTTAGAAGAACGATATGCAATAAAATTATGTTTTAAACTTTAAAAAATGCCACAGAAACGTATAAAATTGTTCAGACTGCTTTTCGGCCATTTTGCATGAATAGAGCATCAGCTTTTGAGTGGCATAAGACATTCAAGGAAAGCAGGGAGTCTATGAGGGATGATGAGAGGTGTGGGAGGAGTAAGGAAGTCAATACACCAGGGTTGATTGGCCAAATGGTTAGGTTAGGGTTTCTATGTTGAGGTTTTAAGGGAATTCAGGAAGAGATTTCGTCGGAAGAGACCAGCACTTTTCAAATCGGGTCAGTGGCATTTCCACCAGGACAATACACCAGTCCATAACTCCATCCTTGTCACAGACTATTTGACCAAGATGAGAATCAAGACAGTTCCACACCCTCCCTTTTGTCGAGGTCTTGCTCCCTGTGACTTTTTGTTTTTCCCTTAGTTCAGAGGCTGTCGTTATGATACGATTGAGGATGTGAAAGAGGCTGTGACGAAGGTCATTGACATACTGACACCAGTGGACTTCCATGGGGCCTTCCCAGAGTTGTTGGAACAGTACAACAAGTGCATTGCAGCCGGATGAGATTAGTTCGAAGGGGCTAGAGTTTCATGTGTGTACTATCAATAAAAGTGCGCATACGAAGAAAGTCTGGAAACTTATTTAATCATCCTCGTATATATATATATATATATATATATATATATATATATGTGTGTGTGTGTGTGTGTGTGTGTGTGTGTGTGTGTGTGTGTGTGTGTGTGTGTGTGTGTGTGTTAAATTAGTTGGTCCACGAATAGATTTGTAATTTTATGAATAAATAAATAAATAAATCCTAAAAAATACAAATCTCTTCGTTGACCTACTCATTTAAAAAAAATATTTAATATCTCCCTATACCAACAACCACAATATATATATATATATATATATATATATATATATATATATATATATATATATATATATATATAGAGAGAGAGAGAGAGAGAGAGAGAGAGAGAGAGAATTTTTCTGTTTTTTTATGTGAAAAAATATGCATGTTCTAGTGTGTATCATGAACGATAGAGGGTGCCTCTTCAAGATCCTTAAGCTTACATTAATCCCACATATAATCAGCATATCCCTAACTTCCTTATTCTATCGATTCGAATGTCTCTTTCGTTGGTTTTACTTTCATATAACCTCGAGGAAATTGTGTCCGTTCTTTCATATAAAAGCTCATTTTCCACAACATGACTTCTTGGATGAAGAGGGAAACAGATGCAAGCTAAATTTTATAAAACTCGACAGCAATAAATTTGTAGACTAATCAAAATACTGACTACATTTTTTTTTCTTTCTTAATTGATTTCCTGAAAGCTGAAATGCACGATTAATATATCAAATAACATGGTTTTATCGGTTTAGTTTAATCTCTTCTTAGTGGGCTAAGAGCTTTTCAGTCCCGCCCCCGTAACGTGCTGAATTACTATAAAATGGTATTCCCAGAATTAATTACATAATCAAATCAAAATTCAGAGCACTTTGTACAATCAATGATAGAACGAAATTATTTATACACAAAGGTGATCATAAGAATACATTCATGATAGACATTTAATCAAGAATAAAATTCGTGAAAGATGAAACTTGAGATATTTACCCCTCATTTAACCTCGCATTAATTTAAGGCGACTGAAAAACATTTTTCATTTCTTAATTTTTATCTTAATAAAATGATTCTGTCGGTAATGCTCGTCGAAAAAGTGAAAATTATTATCTTCTTCAGGTTTTCCAATAAATAAATATTACAGAATGCAATTACGTATAATAATACGATTATATACAGATAATTGTGGACAGAAATATTTCCTTACTTTAAAGGCATTTTTATAAGAAAATCATTTTTCTATTTCATCAACGGTTAATACAACTTGCAATTCACTTAGATTATCCGAATCAATTTTTCCAGCAATAAATATTACCTTCATGTCTCATCACTGAGCCCCAGTTAGCTCCCTATATATATATATATATATATATATATATATATATATATATATATATATATATATATATATTACTAAAGACACACACACACACACATACACATATATATATATATATATTACTAAACACACACACACACACACACACACACACACACACACACATATATATATATATATATATATATATATATATGAATGGAACTTCTAACCAGCAACGACAGCACACCATGCCTTAAGTCTACCCAGAGCAAGACACATTAAATTCACTGAAAAAATAAAGCAGCCACTAGCCTAATCTATTACTGAATGGTAATTTGTGAGATCGGTATTTCCCCGTTTAGAGTGTCACCGCCACAGGGCAATAAACGGGAAACCTTACCTTCAGTTTATACCTGCAAAGCGCGTATAGACCAAGATAATGTCTGCTGTGAGAATATGGCAACATCCAATCACCCATCCTACCTCGTGACAAATAGAGATCGGAGGGATTCAACCGAATTCGTTTCATAGATGGCAGTCACTTACTATTTGACATTCGTGCTCTGCTATACCCAAAAAATTCTTGGTCCCGTCTGCATTCCCATCTTGTGTCGACCAACATTGAGCTTAACTCTGCCAGCAGATAGAGCCTTGGAGGAACATCCCCTAAGACAAAGCTTTCAATTTTCTATTACCCATCCAGGATGGTGGCATTTGAGGATTGGAGCTATTTAACCGACTTGCCACCTAGTCAGTAAGTTGCACAACGTCTTTTTGTTGTAGAGAACCACTATCAAATAGGCAGTCATATACGGCTATTCAACAAATTGTTAAGTCCAGATGGTTTTAGACTATTGGGTGCCTGAGGTGCTAAGTAATATACTCAACCCTGTAAATCTGGTATTGCCTATAGGGAAAGCCCCGCATCACCATTTATATATGCATGTGTGTACGTATATATTTCTATCCATACAAACATATGTCTATATAAATGAATTTTGGTACACCATAAGAAAATGAGTTATAAAATAGGGAACGTTTTTCATACTAATCAAAATCTATTAAAACTAAATTGAAAATTAGGTGCCTTTCGACAGACACATTTTGGTATTCACAAATAAATGGAATGTGGTTTTTAAAAGAGAATCATAAAATTGGGGGGAGACAAAGAAAAGGTTCATTGTATGCCAGATAAAGTCATTGACTCCCCAAATATTTCTCATGTGTGCCCGATATGAATCGTTATAAACACCATATTTCCCATTTAATTATTCTAAATCTATCTATCTATCTATCTATCTATCTATCTATCTATCTATCTCTCTCTCTCTCTCTCTCTCTCTCTCTATATATATATATATATATATATATATATATATATATATATATCTTTAAAATAAAAACAGAGGTCATTGGTTTTTTTCAGAATTATTTTCCTTAAAGGTAAGCTGCATTGTCTGGAAGTGTTTGAACATAAAGATTATTTTATCCTTAAGAAATATTTGATTTCAGGCTATCAAATTGACGGCAGTTCAAGCAAAGAACTCTTGGCCTCAACAGAGACCTCTCATCTAATTTTTGGTGGCTGAAAAGTGCAAAATATGTGAAATTTACAAAACATTGTGGAATGTGGGATATACTTGGAGGAGTATGTTTTAGAGAAAAATGTAAGTAGCAATTTTTTCAATCTCTGCTTAATTCTATTGTATTAGATTTTTTTCTTCTCACTAAATTTTATATGTTAAAAAAAGTGTTCATGGCTAGCAAGTTCCAAAAATCTAAATGTTTTCAAAAACTTGTATTTAACTTCTTAAAGGATAACACTTTTGGAGAAGAAATCGAAAAAGTAGAGACAAATATTTCTAAAAAAAGTTTCAAGTCATGAACATTAAATTGGAGGAGTACAGGTGATGTTGTATACAAGGTGCTGACTTACGACATCGTTATAAGAGAATTCGAATTCCACTTGCGTTATTCCATTCACTTTCAGAATAATACCACCGGCAAAGAGTATGAACCCCCTTAATCTCCCAACTATGAGTTAAATTTTACCACTACCGTTCTTCTACAAGGGTGACTTTGGCATTAAATAACCCATGATATGTCATGCTATTAAACAAAGAATCCAAACTAAACATTAGATTTGACGCTTGGTTTAATCAGGTTCTACATGAATTTCTAAAGTTTTGCCCATCATTTACACAAAGCGGGAAAAAACACTGGGTATGATGCGATGTTGAATATATGGAAATGTCAGTAATAAACAAGGCAGATAAAAATAAGGCTCTGAATTCATCTGAACGTGCTACCTACCAATATTCATCTTGTGCACATCTACTGGTAATCGATTAGAAATTTCGGCAAGAAAGCCATTTCAATCCCTGAGATTGTGGTTGGATCATGCTCAATAATTTATATCATCCGATATTTACAGATGAACCTACAGTACTAGATGATTATCTTCAGTCCATTGACTGCAACTGCAAACTTTTAACAATGAAAAACAAATAAATAGAATTTAAAAAAATAGAATAAATGTTCAACTATATTGAACATACTGTTGAATATACTGTGTTACTGCCTGTGGGTATTGTCGAGGTGATAACTGTCAAAACCAATCTCCTAAAGTTAGCTTGAGGAGGGAAATCAAAGAATGTAAAGAGCAGAATATTTATGATATTTTTAATAAACAAGATTATTGAATCGTATCAAATTTCGTCTACAATTTTTCTTCTTATTTAGCGTATGTAATGAGGTTTTTTTGTTGCATCTATCAAAATTCCGTTTTCTTTAAATTTAAGTGCGATAACACTATCAAAACTTGAGATTAATAGTTGGAATAAACCCGGAATTATGGAAAAAGATGATCACTTGAAACTAATCGCAGGATTTTGTTTTAATCCACAAAATACTAATCCTTACTTTTTTGTCTATCTTTTTTCTCAGGGATTTAAAATTTAAAGAAAAAATAATACTGATTCCTAGAAGCAAAAATTAATACTCTATCAAATAATCCTCGTCAAATAGATTTACATTATCAAGGAATTCATGTTATCTATCCATGAACTAGTCCAAAGAAACTATCTAAAAATGTATATAGACATGTACGCAATCCCCAAACATTTAGCCATTAAATAACCCTAGACGAGTTATCATGGCGTAATAATCAAACACTTGATCAATCACTCAGAACCTAAGTCATAGTAGCATTATGTCTCTTAGCATGAAAGTTGTATATATATATATATATATATATATATATATATATATATATATATATATATATATGTGTGTGTGTGTGTGTGTGTAGATACGGGGTGTAGCAATGTATAACTGCCGGAAGCGATGAACGAGAGGGAGGGTTGGCGAGAGAGGGTCATGGATATCCGTGCTTATGACACAACAAGGTAATGATGATATATATATATATATATATATATATATATATATATATATATATATGTGCATTTCTTCTTTAATGCAAATTTCATTAAACATAATAGACATTTTATGCCTACATATTCTCTTTTGGATCCGTTCGAATTCCCGTATTACTTTTATCGTATTCGGGGGGAATTGATTTAGGTATTGTCCATAGTTGTATGTATCCCTAGTACTATTTACAGAATTACATTTAAAAGCAAGCGCCATAATCTCCAACAGCAAAGACGTCCTTAAACAGTAGTAATTTGCTAAAACAAAAGTTACATCACTTTTGTAACAGATTCTCCCCTGATAATGGCCCAAAGTCGGGCAGAAAGTACTAGGGATACATGCAACTATGGACAATACCTAAATCAATTCCCCCCGAATACGATAAAAGTAATACGGGAATTCGAACGGATCCAAAAGAGAATATGTAGGCATAAAATGTCTATTATGTTTAATGAAATTTGCATATATATATATATATATATATATATGATGGCAAAAGTCAGGCAGAAAGTACTTGGGAAATAAACAAGTATTGAAAATATATCAATCAATTCCCGCCAAATACTATAAAATCAATACGGCAATATGAAAGGATCAACAAGAAAATATGTTAACAGAAAATGTCCATTATATTCCACGAAATTTGTATTAATGAAAAAATGCTTCCAATATATATATATATATATATATATATATATATATATATATATATATATATATTCTGAGTCACACTTTGTGTAACTGTTCTCATCGTAGAAAATAAAATCGGCAATCCGAATTCAAAACAGGGACAAGGCTGATTGATTTTACTTTGGGCTTATCATCACCATCACCATCACTATCATTTGGTCCTGCTAATAGCATTTATTTCCTTAACCCACTCTCACTATTTGTCTCTATTATCCATCGTTCCTGGCTGGTCCTGTAAATTGTCCTGTGTCAGCACATAGCTGAAGTGCTTTGTTGCTTGGCCAGTATTGGCGAATCCATGAGTAAGAGTTAATGACAGAACATTACTTATGAGTTCGTTCTTCCTTCTTCAGCAGGATTCTGCTGATCTTGCTTGTTTTACCTGAATTATTTGTGAGATGAGCGATAAGTGACTTTAGTGATACTGTGTTGTGGGAGTGTTTCTTCCAAGATTTGTTCAAAATAGCACGTAACCTTCTTGTGCTATTTTAGCTCTTTTTTTGAGTTTTGTTTGTGTCTAGTTTGTGCCTCTATATAATAGTACTGACATTGCCTTTGCAGCTGAGGTATGTAAACTTATCTACTAATTTTAAAGACCTGACAATCGAAGCAGTGATGAGTTCTTCCGGTTTAAACGCATGAATTCTTTCATTTGCTTTCACGTAGACGCAAATGCCTTCTGTTGTTTGCTCTTGTCTTTGCAGGGATTTGGCTAGGACAAGTGTATTTGCGAGAAGCGCTAGTTTATTAGCGTAGTTTGCGTATGTTATAAAATTTGAAGGATATTGTTTGATTCTTTTAGCGTAAGTCATTTTCTTTCATTATATCTATCAACGTACAAATTACATTGTCATGGCATATTATAAACCTACGTGTTACTGATGTATCACCTTGCCCTAATGTATCTCTTTGAAAGACTCCACTCGGTGTTTCCATCGGGTAAACGAAACATTCCTTCTGTATTTTTGTAGAGCATTATTATAGCGGTAACAATTTCTTCGGGAAGAAAATATGCAGACAATATTTGATTCATCTTTCCTCTATGTATTTATGCTTTGGCAAAATCTTCGAACAATAATATTGTCCTTAGATCTTATGCCCGTAATCCTTCGATGATTCGACGGTTACTCAGAATCTGTGAAGACGTGGATCGCTTTCTCTAAAAAAACACTCTGGTTTTTCCTAAGAATTTTCTCGATTTCGGGTTGGATACGATTTAGAAGTAGGGCATTATAAGTCTTTGCTAGTATAGCAACAAGGGTTATGTCCCTGTATTTCTTAGTGATTACGTGGTCGCCATTGTTGTAAAAGGGCAGCTGCAGCTTTTTGTCCATTTCTCTATTGTATTTTGTCTGGTTCTGTAAGTGCGATAACAAAATTTTCATATTCTTCATTCGGAGTATGCCATTTAAATATCTAATGAAGATTACCAAACTTTTTTCATGCATTTACCGTATACTGATTTCTATTATTACAACTGGCAAATGAAGACCAGTAATATCGTGAAGATTTAACTGTTTGTTACAAATTTCTGTGTAGACAAAAAAATGTGTTTGCCACACATTTCATATTTGTTCAGTCGTTCTTCGTGGATATGTATTATTTCAGTCCTTTAGAGTTATTTCAGTGGGTGCAAGTTCATAGTTGTTCCTCACTCTTTTGGAATTGGCAAATCCGCTAGATATTCAGCATTACTATTTGGTGAGTTGTGTAAGAAGAATTTGTTGTTTTAATCTTGGCTTATATGAGCATTTATGTTTCCACTGATGATTAAAACGTTGTGTTTGGGAATTTGTCTGTTGACGTAAAGTGGCTCGTTCTAGAAAATGATGATGTCTATTTCATCAATGACTTTGCTGAGATTGTAGCAAGATATAATTTTTGTGCAGGGAATGCCATTGAATAAATATCCTTGGGAAAGGCCTAATTGTATTTGTTCTCCCGTGAGCTATGCGTATATAGTAGAAAAGATTGTTTTTTTTTAGCTTTTTAGAGCCATCCAGTAAGGGAGATGGAAAATTGAATTTAAACGATCCTTAATTCTCTTAAAAATTGACCTAGTGTCGCATCCTGCTAACAGCGATGTTAGAAAATAAATCCATTTATCTTTTGAGGTTTTTCTTGTCATCTTTTTAAATCTATAATCTTAAATGTTTGTTTTTTTTTTAAATTTTAAACTGTATCATTTAAATTTGCTTTCTGTGTGGACACAGATAAAAAACAAACAAGAGGAACATTAATAGAAAGAAAACCTAGATCCCAAACATTACGACTTGTTCTAGATGAATATATCACCGATAATAAAATCTTTAATAGACTACTACGAAATGAGTAAAGTATGTTTAAAAAAGTGACAAGACTAAAATTGTACTTCTCAAAAATAAATGAAAAGTTTCTTCTCTTTAATTTAGTGTTTTAAAACTTTAAATAGCGAATTTCTTTTTCTCAAAGTAACCTCGAAATTCCCCAAATCCCCACTGTCCTCAAAATTTTACCTTTTTATGTCAAGACAAAATATGAAACTGCCAGATAACATTTGGTTAGATGTGTAAGGAGGGTACAGTACCTGTAGAATCATGACTACCAGCAAAAATATTTCGTTAAATCTGTATCCAACCTGTTTTCATATTTTCTACTTATTAGCTTTTGTTAGTTGGTTGGGGTTTTATGACATATCAACACTTGTTGTTTTTTAATGCAAAATCCTGTATATATCATCATCATATCGCGCTGGTAGCACGGATATCCTTGACCCTCTCTCGCCACTCCTCCCTATCGTTCATCGCCCTAGGTAAGTCTTCAGGACAGCATCCCGTATCCTCACATAGCTGCTGAATGTATGTTCGTGCTGGTCGTCCTACTTTTGCACGGCCATGTGTGGGGGTCCATAAGAGTACATCTCTTATGAGTTCGTCCCTGCTTCTCCAGCAGTGTCCTGTATGTCTGGTTCGTCTATCTTGAATAGTTTTCGTGATAGGGGGCAGGTGACCGTACAGTTGGCGTCTTGTGGGGTGTTGCCGCCAGGACTTGTTTAAGATTGCACGTAGCATTCTTGTGTAATTACCGTCTAGCTTCTTCTCCAGCCGTTTTGTTAGCGTCCATGTAGTGCATCCATATAGCAGTATCGATGTGACCGCTGCCTGCAAAAAACTGCGTTTCATTTTATCGGTTAGGTCTGATTTCCATATAATCGATAGCCTATTGATAGCTGTCCATGCTTTCGTTAACCTCGTGTCGATGTCTTTTCGGTTGATTCGACGCTGCTTCCTATGTCAGTGAATTTGTCTACTAGGTTAAGAGGGGTTCCTTCTAGAGAGGAGATGTCCCCCGTTTGATTATAGCACATATATTCCGTTTTGTGTGCATTAACATAGAGGACTATAATTGCTGCTGCTCGTTCCAAACTATGCAGTAGTGTTTCGGCTTGGTCAGGTGTATTTGCCAGTATCGCTATGTCATCGGCGTAGTCGGCGTCGGTAATTGTTGTTGCGGGGTACCTTCTGCTTCTTTTCTTCGTCAGTTCGAAGCCATTTTCTCTGATTTTGTCAATCGATGTTCTAAGTACGTAGTCTAGACAAATGATAAAGAGGTACGGAGCCAGCGTGTCCCCTTGTAGTACTCCTGCTACAATGTCGAAGTATTCTGTGTCTCCATCTGGTGATCGTACTTTTACTTTCGTGTTTCTATAGAGAATCGTTATTGCCGCTACGGTTTCTTTAGGTATGCCGTACGCTAGTAGGATTTGTTCCATCTTTCCTCTGTGAATGGAATCGAAAGCCTTGGTAAAGTCAAAAATATTAATGTCGCTTGTTGGTCTTTTGCCCGTACACCTTCAAGGATTCTACGGATGGTTAATATTTGTGAGGTCGTGGATCTATTTCTTCGGAAGCCATTTTGGTTTTTTCTAAGTATGTTGTCGATTTTGGGTTCTATGCGGTTTCGTAGTAGGGCATTGTAGATTTTGGCTGCTATGGATATACGTGTTATGCCTCGGTAGTTTTTGGCTAATCCGAGGTCCCCCTTTTTAGGGAAGGGGAGTATACATCCCTTCATCCATCTATCTATCGGATTTTGATTGTATACTGCGTTGCAGTGTCGGAGCAGTATGTCGTCGAATTGTCTGGTATTCCATACTTCTGGGGGAATTTCGTCCAGCCCTGCAACTTTCCTATTTTTAATTTTTCTGAGAACCGAGGCGAGTTGATCTTGTGTGAACGGTCCTGACAGCACTTCGAAAACTTACTAGGAAACCCACCGAAAATAACACATGAACCAATCACCAGAATAATTAGCAAACAATTAGACATTAAACTAGGACCGTTCACACAAGAAGAACTCGACTCGTTTCTCAGAAAAATTAAAACTGATACTCGAAGCTGTCTGCATCCCCCCCACCAGGCTAGCGCCAAAACTGCGTGACGACTCGCTGTTTACCGCTGATGACTGATGACTGACTGCTCTCGCCTTGGAGTTGAAAAATTATGTAATTCCATATTCACGTGCCATTTCTGCTGACCCTTTTTACCGTAAGACACAGCTGCTCATCCTGTTTTGAAATCCACAAATTGACAGGCATGTCAAAGTCCAATATATAAAATTCCTGATAATGTTATTTTTCAAAATGTGAATATTTTCTCTGCATCCTCCTCCGACATTGTCAACTTGCCAGTGATAAAAAAGAAAGGCAATAAAATAAAACAATCATGATTCAAAACTGCAGGTGACCTAATCATTACGTAGCACTTGGCTGTTCTTGTAATTATCTAAAATTACCCCTATGCTCTTTCTTCTTCACGTGGTTTGCTATTCTTCTATGCACACCTCAAAATTACAATACAAATACAATTTTCATTTCAAAAAACACCACAGGGCTATCTGCAACATCTTAAGGAAACTAAGAACATAACAGGACCTACATCATCGTCCTGAAATCCTGGTCATGGCACAAATTCCACAAATAAATGTTGTATATCAGGAAAGAAAGGAACAATAATACTTGTATGAAAATATACCCTTTTGTTTATTTACAAAAGTTCAAACTGGTTGCATGAGAGAGAGAGAGAGAGAGTGGGGAGAGCGGGTGTATGTATGTGGGTGTGTTTGTGAGTGAAAGAGAGACTGGGAAACGCTAAGATTCGATATCTTTAGATTTTCACCAGGTAGAGGTACATCTCCAGGGAAACTTGCTTCTTCGTGCTTATTTCACAGCAGACTGATACACGTCCTAATTTTCTTTGAAAATTTAGTGACTATTTTAATTCCAAATATTTTCGATGATATTTGTGGTTGAGTTGTTGGATAAAATGTTATAGCCATTCAATATATTACTATTTGAAGTAATGTTTCTGGAGATTTATATTTATAAAATTTGAGAGCATTTATTTTGGCATGTGACCTATAAGATTTATTTTAACGGCTTGTCAAACCATTAAAGTTTATTTTATGTCTAAAGCTTAGGCAGCTTTCTTCATTGTACGTTCATATTAAAATTTTTGTATAGATATTTCTTAAGGTGTTTTTTGCATATGGTTCTATTGAATACAAAGAGTTTTATAAGCCTAACTCTTTAACTTGGCAATGGGACAATAACAGTAATTACTACTCTTAATCAGAGTGGGCCTCGGAGTAATTACATTGAAGGGATGACACCACTCTTCACAAATTTCTAGAACTGGAGACGTATCCTCAGATGAGAATTTAGAGACATACACAGAACGCTCCTTTTTAGTAGAGTTATATATCTTCGAAGGGGAGATTCTGTGTATTCCAAGCCCAACCAACAAGGTTGATTGGTCATCGAGATCTTATAAGAAACGGACAAGAACTCTTTATTTCCACACACATATAATGAAAAATCGGTATTCACCTCTGGTTCATTAAAACTTAATGCATTTAAGATAACTTTTGTGTCGTGGATGTGTTTACTATGATTGTAAACTACAACTGGTAATGTTTCCTGTTCCAATTCTTCCGGTAATATGAAACCCCTCCTTCCTTACCATTACTATAATGTATGAATTTCAGTACCTGTTATGGTCCTATGTACGGGTTAAATAGAGCTGTTATTAAAGTATTTGTACTGGATAGGAATTCTTGACCTACATCAAAATGCAAAGACGTTAAAAAAATACACAACGACGTAAATATAAGCGTACAATATTGGCGAGACCCTAACACCTCGGCACAAAATAATTCAATACAGGATGCCATGCGGTTAAAATCAATCAGTCAGTCTGCAAACAACCGAAAAAAGGGTCTTTACATAATGCTTTTAATGCTATTTTGTTAATGATTATTTTATGGGAAAAAAAAGGAAGAAAATACCAAAGTACAAGTTAATCTTTCACGTTGTTGTTCAAAAATATATGAATAAAAGAAATCACTAATATATTTCCATTTTCTGATTAAAAAAAACACCTGGATGTACACAAACTAATTTTAAGCTTAGAGTGGCTGAGGTCCAGCTGTAGATGGTTTGATGAAATGGGCACGAACTATATTTTTTAGACGACTTAAACGTCTGGAAGCAAATTTGACGAAATGTTTATTTTCTATTTGATACTTTTGTTCCTCAGTTACAAGATAAATAACGTCGACTGTGAAGCCCGAAAAGGGAGGAAGAAATAAAAAGAAAAGATAATTTTGCTCAAAGAGTTTTCGTCAATAGCAAGCTGGCTTGGTTCCTGTTTTCGAGTATCATTTGTGCGTGCTTGAGTTATATTGTATTTGTCTAGCTTGACTACTTGACTAGTGCAAGAAATGAAGATATTTATAAACTTGGGAATTTATTATTTGCACCGGACAATAGTATAATAGTTCACAAAGTTTGATTGTTTAGAATCTTAATCAAGTTAGACCTCTTTTGCTATTCAACGATAAGATGTAACGTACATGAAACGACACATTATATCTATATTTCATCCATTATCAATACCAATACCAATATCAATATCTATCTATCTATCTATCTATCTATCTATCTATCTATCTATCGTGTGTGTGTGTGTGTGTATGAGAGAGAGAGAAAGAGAGAGAGAGAGAGAGAGAGAGAGAGAGAGAGAAATACTAAAACGGAAAGACAGAAACATAGATCAATTGGTTTTGTCAAATCTATAAGATTTTTTAAGTCTTCTTAAAAACAGCTGAATAGGTTTGGTAAGTGATATCTTGACCAGATTGTTAGTATTTTTACTACAATGGAACGTTTCTTTGCTGTTTTAAAATAGTATGAATGTTTGAGAGCTCCCTAAAGGAACTGAAACACAAAATATTGAAAACCAAATAACCACTGAACCTAGCGCCACGACTACAAGAAAACAGAACAACTGTTGAACGAATAAAAAAAATCATGAGTGATCAAAAAGCTACATTACCACCCCTAAGAAATAAAGACAAAACAAATTAAGGTAGAGACTGAAAAACTAAATAAAGCTTAGCAATTTATTCTAATTGACAACATCACCGAACTGAATGTGTTAATCCGTCCAGGAGCAAAACTAGACAGGGATAATTTAGTGAACCCCTAAATAATCTGAAAATAAATAATAACTCTGGATTGAAAATGATGGTAGAAGGGAAAATAAATAAACTGCGACATCTAGTGAAACCACTAAGGAAGGGGAAAAAATAGGAATCCATCAGAAAGAAACAAGTATAGAAAAATTTGACACTACAACTGGGAGAATGAAATCAAAAGAAATTTGCAAAAGAAGGAAAACTCCAAAAGTTAACGGGACGGGTAAAAAATTACAAACGAAATAGGATATTCCAAAATATGGAAACGCAAAGGACATCCTAAATAGATAAATAACATGAAAAAAGAACCAGAAACATTTGAAGAAGGCCATGAGGTGTACGTGCATGTGGACTCGCAAAAAGTGACATTTAGAAAAATATCAAATGATATATGTACAAACCAGAATCCGTCCACGAAAAAGAGACGCATAAAATTCCCCGTAATTTTGATATAAAAACGGATCACTTAATCTCGGTCAGAAACCAGATCTAGAGATAATTAACAAAAAAAAAAAAACGACGAGAACTTTTGCAGTTCCTATGTACCACAGAGCGAAAATAATACAAAGTGAAAACATAGACGAATACTTGGATCTTGCTGGAGAACATACAAAACTGCGCAATATGTGAGTGACGGTGATACCAATTGTAGTTGATACACTAGGAACGGTTCCCAAAGGATCAGAAAAAGGATTGAAATATTTGAGAATAAGTGGAAGTGTTGTATAGCCACATACAACTACACAATACATATACAAATATAAGCGGAAACATAGTCAACAATAATGACGAAACTTCAATGAACAAACAAACACACTTCTTTATAAAAAATATGCCTCTCACACTTTATTCGAAAGGGTTGATGTTTGTTGCGTGTGAGAGGTGAGTTGGAGACGGGGACAAACTGCTACATATTGACCCAAAGTTCTTCTGACCATAGCAGCACTTCTTTCACATTCTGGCTGGGCTGCTCAACCGTGGGTCCCTGAGGGCTTCAAGCCCTCAGTCTGCAAGCTGATTCTCACGCTGGCATCTTGTCCCCCAACTGACTCCAACTTAAACTGGAACTAGAACTGACTGACCCAAGCCGTCTGTGGCGCCTGGTTATACCATTGTTTGACGTCACCAGCTTCCTGTGGGCGTATGCATCAGCACCGAATTCAACCACGTTCACAGGTCAAGGTGATATTCCGATATCTTCGACCGGATGTACCTGTTTCGCTGTTCTTCTGCTTATTTACACAGGTGCATCTCTTGATTGACGGCTAGGTCAATATGTTACAGAAGAATCGAGGCTATTTTGGCTAAAATATTGTTTTGATTCTCAAGAATACTTCGAAAAATTCCGGAGGACTAAAGAGACTCTCTCTCTCACTCAGACTCCACTGAAAGCCTCCCTACAACTGCTGGTGTAAAAAACTTGCAAGGATTAATATAGTAATGATAATGGTGTGGAGGAAGACTGATTACAGCCGGCAGAAACAATACTAACGACACGAGGACCAATAGAACGACAATAATTAAAAAACAAAAGTGGGAAGAAAAATAACTCTGTGGACATTTTAAGCGTCTAACAAGTGACAACTCACAAGAGAACACGTGGACGGGGCTAAGTAAAGGAAGCGTTAAGATAGTAACTGAATCTCTTTCAATATCAGCCCAAATCAACGCCATAAAGATTTACCATCAAAGCGAGAATGGATAAGTCACAACAAAACAGCAGTTGTAGAGTATGAGGTGATAGAGACGAAACCATCAATCATATAATAAGCGAATGCAGCAGATTAGTTCAGAAAGAATATGACTAGGCACAACTGGGTAGGCAATGTGATCCATTAGGAATTGTGCAAGAAGTTGAAGTTTGACCATACGAACAAATGGTATATGCACAACCGAGAATCTTTCCTGTAGAATGAGACACACAAACTCTTCTGGGATTTTGAGATACAAACGGATCACCAAATCTTGGCCAGACGATCAGATCTTATAATAATCAACAAAAAAAGAGATCTTGCAGAATCGTGGACTTTGCTGTCCAGGCGGACCACAGAGTAAAACGAAGGATAAGTACCTTGCTAGGGAATCGAAAACACTGTGTAACATGAAAGTGATGGTTATACCAACTGTAATTGGTGCTCTTGGTACTGTCACTAAGGGATTAGTCGAAGAAATGGAGGACTTGAAAGTAATGGGACGGACGGGAACTGTCCAAACTACATCATTATTGAGATCGGCGAGAATACTGAGAAGAGTCCTGGAGACTTGAGGAGACTTGCCGTTACTCAAATTCCAGTGGAAAACCAGTAGCTAACACCGATGGGAAAAACTCTCAAGGTGAAATAATAATAATAATAATAATAATAATAATAATAATAATAATAATAATAATAATAATAAGCCTTTGATTTTGACGTGTCAATGGACAACAAATAGAAAGTGATGGCTGTCGAAAAGATGAACAAATGTCTGGTCTCTACCAGAGATCTGAAAATACTGTGGAAAATGATGCTGAGGACAGTCGTAGTTGGAGCCCTTTGATTAGTTCTGGAAAAAAGTCTGGGGAGAATTGGAGATCAGAGGAAAAAGCGGAACAGTCCTAAAATAAGCACGGTTAAAATCAGCTCGAGTACTTTGTGGACACCAAGAGATCTGAAGAGACATTCTGCCATTCAGGACCGTGAAATATCGCCAGTAAGAGCTGATCCGTGTCAGCGGCACGACAAGATGATGCTGATGATGATGATTAAAAAAAGATAATGATAAAACACTACTATATGAATATATATTTTTTTAACAAGTCCTGGCGGTAACACCCCACAAAGCACAAACTATACGGCCACCTGCCTCCCATCACGAAAACTATCCAAGTTAGACGAAACAGACATGCAGGACACTGCTGGAGAAGCAGGGACGAGCTCATAAGTGATGTACTCCTATGGACCCCCACATATGACCAAGCAAAAGCAGGACGACCAGCTCGAACATACGTTCAGCAGCTATGTGAGGATACGGGATGTAGCCCTGAAGACCTGCTAGAG
The DNA here is from genome assembly GCA_963585895.1 of Sepioteuthis lessoniana. Classification (NCBI taxonomy): domain Eukaryota; kingdom Metazoa; phylum Mollusca; class Cephalopoda; order Myopsida; family Loliginidae; genus Sepioteuthis; species Sepioteuthis lessoniana. The sequence continues at coordinate 6,810,195 of OY757910.1, forward strand.
GCGATGAACGATTGAGAGAAGTGGTTAGAGAGGGTCAGGGATCTCCATGCTAGCGGCACGACATGATGATGATGAACGTGAAGATGAAAATAATTGTATTTTTTACAGTTAGATTCGGAACTGTCAGCAAAGAAATAGAAGAGGATGTTTTTATATGAAAATTAAAGAAATAATCGATACAATTCAACGCACAGTACTGTTAAAATCAGGTAAATTACTTATATGAGTCTGGGAGATCTATCAAGACGTATTGTCATTGGGATTTAAGAGAGAAAAACATCATTTAAACTGGCGTGAAAAACTTGCAGAGTGGAAATAAAAAGAAAACTTGCATGGTCATTAATTACATTTCGTCCGGCTTGATGTCTCGTGGCAGATACTACTTAGCTGAAAACCCTGCAAATAAAATAGAAAACATAATACGTAATATAAATTATTCTCTATTTATTTGAAAACAAATACAACATGAAAGGAGAGGATATAGCTTTCTTTGAATGACAACCAAGAAGAGATTATTATTATTATAAACGTTATTTTGTATAAAAAATAAAAATCACATTTAATTATGTTTCTCAAATCATTATTACAAACATCGCCATGGTCTTCAGTATAATGAATTGATAAACTACATATATCAATGGGAGAAGTAAACAATATTACTCAGTCTTTTATATTAGACATGACAATTGAAGCACGTTTTGATCTTTATTGTAAGTCAAGCTATAAAATCTTAATGGCTTTTTTGACAATCATTTAAAACGAGATTGAAAATATCGCCTGCTGCTTGATTTATATCGCCTAGACTAGAAAACGCCCATATCTTATTGCTTCCCAAGGAGACTGGGAATTCCAGTTCAAATCTCATCGGAAGATTTTTATTCATTTTTGATTCATGCTGTGGACATAATTGTAAAATATAAAATGGCCTTATTCTTGTAATAACACCCAACAGAAATAGGATGAAAATATGAACTATTTAAATAAAAATGTTATCCAATCTTCTTCATCAACTTGCGTTCTTTATATCGGAATTCTTTTTTTGATATGGCGCTGTTTCGATTATACATGGCTCTTTTTGAACAGGTTTTACGTTAAACTGAATGATTAAAAATCATCATAGACCAAGAAGAAGAAAGATATAAGGTGGAAAATATCACAAATTCTCTTAGCTATTCTTTATGAGAAAAAAACTTTCCTACACGAACAAACCTTTAAAAAATACAATCCACAACATCCATATTTAATTTATGAAAATTAAAAAATATATTGGACTCTCATTCAAAAAATGAACGTCTTTTCTTTTATTATTAAAATGATTTATTGAAAAAATTATCAGCAATAAAATTACAGACGTAAAAAAAATGATTTGTTCCTTTAGTTGAATTCTTTCTGTCATCGGGGCTTAGAATATTTTGATTGTCTCCTCTGCATAAACATAAGTCTCACCAGTCAAAAAACAAAAATAAACGTGTCCTGAGTACGACACAAAACTGCACTTGATGGTGAGGCTCAAGTTCTAGAGCTCAGGGTAGTTTGGAGTACTCATTCATTGCCATAACTCTCAGTTCCACTCTGAATTGGAGTGATAGAAGCGGTGAGAGTTCCATTTAAGGGTCAAATAGAATTGTTTAACCATTTACTAATATTTATTATAATTCGTTTTTTGAAACCATACACCTTTATACAAATAATTTGTATTAGAAAGAAATACTTGATATCTCATAACGTGTTCAAAACCAAAACAAAACTTTACAATCAATTGCTGACAATGAACACGATTCCTCGGGCTTTAACCATAAAATAAACATTGTTAAACAGTTAAAAGCAATCAAGTGTTTAATCATTCATTGAAATAGAAATAAATGCGGTGATCATTAACAAAACAGGCAGAAAGGAGACAGCTAGAATATTTTATAAATGACTCAAATATTAAAAATGATGACAGAAAACTTTAAGATAGGTGCAAACTTTTCTAATAGCCTTAAGTGTTATGTGATTTTATTTAATCCCAAGCTAATGCGCTATAATCCAAAATATAATATCTTTAAGTCTCTTTATTTTCTTCAGATTGACCTCTTTTTTATCTTAATTACCATGAGGAAGTATTGTTACTATTAGACATTGATTCTTCCGACTCAATTTATTTTATATTTCTATTATTGTGTTGCATAAAATTGATAAATTAAAAGCAACTGTTTATCAATTGGAAAGAGCAAACCGATCATCTCATAGGAAAAGCAGGTAAACAACAACAACAACAACAAAAACAACAACAACAACAACAACAACAACAACAACAACAATAACAACTTTCTTAACCAGGACTTTTGTTGTTATTTTAAGTGGAATCTGAAATTTAAATTCTGCTGAGGTTTTTATTCCCAGGAAGTTGCATAGGAGAACCCTTGGTTAAATGAACGTCAAGGAAGGCACATTGTCCGTCTAGACTGACCCTATCAATACTTTTGTGGAGAGTCCATTAAATCATGAATTTAAAATTGTATATTTAGTATTTTAGCTTCTAAGGATCTTATCATCACATATCTTTTCAATAATGCTAAAACTTAGACTCTTTTAGTTGAAAGACGCTTTTTCTAACCAGCTCCTTGGGAAATTTACTACTTCTTCTATTTAAAGGTCTGTAGATAAAACAGCAGTGTTTTTATTTGTTTCTCTTGACGGTGATAACTTAATGTTATTTCTAATGTAATTAAACATCTCTCCTTCTAGCAAGTGTCGTCAGTTATGAATATGCGAACAGTCTGTACTTTATGTACGTGGTGTGCCAATATAACTCCAGAAATGGCCATGTAAAAGCACACTTTGCTTACCTGGTTACTATTGGCTGCTGTCAAATTCAAAATACTTTTCTCGTCATTGCTGGAAACATTTTTGTAACACAGCGATCGGAAAGCTTTTTCGTGATATAGTTGCGTGTAGCTGGATGTCAGCAAATCTTTCTCTTTACAGGGCATTTTTGATTTCGGGAATTGCTAAAAATTCTTGAGGGCTGGCTTTATTGAATAAGGAGGATGGTCTATTTGTGTATTCAATTCTTCAACCAGGAACCTGTATATTCCGTATACCAAATGCTCAGGGGCATTTTCATGATAAAGAATCCACATAAAAGGTCAGCTGGATGTTTTTTCTCCTTACTAATTTTCTTACCGATTTCAATACTTTCAAATAAATATGTTTATTGACATATCATTGTGGTAATAATGTGTAATAAACTATCCTCTTATGATCAAAGAAATGTACAAACAATCATAGACTTTAATTGAGAGACATTAATGTATCTTTCAGCTGAGATGACATCTTTCCTTTTCTCTTCCCTCACTGGCATTTTGTTCCCTTGTTGCATTGTAACACCACGTTTCATCACCAGGAATTACCCTATCAAAGATCTATGCAGTATTCACATGCTCAGAGGAAACTTGAAGCGGACGTTTGTTCAACTCATCAGTCAAGATTCACAGAACGATCTTTACCCTCTCCCCACCCCCCAAAAAACAAGGTTCGTACGGTGTCCACTTTTGCATCGCCTTATAAAATTTTTGTCGCGCACAACTTGTTGAATCATGCACATCTTCAAGTCCTTTTTTAAACAAAGCCATTGATTTCTTCATATCTTTATCAAAGCCATTTTTCATAAGGCTAATGTTTCACTGGCAATGTTAACAATCGTTATACAAAACATGATATTCATCTGCTACCTTCAAATTCTTTCCGTCTATTTTCCGTCAATATAATAAGATCGTGTACATCTTCATCTACCGCTCGACAACGAATGACTCATCTGCTCGGGTTTTCCTGAAAGCAGAAGCTGGAACTTGTTCAAAGGTCCTCGGATACAAACGTTTGCCTGACTTATCAATCCACAAATACATTTCAGGCTTCTCAAGAAACAAATTGTCACACTTTTAAATGCAAAAATTATTGTTTTTGTTGTTTTATTCGCTTCAAAAGAAATAAAAGAAACTATAGCAGTTGCATATAGCCACTTTCTTGAGCAAATGGTGAGCATCTTTGATATGTCACAGGTGGAAATTATAGATGTTTACTCAAGCTAAAAATATTAGCAAGGCTCATTGCAAGCATACAGAACAATATATATTACTAGTAGAAATACCAATCGTTGACTGTGTTCAGAAAGATCCTTCAAAAATTGTACTCAAATTTATGAAAGTTACTGCTTCGATATTATTCAATGTTTTGGAGGAGAATATCCACAGCCTCTTATAATAAGGTTTCGGCCCAAAATATTTATATACTGTAATATACCATGGAATTCAATTCTTGTTTATTCGAATAAAACTTTTGTTAACAATGATACAGATTATTAATCTATATCCATTCTTGTAACTCAGAAGAAAGGAATGACAGTTTTGTGTAGATTAAATGTTTCCTTTAAACCAGATATAATCATATTTACATACAAACTTCTTATACTTTATCTCAATATTTTGGTTTATAAATTGAAGCAACCATCACATAAACAGCGGCTTTTGCATGTATTATGAAAGTAAATAATAGGTTGAGGAAAATTATACATAGATATACATATTGCAATATTCAAGCATCCCAACAAACATTAACAACTAAAGATATATAATCATAGAAACTTGAAATTTACATCAAAACTATTTATGATCCAGAGCAAATCAAGTATAAGTCTGTCAAAATTTATATCAAAGACATGAACATATCAATATGCTTTGAAAAATACAGACACACAGGGAGACGATGAGCTTTATAATAAAGATATATATAATCTCATATGTATACATGTAGATATACATATATACTCATATATATATACATATACGCATATATATGCATATATATACACATAAGTATACCTATATTCATACACTAACACATATATATACAGTGACACGCATAAGTGCTGGATACATGTTATTTTCTGTTATCACTCTACTTTATGCTCGCCATTTTGCCTGATATTTGGTCAGTAAGATCTCGTAAAGTTGTTTTAGTTGTATGTGGAAGGAAAAGTCAAAACTCATGGTTGGATCCTTTAATATATAATCAAAGTTCAAAATTATCCTATGCAAAAGTATTGGATACATGACACTTTTAAAAAAATTTCCAATGAAAAATTTGTATTTTAAAAGACTTTAAATATTCAAATTTTCGATTGTATTGGAATGTTATCTATGACCAATCAGAGAAGTACACACTTTTTTACAAGATAGTGCAACTAATCATCTGACTCTTTGATGTGCATTTTGCAATTGAAGTATTAAAAATGGCAAAATTAAAGAATTATCTAGAGATATTTAAGATAAAATCATTGAACGTCACAAAGGAGGACAAGGTTACCAATAAATTAGCAAAGAAATGAATCTAGCACTAAGTACAGTAGGAAATATCATCAGAAAGTATAAGAAGTATGGCGACGGTACAGCAAACCTTCCAAGAAATGGAAGACAGAGAAAAATAAATGAGCGTACTTCTAGGTGGATGAGCAGAATTGAGCAAATAAACCCCTTCATTACTCGTTCTGAAATTAAAACTGATCTTGAGTCTGCTGGAATTAATGTAAGTAAGAATACCATTAGCGGAGCTCTATATCGTACAGACTTTCATTCAAGATCCCCAAGAAAAGTGCCTTTACTGAAAACCAAATATGACCAATTAAAGTTTGTCGAAACTTATGAAAAGAAAGGTATGCATTTTTGGGAAAAGGTAATCTGGTCGGATGAAACGAAAGTTGAACAATACGGAAAGAACACAGCGACAAGTGTTTGGCGAAAAAGTGGCACTGCCTTCAAGAAGCCCAATAATATCCCCATAGTTAAGTTTGGGGGTGGTTCCATTATGATATGGGGATACTTTTCATCTAAGAGCACTGGTGAGTTACAAATTATTCATGGTAGAATGAATAGTTGCATGTACAGGGAGATTCTAGAGAAGAACCTTCAGAAATCTGCAACTTCTTTAGGACATGGTCGGAATTCCGTGCTTCAACGCGACAATGATCCCAAACATACCGCAAAACTTACAAAGGAATGGTTTGAAAATAATGGTATTAGTAATCTCAATTGGCCAAGACAGTCTCCTGACTTGAATCCAATTGAGAATTTGAGGAATACTTTGAAGGTTAAAGTTCATAAGCAGAATCCACAAAATATCTAGCAGTTACAGGAATTATGCAAGGAAGAATGGAGTAAGGTAACGTTGGATCAGTGTGGGAAACTTGTGGCAAACTATAGAAAGCGACTGGAAGCAGTGAAACAAAACAGAGGCTACGCAATAAAATAATAAATTGAGGTATCCAATGCTTTTGCATAAGGTAATTTTGAACTTTGATAAAAGAAAAATGGATTCAACCAGGATTTTTTAATTTTCTTTCCACATACAACTAAAACAACTTTACGAGATATTACTTACCAAATATCAGGCAAAATGGCAAACATAAACTAGAGTTATAACAGAAAATAACATGTATCCAATACTTATGCGGGACACTGTATACACACACACACACACACACACATATATATATATATATATATATATCTGCAGTATTCAGTATGTTTCCAGACTTTTTTCGTATGGGCATTTAAAATTGCCGTAAACTCTTGAAAATTCAGTATGTTATTAAATCTTATGAGATGACTGACAATTTTTTATGATTTCATTATCCAATGAACAGCTACAGCAGCAATTGGAATGCACCCAACTAAAACTTGATTGTCACAGCTGGTGAATTTCAAAAATGCAATCTGGACGTGAGGACACTTTAGAAGAAGAATATACAATAAAATTCTGTTTTAAAATTGGAAAAAAAGCCACAGAAATGTATGGAATGCTTCAGACTGCTTTTGGACCATGTTCCATGAATTGAGCATCAGTTTTTGAATAGCAAAAGAGATTCAAAGAAGGCAGGGAGTCCGTGAGGAATGATGAGAGGTGTGGGAGAAATAAGGAAGTCAATTCACCAGAGTTGATTGGCCAAAGGTTTTGGGTTATGGTTAGGGTTACTATGTTGACGTTTGAAATGAGGTCAGGAAGAGATTCGGTCGGAAGAAGCCAACACTCTTCAAATCGGGTCAGTGGCATTTCCACCAGGAAAATGCACCAGTCCACAACTCCATCCTTGTCACAGACTATTTGACCAAGATGGGCATAAAGATAGTTCTTCACTATCCCTATTGTCCAGACCTGGCTCCCTGTGACTTTTGCTTATTCCCTAAGCTCAGAAGCTGTCGTTATGAGACAACTGAGGAGATGAAAGAGGCTGTGACGAAGGCCATTGATACGCTCAAACAAGAGGACTTCCATGGGGCCTTTAAGAGTTTGTTGGAACGGTACAACAAGTGCATTGCAGCCGGAGGAGATTACTTCGAAGAGGACTAGTGTTTCATGTGTGTACTATCAACAAAAGTGCCCATAGGAAAAAATTCTGGAAACTTATTTAATCATCCTTATATATATATATATATATATATATATATACACTCTCGTCAGGTCACGCAAAGAACTACTACTACAAAAAAAAAAAGAGTCAGGAAACAATAGAATTCACCATGTACATACTTTGTTTTTATGTATATTCTATTGCCTTTCATACTAGCTGTACAGACACACAGACATACATACAGACCCACAGACACTCACACTTATATTGAACTATATATGGATGCAAATATATATATATATATATATATATATATATATATATATATATATATATATATATATACATATGGTGAGTATCCAGAGACTATGAATTTGGAATATTAAATTATATAAGATTAGAAATTTTATCATTCCACAAAAGTTCTCGATGTATGACTATAAGTATTATACCTATCAGGATATATATATATATATATATATATATATATATATATATATATATATATATATATATATAGCAGGAATTAAAACTGCATATTGCTAAAAATACCTCTCCCATCATCATTCAATACTGCATTTTAAAGAAAACTATTTTCTTGGCTGAGGACCAACATAAAAAACGGAATCAGATTTAAATTACAAGGTTCATCGTGTTGTTTTTTCTTTCCATGTTTGTTTTCTAGTTATTTTTGTTCTGTTGATCCTTGTGTTGTCAGTATTGTTTCTGGTGACAAATCAGTCTTCTTCAACAATTTTCAATGTAGTCTTTGCGTCGTTGTATCGATATATCAACGCTGTCTTCAATGCTGGTAAGTCCTTTTCCCCTTCTTTTCTTTGCGCATATAGCCTGTCGACGTCATCTCTGGGATGTAAGGCCTTATGCATGGTCATTAGTTTTCTTGTTGCCTAGTCGATTTTTTAAAGTTCTTCTCTGGTCCACTTCAAGAATGGTCCCAATTACCTTATGAGAAGTCAGCCCAGGTATTTATCCCTTTTCGAAAGTTTTGTACACAAACATTAGCTCATGGAATTTCTCTGGAGTTTGAGTGACAGCAAGATTCATCAAATCTCCAGGACTCTGCTCAGTATTCTGGTCGATTTTAGTAATGTCTGGATGGTCTCAACATGCCCTCTAATTTCTAAGTATTTCAGTCCCTTTTCTAGTCTTTTAGGGATCGTTTCAAGTTCACCGACTATAATTGGTATCATTGTTTGCTTCATGTTCCCTAGCCTTCTTTCGTTCTCTTGCAAGGACCAGATATTTATTCCTCTTTGAGGACTGCCGGGACAGGAAAATACACTATTCGGCCGGAACTCATTTTTTTTTTGACTGTCACAATGTCTAGTCGTCTGACTGAGATTAGATGATGCACTTGTATTTCAAAATCCCAGAGAATTTTGTGCATCTCATTTTCTAAGACGGTTTCTGGGTTGTGCATATATCATTGTTCGTAGGGTCAAATTTAAACTTCTTGCACATTTCCCTGTGGATGACCTTGCCCATTCAGTCCTGCTTTGTCTTATACTCTTTTTGCGCTAATTTATTACTTTACTACCGGGTATAAGTGAAGGAAAGCGTAAAGAGTGATAAATACTAAAACCATGCTCGAGAACTAAAAAACTATGGAAGATAAACGTGACTACGATACCATTTGTTATAGGTGCGTTCGGTACTGTCAGCAAAGGACTGGTACAGGTACTGGAGGACTTGGAAATGAGAGGACGAGTGGAGACCATTTAATGTACAGTATTGTTGACATTGTCCCAAATACTAAGAAGAGTCCTGAAAATTGTAAGTAATTCGCTAACGCTCAGGCTACACGGGAAAACCATCAGCTAATGTTGGTGTAAATAACTCTCAAATGAATAAAAACTGTACTATTATCATTTACTCATTAGGGTTTTTCACATCAGCGTTAGCTGATGGTCTTTCACCGGAGTTTGAGTGACACCAAAACTCCTCAAGTCTCCAGGACTCTTCTCAATATTCTGACCGTTCTCAATAATGTAGTAGTTTGGATGGTCTCCACACGTCCGCCAACTTCCAAGTCCTCCGGTCCCTTTAGTAATCCTTTAGTTACTGTTCCAAATGCACGAGTTACAATTGGTATAACTGTCAACTTCAAGTTCCATAGTTTTTTCAATTCCCTTGGAGGTACTTGTGGTTTTTGTTGTTGCGCTTTGTCTAGTTTTTTATTCCTCCTTGGAAATCTCGCCTTTTGACCATCTTCTCATATCTACCTAAAAAAACTTAATATCTGCGTAGAACATATAAAATATCAATACTTTATATATTTTCATCTTTTCAGTTCATCCGATATTTCGAAAACTGCCATTTTAAATTAATTTTCTTACCATTGTTTCTGAAATCCTCCAATTTTATTTTAATCTGTGTACACTGTTGTTGATGATTTTGATGTGATTAGGTAATATGTGTTTTTGAAACATATAACTATTAATAGCAAAAAGATGTAATTGGTTAGTAGACTTCGTTTTTGAAATAAGTCTTGACTGTGAATATTCAGTTCAAAAGGAAATCTTGAAAAATATGTGCAATGATTAGAAATCCCAAAAATCGTTTTGAAAGTTTCAATTAGATCACCTCTCATTCTTCTTTTTAGTAAAGTAGATAATCCTAAATTCTTCAGTTTCTCTCAGTAACTGTAATCTTTTACACTTTTTAAAATAATTCTTGTCACTCTTCTTTGTATGAAGAAGGAGGTATGGTGTAGAAAATAAAACTGAGTTGACAGTAATAAAGGTGATAGAACATTTGACCAGAATGAAAGTTAAGCTTTTCTTGGAGGTTAGTTTTTCTCAGTTGCAGTTTAAAAATCAGGAGATAAAGCAAAATAAAAACCAGAGTTATTGATAAAATGTCATTTTGTGAAGAAATATTTACTCTGCTGTCTAGCTCTTTAGGAGAAAGATAAGGAAAATTAATTTCGTATTAAAAACATCGATGTAAATATAACATTTCAATGAGAACTTATTAATGATTTATAGAAATATTTATAAAACTGAGCAGAATGTTGGGTTTTATTGATATTTTTGAGTTTAAGAACAAGGAAGATTTATATCACAAAGAATATTCGAACTATTGTCTTCACCTTTCTTGTTATATTCACGTTTCCGCCGATGTGTCTCTAGTAGTAAATAATATCTCACAGGTTGATGGAAACATTAGTTACATAAGAACAGAATATTTTCCAGTTGGACACAAGGTGGAGTGAATAAGACGTTTGTTTGGAAACTACTTCTGATTGAAATAATCTGGAGGTTGCAGGTTTAATCCTAACTACATATTACACAGATTCGTTACTATAGTTTAATTCTAGTACCCAGCTATATTTTATGGAATGAGAACAATCTATCCTCGTTGATTAAATATAGGGTTCAGTTCAAAGTTCTGTGAAGGCTTCCGAGATCGTCATGAAATCCCTGAGTTAGCAAATATCGGCCAAAACATTACGAGTATAACAAAGAAAACAATAATCTGAATATCAAACTTCAAGTCAGAAATTTAGACAAAGAAAGAGTTAGCCGGTTGGATGATTTAGCTATCTGAAAATCCTAAAACAAAAGTAAGATAACAGGGAAAAATGGGCGAAGCGACTTGATTGTTGCAAAGGAAGCAAAGTAAAAGAAACTTTATGTTAAATGGTCTTCATATGAATTTGCTCAAACCTTAGTCTTTTGAGTATTTTTAAAAGTATTCTAAGTAACTACTAACGAATTTGTATATATACATATATATATATATATTTGTAAAACACAGTGTTCAGACGATACCTTTTTCTTAATTATTTGCTAATGTCAAACGTTTCGTTTTTAAACCGTCATCAAAGCGTTAGAGTTATTAAATGTAATATATATATATATATATATATATATATATATATATATATATATATATATACATTTCTTATGGAAAAAACAAAACCGGTCACATTACGATAATAAATTTATTTCCATCCAATAATTTTTTTTCGTGTTTTTTTTTTATTTTATCAAAAACATATTACAGGATGGAAATAAATTTATAATCCTAATGTGACCGATTTGTTTTTTCTTGAAGAAATTATTGCTCAGTAATGTCAGTTACATTGAGCTGTTTACCAGGAAAATTTAAATCTTCACTGTTGAATGTTTCATTTTGTCCTGTTGAAAGTACTCCCAATTCCGATTTAACTGGACCGAATAATACTATATATATATATATATATATATTCGAAGAAAGTTGAAAAAACAAAATAATCCAAAATTTGATTAATTTCTCATGAACGTCGACGTTCAGTGTTTTGGTTGTATTAACCTTCTTCAGGACTTTAAATTCGCGAAAATTGTAGTTAAAGTAGCAATAGATGTTTGTTGAAATAACAAGAGAAAAGAAAAAAGTAAATAAAGGAAAAATATATATTCTATGGTGAAAAGGTGAACCGTCGTTGTCTTTGATACGCTTTGGTTTCAGAACAATTCGTGTGGTTTAATGGTTAGCATGTGAAGTTATTTGATTTTTATAAGTTACTTCGATTATTACTGAGTGCCCTATTCATGAGAACTTTTGTCCCAGCAAAGCTAAGTTGATGAAAATGAATATGATTCTTTGTTTGATTTGTTTTCTAGCAGTTTAGCAATCTAACCAAGTGTATTTAATACCCACTTGACGCTTCATATTTGTCAGCTTAGTAAGTATATATAGATATTTGTGGCTATCACCATCTTTGCTAAAACATAAGAAAAATAGGGTCGTGGAAAAGATCCTTATTTAGACAGAGACATAAAAGATTAGTAGAACCTGAAGCTTACACTCTACGTAAAATAATTTTAGGAATTGGGACTCTTGCAATCATTACAAAAATCACAGAAGACTTAGAGATAATCATTAAGAGGATTTAAACTATTTAGAAATCAATACTTTGATTGGTAGGAATACTAAAAAGAATCCCATATATTCAAGTTGATTGTTGCTCGAGCTTCGGAAAAAATACATAGATTTATAAAAGCTAATATGAAATAATAAAAGCTAAAAAAAGTGATAATATGTCTGCAGAAACATTATTTTTTCCATTTGGTTGTTAATATGCAACAAAAAGAAAAGAAAAAAAGGAACAAATTTTGACCAAGTCCCTACATCAGATAACAGTTTATACGTGACTTTTAATTCATTTCTGGCGCATGCATTTAATTGCAATATAAATACATAAGTCTTTTTATGTCTTCTTGAACACGATTCAGCATTAAAAGTAGCGATGAGTTTAGTAGCTCATCGTCGGACAGGTTTTCTCTTTTTCGAATAGTGGTTAAATTTAAACCCCAAGTTTGTTTGTTCTTCGCAGACGAACAGTGGCTTAAATGATAGTCATGTATACTATAATATAATATTCATTTTGATCAATATATAGTAACTTATACATGTAATCGCGATCTCCAAACCTCTCGGCACAGAATAAAAATAGACATGTTGAATTGTAATTAAAATCAATTAATCGATCTAACTCCTTGGCCTAAAAGAACCCTAGACGGATTGAAATGCTGTTAAATTCTGTCAATCATTAAACCATCCTCCGATCCATCATTTAAACCTAGATTATCTATTATAATTATGCCAGGCAGCTCGACCCCTCCTAAATAACTGTCTCTACAGCCAATTATATCGAGGCATCGATCTCCTTGACCCTGTTTCGCTATTAGTCTCTCTCGTCCATTGCTCTCGGCAGGTCTTCCATGCTACATCCCATTTTGGCTGAAGATAGGTTCTAGCTCGTCGTCCAACCTTTGCTCGTCCATGTGAAGGGCTCCACATGAGTAAATCCCTTATGAGTTCGTCCTTACTTCTCAAACAGTGTCCCGCTTGTCTGGTTCGTCTAATATGAATGATTTTCGTGATAGTTAGTAGGTGGCCGTACATGTGCTGTTTTGTGAGATGTTGCCTCCTGGACTCATACAATACAGCTCGCAGCATTATTTTATAATTGCCGTAAAGCTTTTTCTCCATACGCTTAGTCAGCGTCCACGTGGTGCATCCATATAGCAGTATTGACAAGACCCCTGCTTGGGAAAAACTGCGTTTTATTTTATTAGACAGGGCTGACTTCCGTATAACAGATAACCTATCGATGGCTGTCCATGTCTTTCTAGTTCTATGTTGATATTTTCAGTTGATGAGATGCTGCTTCCAAGGTGAACTTGTCCACGAGTTTCAGAGATCCGCCATTTTGTGTGGAGATATCGGCTCTTTGATTAAAGCACATGCATTCTGTTTTGCCTGTGTTGACATGGAGGCCTATCTCTGCAGCTGCTCGTTCCAGACTATGTTGCAGGAATTCGGCCTGGACGTCTGTATTTGCCAGAAGTGCTATATCCTCATCGTAGTCTGCGTCCGTAATAGTTTGTGCGGGGTATATTCTGCTTCTTTCCTTTGCCACCCTAACGCCATTTTCTTCCATTACGTCTGTTGATGTTCGAAGCACACAATCACTGCAAATAATAAATAGGTATTGGGCCTATGTATCTCCTTGCAACACACCTGCAACAGTGTCAAAGTAGTCAGTGTCTCCATCCGGTGATTGAACTTTTACTTTTGTGTTTTATATAGCATCATTATGGCAGCGACAGTTTCTTTAGGGAGACCGTAGGGGAGAAGTATTTGCCCTAACTTCCCTCTGTGTATGGAGTCAAATGCCTTGGAAATATTAGTGTTGCTTTGAGGATTTTTGCGCGAGCAGATTCTAAAATTTGGCGGATTTTCAAAATTTGTGATGTCGTGGATCGCTTTTTCCGAAAGCCATTTTAGTTCTTCCTAAGTATTTTTTTAAATTTTAGATTCTACGCAGTAGCGTAGCAGAGCATTGTAGATCTTGGCCACGATGGAAGTAAGGGTTATACACCGGTAGTTCTTTGCTATTCTGTGGTCATCCTTCTTGGGGAAAGAAAGGATCCAGCCTTTTTTCCATCTGTCTATTCTGTTCAAGTTATATACGGTGTTGCAGTATCGGAGCAGCATGTCAGCGAATTTCCTTGTCATCCATATTTCTGGGGGTATTTCATTAAGTTCTAAAGCTTTCCTATTTTAAATTTTTCTATGTAGTCAGTCGAGTTCTTCTTGCGTAAACCGTCCTAGTTTCACGTGGAGTCGATTTCTAAACAAATTAGTTATAGGTTCATCCGCAACTTTCAGAGGTTTTTTAAGTAAATTCTCAAAACGTTGTTTCCACAGATGTATTTGTTCTTCTTGGATGGTAGCTTTCAGTTTAGGTTTAACAGTACTCTTCCTTCTACTCACTTCATTTCCCGTCTGCCAAGTTATCCTCGATTGTCTATCTTCCACCGAGTTTCTAATCATAATGATCTGAATTTGAATGTATTCTCCTTGTTCTTTTAGGTATACCTTATTTCTGAGCGTTGATATTCATTGGGTTCCTCCTATTGCATAGGGATGCGCTTTTCACATCGGCACGTTTTTTTCTAACCGCTAATATCTCCCATGGGACTCTAAGTTTACCTCTTAGTTTAGTTGCTATGCATTCTGCTGCTGCTTCTATGTGGGCATTGACGAAGTTCTCATATTCGTCACTCGGAGTAAGTGTTTCTGATATCTCCTGAAGGGAATGGAATTTGCTCCTTAGCTTTAACGTTTATCTATCGATGATATCCCTATTTTTTTTTAAGTAGGGTCCAGTCATAGTGTGCTGTTTTAGTTGTTTGTGCCGCATTAAGGTTAATTCGTATCTATGGGGTGACAATTCGGTGATCGGAGGACACAGACTCAAAAGTGCAATATACCCCACAATTCAATGCGTTATTATACCATTCCTTATTCATGAGGATGTAGCCTATCTGTGCTTTAGATTTAACCCAAATCATGTGGGCTTGTCATATTGCCAGCGACTCGGGAAGTCAAATTCCCCCAAATAGCAGTTTTACATATTACTCTAGCAAGCCAAAAATCAAAGCAGAGACGAAACGCGCTGCTGGGTCTAAAAGAAACCACTTGAACTCAAGGCCTCACCCAACTTCACCTGCACATCCACTGCAGCACCAAACCGAATGTACTGCAAATATAGATACGATTTTAAGGTCTCATCAGTCATCCCCAGGCCCAAAGCTACCGATCTGACGACTAAATCATGATCATCTTCAACTGAGTTGGATGAACATCATTATCATCATCTTAACAAGGTGTTTACATCATTGAAATGTCGAAGTATAGTTCAATTTCTGTGGACGAATTTTTTATTCGAAATCGTAAAGTAATTTTGAGTTCTGTGAGACTCCTGGTTTTACTTACCATCAATTGATTTACAGCCTCACTTTGGAATTTAAGCCACTACTAACGCAGATAATCAGTTTTATGAACATACCTTCAATATTTTCTGACAAGATAATGTCATTCTACCCCAGTCTCATTGGTGGGGGGGGCTATGGAGTTAGGGTTTTCATTGTATGGTCTTGCCCCAAGTCTCCCGTGAAATGAAAAGATTACAGGTTCACTGAAAAGGGAAACGTCAGAAACAGGGTTCTAGAAAAATACAACCCACTTTATTAGTGTTTGGGATTCTGTCTAGATCCGTCACAAATTAGGAAGACATAAAATGGTATAAGATAACGTATGCAGTAAACCCCTCAAATCTATATCTTATTCACAATATACACCATTAAAAACTTATTTATTGGAGCAAAAATTTTATTAATTCATCGGAATTTAAACACTATCAAAACTAATATACTGGATAGTTAGAATGACAATTTTACTAAAGACTAATTAACTCTCGACGACAAAAATCAAATTTTAAAAAAATCAAACAAAAAAAATAATTGTCGAAAAGTATTTCTTCTCAAATAGAAATAATTTCAACAGAGATGCAAAGTTATCTATCATAGTAAGAATTTTGAAAAATACTTCAAACAATACTCGGGGTCTATAGAAACAGACAAGGAAAATAGATAAAATGTCTCCGAACAGTGCCCTTAGAACTCTTTAAAATATAACTAAAACCTCCACAAAATACCCTCGGGAACTGGATAGATAGATCTGGGATAACCGTAATAAGCAAGTTAAATCTCTGCTTTACAAATATATTCCACTAAGAGAGATTACTGTTAGATAATCACGAGAGCAAGAAAATGACAGTCAACAATAACATACAAAAAATCGCTCAACATAGAGATATGCTACATTAAGTAAATGTTCGTTACCTCTTTGGTGGCTATCATCTATTTTGAAAAGCTCAAATCATCCCAAAAATCTTTTTCTCAAAATACTTTTTTATTTCATCTAAGTTCAAAAGGAATTGAGAAAAAAATAGATAAACAACGATAAAATTTATTCCTATTGGTTGCATAACTTTTGTTTATACACACACATATATATATATATATATATATATATATATAGAGAGAGAGAGACGAAGCAGACAAGCAGGACACTGCTGGAGAAGCAGGGACGAAATTATAAGAGATGTACTCTTATGGACCCCCACACATGGCCGTGCAAAAGCAGGACGACCAGCACGAACATACATTCAGCAGCTATGTGGGGATACGGGATGTTGTCCTGAAGACCTGCATAGAGCTATGAAGGATAGGGAGGAGTGGCGAGAGAGGGTCAGGGATATCCGTGCTACCAGCGCGACATGATGATGATATATATACACGTAATCTTTCTATTCCAACGCTGACGCCTTACAAACAACCCGATGATGCAATTTGTAAAATAAAAAAAACGTATTACACAAACTGATACCTGGGGAACAAATTCAATAAAAAAAGAAAAGACCAAAAACATTCTTACTGCTTAAAAATAATCAACCAATAGCGCAATGTCTATTTAAAAAAATACTCCGATAGAATTAGCTAAGCTAATACCTTAAAGGGCTCAATACACTAAATAGAACAAAACTGGGAAACCTAAAGAGTCAGAAACTATCTTCCTAGGTTTCACTTCCGAGATCATCTGGATAATTTTGACAAGAGAAGTTTGGACCACACGTCATTTTATTAATAAAGCAACCATTAGAAAGTATAAAAGATTAGCATAAAAAAACTAGTTTACCCCACATTCAATTTGCCAAGTACCCAAGCTTTTTATGCCTACAAGCATTTCAGATCTTTGGTTGAGTAATTCATTGGGGTTATTGTAAGAAGTAAAAACTAAGTAGATAGTGTCTGGTTCTTCAGGTATTATATATATATATATATATATATATATATATATATATATATATATATATATATATATATCACGTGTGCCATTTTTTAAAGAATTCTATAATGTTTTTAATTGAATTTAACCAAAATTAATTTTCATTGTGCCATTCTGTATTTTTTTTAATCCAGATTGTTTATCTCAAGAAGAAATAATGTTGTATATTTGTTTAGCATCTCTCCTAAATAAATGATTAAACCGAATAAGTAATTATTTTATTAATAGGTTTTAAATTTCTTTTCCTTCTGGGTTTAGAAATTTAATATCAGATTCCGTTTTATAATTGACATCTAGAGGTAAAAAGGCGTGCTTTGCGTACCATTATTATCATAGAAAATGGAATCGATGATCCGATTTCAAATCCAGGAAGAAGTTGTTCACATTTCATTTCATGCAAATGTCCTTGGGAGGGGTATGAATTTATTTGTTACCCCCACCCAACCATATCTAGTAAATTATAAGATAAAATGGATTCTTTAACCATTCACGGAGAAGAAAAACTTTGACTTAAGCCCAGCTGTACTTCAATTAATGTTGAACTTGTTTCATTCTGGCCCGTGGTGAAGGAATTGATTTTAATGTATACATCTCACAGCAAATTGGATTGTCGCTGAGGGTTGGGTACTGTTAAAAAAACCTGAGAATACAAACCTTTGTTTTTCCCCATGGGACCATTACCTCTGTAGTTTACCCCCACCACTGTATATAATAATTATTGATACCATTTTATGTTGGCTTTATATTAAGCTTTTTACTAAACAAGCGAATGATATATTTAATATTATTTCTATATGTATACGATGTGGACCCAATTTGGGAGCACGAAAAGATAACTTGGAACACGGTATAAGTTTAAGGATATATTGAAGTAACAAGATACAGAGAAAAGTGGTGGCGTTAGCTAGGCTTATTTGTCAGTCAAATATCCAGTCTTTATCCAATCTCACTTGACCGACCGACCGACGAGAATACTTGGCTCTTGATTAATATAGGATTTGGAAAAGTCCATCAATGGGTAGGTAACGGTCCCATAACAGTATATTAAAAAGTTAAGCAATTTCTGGTGACTTAAATTTCTTAATGATTAAATATGCTTTTTCTTGGTTGGTTACTCTTGATTAATAAATATTGATGCAACTTATAATCATATATGTTATATCATACTTACTTTAGGGGTGTGGAGTCCCCGTCGCGTAATGACAAACGTCGACTGCAACATCGTAGTATACTTTCTTTGCTTTATTTGATTACCTTCTTCCAAAAAAAATGGGTGCGTGCTCCTCATTTACACAGCAAAAGAAAAACTACACGTGCGAAGCAAGGTTAACTTAGTTGATAATCACATAAGCTAATATCTCCTCAGTATCGAGACGCTGAGTAAGTATCTTGATGCAAAGCTTACAGATATTTATCGGATAGATATCTAGTTAAGGCATGACTGAATATGTATGTTGGTAAAGACATAGAGACAGAGACAGACAAAAAGGTTGATAAGGAGGACAAGAGAATTGGTACTTATCGAAATATATTTTTGCATGCGTCTTCAGTAGATCTGATTAAGCCGAGAAATTCTTATCGATTTTGAACAAGAAATCCGAAACGGCAACCTGCAAAGCTTTTTATGTATGTAAGAATTATCCAAAGCAATAAGTTGAGGTTTCCTACAGCAGTCCATGTATATATACTTTGACATATACTTACATATGCACACACGTGCGTACAGATCCAAAACAAGGTTTGACGTATTAGCTAAAGATTCATTCCTTGCTAAGTACATGTCTCATATTTCTGACAAATTTTTAATCTTCGGGCCCATCCAACAGCCCAAATGGGGTTTATGATGCACTTGTTCGTTGATATAAGAGGTTAGATTGATAAGTCCGTCGTCTGATTTGGAATTATTCACGGGCGGTTCCTTTGCGTTTTCATTAAAATGTAGAAAAGTAAACATCGCCTGTCTAAAACTGTACAATAAATGTTTTCTATACTAATCTGATCTATGGGTTTATTTATGCAACCCATAAAATGTTGCTCCTGTGGAATTCGCTCCATCATTTTGGGTTTCATCATTATCAGATCAGAAGAGTTTGTCGTCATCACTCTGGAATAGGTATTAGATTGATTCATCTTAACAGCATGTCAATTCATCAAGTTTTTTTAATAACTAGAGGTTAGGGTGTCGCTTTCCTTGTACGTTTATATTCATACTTTTATAGTTGTTTCTTTGGCGTTTTCTTTGGGTGGGGGTATTCGGTTCTATCAAATCCGAATTGATATTAAACAGTTCTATTTGACCAATCGATATCATCATAACTGTTACAACTACTCCGGGTCAGAGTAAGCCTAGAAGTAATGTGAATGAAGAGGTACACAACGCCTTTTCGGGCGTTCTCATACATCTACAGTGGATACAGTCAGCGTATTAAAAGCTCAGGAATTTTATACTTTTCTTTACAATTATATTATCTTATCTTATCTTATCTTATATTATATTATATATATATATATATATATATATATATATATACATATATATATATATATATATATATATATAGTAAAAATGATTTTTTAAAATATTGACTTATCATACGGACTTATATTTTGCCATTCTCTCTCTCTTTTTCATCTCTTTCTCTCTTGCACACTCTCACATACAAATTCACACACAAATACAAATTCTGCTGTACTTTTCCTCTATCTATTCTTACTGTTATCAGTAGACACTTAGAGTATTCAAAAAATTGATAGATAGTGGCAATTATAGAAAATATTAATTTGGATTTTACAGTTTTAAATTAGTTCAGACTTTTGGATTTATAGAGAATCTTGACCTGGAAAAGTACTAATCTTCACTTATCCTCCTAAACACCAATATTTAAAAACAGGATTATATGCGTACGTGTTCAATAAATCTTCACTTTAAATCTTGTTGTTGCTTTTTTTAAAAATATACAATTTAAAGCCAGATGTGTGCACAGCTGCTTAGTTTATGTAATAAAGAGATAGCATCTAGACATCTAAGCTATATATATAAACAAAACCAAACCCCAAAACAAACTAAAGATAATAAAAAAGCGTCCTATAATGTTGAATAAAACCAAGTACGAGCATACCTGCCGACTGAGTGGTCAAGAAAATGGAGTAATTCTATCCTCACTTTCTTTGGCTCAGCTCATTCTATTAAAAAAGATATTCATGAATTGCTCTCTCTCTCTCTCTCTCTCTATATATATATATATATATATATATATATATATATATATATATATATATAATGAGTTTTTGGTTCTAGCTTACTTAAAGAGTTAATGGAGGATCAAATATTGCAACACTTTTAAATATAGCTTTATATCAATTGTTACGGCCACCGGCCACGGTAGAATCATAATGCAGGGAAGCAAGAACTACTATGTGGACCGGAAGTAGGGGAAGGCGATTGGCGAGTCTTCGAGCCCTAGCAACAGTGGAAGAAGCAGCCGAGAAGGGGCAAAGGTCTTGACCCAGATAAGGAAAAGATATGCCACTTGCCGAAGCAGGAAGGGCGCTTTACCGCCCAAAAGAAAGGAAACCCAAAAAGTTAGTTTCGAGCTTCTCCAAGGAAGAGAAAAGTCGCCTTTTCACGGGGTTCGGTGAAAGGGGAAATCCTAGTCCCAAAATGGCATTTAGAAGTCAGCTCCGTTGGGTAAGAACCTGAGGCTCGACGTAAAAGAAAAGAAAAACAAAAACTGGTGCCTTGCAACTCGTTAATAGGAGATTAACGAATATAAGAAAAAAAGAAAAAATTAACAAAAGAAAGGAAAGATTAAAAAAAAAATGGTTAGTCAAAATTTTTATCAAGAATAATATACGTAACCTAAATAAAGGTCCGTATCAAGACTATTCCAAAGAAACATTTTTGAGGCTGTTCATCAGCAGCTAGTTTCGGCGGAAAACCTATTTGGTTAAAATTTGTATATCCATAAAGACGAAGAGAGGTGACTCTTGTTCTTCGGTGAAAGAAGAAAAAAAATACAAAAAAAAAATACTTTGTCTTATTGGAAGGACTTAGTCAGACACTATTTGGAGCGACTTGTCCTCCACATTGCTGTATACTTTTTTGTTGTATTCGTTTTGCTCTTTGTTTGTCTGTTGTCACAGTTGTGCTTTCTTTTAAATGAAAAAAAATGTATGAATGATACGTATATAAAGAAAAGGAGAAAACCAAATCCGCGTTATATTGTTTGTCCGGTTCAGAATTCCCCACGTATTCATTCATATCACGGTGACCTCTTTAACCTTCAAACCCTCATTCGTCCGTAGTCTTAGTAACCCACACATAGGACTCCATCCATATCTCGAAAAATTAAAAATCCGGGTGGAAACCCGTTACACAATGATAAAGCTTTTACACACACACACACACACACACACACACACACACACACACATATATGTATATATATTTCTTTATAGATATTGATTTACTGTTTTAAAATCCCCTTTAAATATAAATCTCCCTATTTTATAACGTTACTTGTCAACAGATTACCCAGCTATACAATTCACTCTAGTTGTAATGTATTACCACACGGAATTTTAAACTTTGCTCACTGCTAGTCGAATGAAAATGAATTGTTATTATAATAGCGATTTTTTTAGTAATAAAACACTTATTTAAAAACGGAGATGTCTATTTCATCCAACAAATTTCTTTACATTTGATTTCTTCTAAAATCATTGATACAAATACACCATCGATATTTTTCTTTTGCTTTCATTTCTTGTCTTTCTCTTTTTTTGCCTTAAAACTGAAACCAGATTAGACTTTCCCGCTTGCAAACTTTCCATTCATCTTTCCTTCGATACTTTCAATGCGCTATCACATTAATTCCTCTTCGACTGTGGGTTTCAAGATAATCTTCTCGTTGGGCAAATCTGTTTTTTAATCCAATTACACAATATCTCCCATGTAAAAGGAATTTAGTAATACCTCTCTTATTTGCTGGCCTGTGACATTTTCTTCAGAGAACAACGTAATGATTTGTTTTTATTCATCTTGTTTGAGTAAACCCATTAATACTGAGTTGAAATGCACTATCTTCTTTCTGCTGGGGTTTATACGAAATTTTCCTACGACATGAAACGAAAAAGGAAAGAAAAGATAGGGCAGTGAGAAAGAACACACACACACACACACACACACACACACACACACACACACACACACATGTGCCTTTAATAAGTTTCCAGGCTATTTTTGTACAGGCATTTAAGATTGTCGTAGACACTTGAAAATTCAATATATCATTGCTGAACATCTTATAAAATGATTGATTAATTTTTATGATTTAAGGTTCCAATGAACAGCTACAGCAGGAATTAGAATATGCCCTACTAAAGCCTGTTTGTCACAGCAGGGGAATTTCAAAAATGCAATCTGGACGTGAGGGCACTTTAGAAAAACAATTTGCAATTAAAATTCTGTTTTAAACTTGGAAAAAAATGCCACAGAATCCTATGGAATGCTTCAGACAACTTTTGGAGCATGTTGCAGAAATCAAGCATCAGTTTTTGAGTGGCATGAGAGATTCAAAGAAGGCAGGGAGCCTGTGAGGGATGATGAGAGGTGTGGGAGGAGTAAGGAAGTTAATAGAACAGAGTTGATTGACCAAATGGTTAGGGTTCGGGTTACTATGTTGAGGTTTTGAGGGAATTCAGGAAGAGATTCCGTCGGAAGAGGCCAGCACTCTTCAAATCCGTTCAGTGGCATTTCCACCAGGATCATGCGCCAGTCCACAACTCCATCCTTGTCACAGACTATTTGACCAAAATGGGCATCAAGACAGTTCCTCGGCCTCCCTATAGCCCAGACCTTGCTCCCTGTGACTTTTGGTTATTCCCTAATCTCACAGGCTGTCGTTATTAGACAATTGAGAAGATCAAAGCGAGTGTGACCATGGTCATTGACACGCTCACATAAGAGGACTTCCATGGGGTCTTCCAGAAGTTGTTGGAACGGTGCAACAAATGCATTGCATCCGGAGTAGAATACTTCGAAGGGGACTAGAGTTTAATGTGTGTACTATCAATAAAAGTAGCCATAGGAAAAAGGTCTGGAAACTTATTTAATGATCCTCGTATATATATATATATATATATATATATATATAATAGAGATAAATGTATATAAATTATATATATATATATATATATATATATATATATAGTAATGAATAAGTTGTAGATGCAATTGTTACATAGGCAGATACGCGAATATGGCCATGTGCGAAATGGACATCGAATGTTGGTAACATATATACATAACGTAGAACACATAGAACATAAAAATCTCGAGATTCGAAAATACGTAACGACTTCTTTGTTCCGGTACGAAACCTTTTTATTACTTTTGAGTTAAAGGTTTCGACATAACGAGAGAGACACAATCTTACTATTCTGTCTTTATCTTCTGGCCCATATCTCGTGCGGCACCCATGAGGCACAAATTCGTCTCGCCTCAGCGAGCCCCAAAAGTCAACCTCCTCGTTCGGCGTCTAGCTTCACTCTCTAACTTTCTTCGAAATCCCCAAAATCCTCCGTGCGCTTCCGGTGCGTTACATCACCCGCACTTTGTCACCCGTTTCATCATCTCAGGCATTTGTGACATCTCTGAGTGACATGTCCGCTCTGTGCGCCCACGCGCGTTACCACCTGCATCAAGGTAGTACCCAACCAACCCATGTGCTGAGTCAAAGGTTTCTCAGCCTAACTAATTCTAAAGGCATGAACCGAAATCCCTCGGTTATTATATTACACAAATGCTAGGCAGTTGTACATTCTTGAGTTAACACAGTGTATGGCAGAACGATCTCCCAGGTTTGAAACTTGAATTAAATAAACCATCATATGCCCTGTTATGAATTTACTATTACTATATGAAAGATCTTTTTTTGCCATTTAAATTTTCTATTGCGATTAATTTGATTTAACAATTATGTCATATAAATGGTTACTCTTGTATGCTATAATCTACTCAAGCCCTGTAACGCTCGACTCGCCTTTACCTTTGGTATTGCTGCCATTTCAAAACGAATAAGAATATTGAATCTGTAGTCAACGTTTAAAATTGGAGGCTTCATCTCTTCCCAGAAAAAGTAATTACGTGTGAATAGATTTTCATTCTTTCTTTTTTTTTTTTTTTACAATATATGTTCGAATCTAATTTCTATTGCTATGTTTAAAATTCTATTTCAAGGCTTTAGATTGATTTCCTGCATCGTTTATCTAATTCAACCAAGCCCTCAGTGTTTTGAAATGTTCTCAGATTCTTGCAGCACTTGGTAGCATTTGGTGAAATCGTAAAACGTTGCTGTCTTAACCTCTTCTTTTTCACTGATACTGGATACTTCCATCGAATTTCATCTTTTTAATTTTGATAGTAACAATTGTATATATATATATACATATATATATATATATATATATATATATATATATATATATATATATATATATATTGTCATTTATAGTACTATGTTTAAAAATTGGGCCTCCCTCATTGCAACGAATATTTTTTTTGTATCATTATGAATAAACCATGAAATATATATATATATATATATATATATATATATATATATATTAAAGTTGGTGACCGTATTCGAGGGCGACCAGAGGGCTCCCTTTTCAGTAGCTACTACACCGAGATGTAGGCGAAGGCGCTACTCCTTTACCTCGACTGCTCCACTTTACCCTTGATACGTACCTTATATTGCTGAGTGTTGAGCAAGGAAGTATCAAGTACCATTTTTAAAGTCTTTGGTATGACGCGACATGGGATTGATCCCAGGTCTCCCAGACCATTGGCGAACACTCTACCCACTAGGCAATGAGCCGGTACTGTACATGTATATTTTATTGTTTATATATGGTAAAGTAAAGTTGGAAACCGTAGTCGAGGGTGACTAGAAGGCTCCCTTTTCAATAGCTACAACACCGAGATGTAGTAGAGGGCACTACTACTTTCTCTGGATTGCCCCACTTTACCCTTGATACGTACCTGAGTGTTAAGCAAGGATGTATCAAGTACCATTTTGAAAGTATTTGGTATAACGCGACCTGGGATTGAACCACAATCTCTCGAACCATTGGCGAACAGTCTATGCACTAGGTCAATGAGCCAGTTAGTCCATACATAATGATACGAAAATATTCATTGCAATAAAGGAGACACAATTTAAACATATTTAATCATAATCGCACAACGGTCACCATTCTACGCCATGGTACCTACTGGAATTGCATGCCTGCTGCTGTTCAAAGAGATATGTGCCACCCACTCGACGTTGAGGTACAGAACATTTTAATCCAGTCATTCAATTTACCGGACACAGTATTAATTTAACAACGTATGTATGGCGAAGTAAATTTCAAGAAAGAAAAAATTATAAGAATAAGGAACGAATGGAAGGTAATTAGAAACGGAAAAACGTGAGGAAAGAAAGAAGTTGTATTTGAGTTCCGTGCGGAGGTCTAAAAGGATGAAATTTCTAATTATTATCTGTTATTAAATTTGACAAGTAATTAGTAGGAGGTAGAAAATAATCTGGAAAAATTACTAAAAATTAACTGACCAGGATCAAAATCTGGGAGAATATTTTAAAGATTCTTGAAGATATGGATACATGCACTTAATATCAAACAGAAAGACGATTTAAAAGTAACTTAAAAGGTGTTTTGTGGTGGGTGCAGTGATCTAACGATTAACAGACCAAAAAGTGAAATCAACAACCCGAAACGAAATTTTGAATTTGCCAATTTGCATTCAATTCACAAGAATCTACTCCTCTCCAAGTTATAGTTAAATCGAAAAGATAAAATTCTTAAGCCTTTTCGTGTTCGATTACAGGTCAGTTCATCGATCGTTTCTATCATCTGGTAACATGTTATTCAGAAATCTCTGACGCATATTGCTTGCAAAAACAATGGGGTTTACTACGTAACTGGAATCATATATAGAAATACCAGAAGATAGATCCTTTTTTCCACTTAACATTTGTTCATAGAATATTTCGTAAAATTTGGTACTTTGTTGAAAAATGTGGATGCTATATGAAATACGATAAACATGTATTGAGAATGTAAATATAAGAATTTTTTCAACTGACTCACCTAGAATTTTTCTAGATATCAAGACAATATCAATTTATTATGTAAGTTGTTTATCTATTCACGTCTTCATGTAAATTTGAAGTTTTAAAAGAATAAATAAAAACTCTCTGTCAATACGCCTTGTTTTTTTTTAAACTTTTGTATAAAAAGACGAATTTATCTTCTCTGCTTATAGATTGTCCATAATGTTGAACTGTAAGTATTTTCAGCAACACGACAAAATTAATGAAAATGACGAATACAAATCCTATAAAAAGACAATAAAAACGCAAATCCTATAAGGGAAGGTTCTTTTTTTAAGAAAATAACTAATCTAAACAAATCAGAAATACAGAGAACAAGCATCGTATCCAAAACTGACTAGTTTATTACATTCGGATTCTTTAAGTCAGTTTGAGCTTTGTATATGAAAATGCAATTTTTGAGAATTAACAACACATAAAGAAAACTACTTTTTACGGTTAACTCTGGGGACAAGATTTAGGAAATACGAACTGTATTTTTCTGGGTCTTATTCTTGTTTAATCTATCTTGGGGAGTCTAGGTATGCCAAAAAACTGCATTCAGCGCTATTACTTCCAGATCCACCCTGACCTGGATTGAGTGTTCCTGTTTGTGAGTCAAGTATATCTATTCGAAAATTATAAGTATTGACTGGAATAATTGAGATCATAAAGCTATATGCAAATACCTGATAATTAAAAAGAAGTAGATATCCAAAAAGTTAATTGTGTATAAATTAAGGATTGCACTAAATATAAAGATTATATGATTTTATGAAATAAACTAATTTGAAATAAACCGGAGATTAGACAATATGCATCATACCTAAAACGGATTGTTTTATTGTAAACATATTCTATTTAGATTTTAAAAAAAGGTGTTTTAGCGAATTCACAATAAAAAGAGATTAAAAGATGGATTAGGTAAATCCAATAAGAAGACGCGATTTTTTCTAATTGAAACAAAATCTAAAAATAAAAGATACAATATTTATATCTTTAAACGTGATTGGTTTATATTCACCATCTAACATCTGTATTTTAATCTCCTCCTTATAAATAAAAACTAGTTATATTTGATGAATGAAAATAAAGATTAAAGATCACTATCTACTCCTTGGTTGAAATGGATGCTTATTTACTATGCTTGTATTGGTTGTAAGCCTTTTGTAATTTTGTTATTCACTAAGCTGAGATCAATCTATTACATAGTCATCCGTTTGTTACAGTAGGATTTCGGAACTAGAAAGAATCTGTGGCGGTAGCGAAATGTTGACTTTGTCATTGTTTGATCCCAGATAAAAGCAAGTTTACACGTAATATTTCACACAGGTTCTGCACCACTGGGAAGGTTTGATCCCAGCAAGATTACAAATAATATTTTATACAGGTTCTGCACCTCTGGGAAGATTTGATCCCAGCAAGATTACAAATAACATTTCACACAGTTTCTGCACTTCTGGGAAGGTTTGATCCCAGCAAGATTACAAATAACATTTCACACAGGTTCTGCACCTCTCGGAAGGTTTGATCCCAGCAAGATTACAAATAATATTTTACACAGTTTCTGCGCTTCTGGGAAGTTTTGATCCCAGCAAGATTACAAATAACATTTCACACAGGTTCTGCACCTCTGGGAAGATTTGATCCTATCAAGATTACAAATAATATTTCACACAGTTTCTGCACCTCTGGGAAGGTTTGATCCCAGCAAGATTACAAATAATATTTCACACAGGTTCTGCACCTCTGGGAAGATTTGATCCCATCAAGATTACAAATAACATTTCACACAGTTTCTGCACCTCTCGGAAGGTTTGATCCCAGCAAGATTACAAATAATATTTCACACAGGTTCTGCACCTCTGGGAAGGTTTGATCCCAGCAAGATTACAAATAACATTTCACACAGGTTCTGCACCTCTGGGAAGGTTTGATCCCAGCAAGATTACAAATAATATTTCACACAGTTTCTGCACCTCTGGGAAGGTTTGATCCCAGCAAGATTACAAATAACATTTCACACAGGTTCTGCACCTCTGGGAAGGTTTGATCCCAGCAAGATTACAAATAATATTTCACACAGTTTCTGCACCTCTGGGAAGGTTTGATCCCATCAAGATTACAAATAATATTTCACACAGGTTCTGCAACTGTGAGAAGGTTAACACACCACAGTCTTCTTATACTGTATTGAACTTGTGTCATACTACACTTAATACATCTTGAAAGGAGAGAGAAAAGTCTTCATTACGAATAAGATGGTTACGTATTTTCCACGAGTAGAGGAAATGAAGTATAGGATTTTGATGACTGATCTTTGTGACAAGTTATCCCTCTACTCTTTGAATGTGAATCTCACAAAATATTCATTGAATGTAATCAGAGGGTGAATTTTTAAACACACACACACACACACACGCACACACACACACACACACACATATATATATATATATATATATATGTATATACATTGGAATACTTTGTTAAAAGGTCTCAGTTTTACTAAATAAACTAAGCATGCTGCCAGATAGGAATATATCAAACATAGGAGAGATTGCTGTGATAAAAGGAAAATTGTCGGCTTAGGAAATTTTTTGTATTTGTAAAATAGTATTATTAATATTCATTTATACATTTGATTCCTCTAAATCTTTTTAATCAGCTCATTCAGATAATCAGTCTATGTTACAGTGAGCACAACTATCGAAAGCATATGCTTAGGGCTCTGATCCGGGGTGTAGATTACTGTAGATCTTTATAAAAACTACTAAAATCTGAAGGCTTTATAAGATAATTGTCAAAAATGCTGCTGCTATTTCTACTACGAATACTTCTACCACTACTACTAATAAAAGTAATAATAAAAATAATTTGCACATATGCAGCAACTTACGGTCTCGAAGAATGTACAAATACTAGAGAGCAAAAATAGGTTAATTAGAGCAGCCAACTTTAACACAACAAAAATCACATTTAGTAAATATGGTAAAAAAAAACAACATGTAACATAATTAGGGATTTTGGTTGATTGTTTCAGTAGTAATTTGTTTCCTAGCTAGATTTAAGGTCGAAAGATAGAAGACAATCGAAAAGGGGGGTGCATATGAGAAAGAGATTCAAGGCAGCAAGAGAGAGAGAGAGAGAGAGAGAGAGAGAGGCACGTTGATAAGCGCTAGAAAGAATTGGAAAGAGAATGGTAGATTTCCGAAATCCTGATCATGGCAGCCGTAGTCACCCGAGTTAAAAATAGAAATGTATCAGAAGTAATTAGCTGGAAGAAACTCAAACAGAAAAGCCGTTAAAGACGCAGGATATGAAACATATAAAGAAAGTGAGTTGGAGACCAGACGCGGAGATGTGAAGATGTGCCGAAATTACGGATCTCATTTTCGGGGAAGCTCGGCGAAAGGGTCTCTCACCCACCACAGTGAGAAGTCATGCAAGAAAACTACAACAGAAAACGAGAAAGATAATATCAAGGTCTGTGTTTGATTCTTTCGCTCTACGGCGGTGTATTTCTCTTTGTCAATCTAAACCAGTCTATTCATTTCATACACTATTTTTTTCTCCTTTCATCGACTACTAACAGGGTTAGTAGCGAATTGACTTTTGTATTAACAAACCTGCAAACGTATTTCGTCACTTTTTCTTTTGGTGAGTTTACAAAGGTGGTCGACCAGAAATTACAGTGTAGTGCTCCCTCACATACTATTTAGAATAGTGATGGTACACGTGTCTATGTGATGTCGTAGCGCCACAGACGTCTGTTGAGACCAGTGGTTGTACAACCGTCTATTTGGTGTCGTAGCAGTACAAAATGCTGATACTTCAAAAGACAAACGACAGGTGACGAACATATGAAAATTTCGATAAAGTGAATAGGCCTTATTAAGCAAACCTGAAATATTAATCTTTTTTGACAAAATCCTGATATGACTCAATAAAAACTGATTATCTAAATGTTAAAATAGATAAGACGCAGGAAAATAGCAAATATAGCCTAATAGGAAAAAAAACGATGAAACAACAACTGTATGATTGATGAATGCAGGAAGCTGGCACGAAATAAGCGTTGGGTGTTCTGTGAACCACACACACACACACACACACACTATATATATATATATATATATATATATATATATATATATATCAGAGATTTCGTGATTTGATCTCTTTTTCTCTTTTGGTGGTTGGTGTGCGAGGAGTCCAACCTTCGCTGCGAACGGACAACGAAGAAAGAATAAAAGATACAAGAAGAGCCTTATTCGAAGAACAATGAAAACAACAATCATCTTGCGTCCGTTCATTTCTTTCTACTAACACAGCTTTCAGAGACTAAGCAGAGTGAATAAAGCAACAACTGTCCTCAGTGCAAAAAAAAAAGGTTGTGTATTTTGCGTTTTTTCCTTATCAGCTGACGATTAGGCTTTATCTATAATCGCCTGTAGGAATGCTACACATGGACTACCGGACGAGAAGATTTATGACCATTCATGAAGCTTACCCATGGTATAAGGTAGACAAACCTCACCAGTAATGAGGAGTGTGTATTGAAGCTGCAATTCACAGTCTTGAAGATTACTAGATAAAAAAAAACAAAACAAAGAGAGTATGACTACAACAAAACCGTAATAGCAACAAAAATAAACAAAGGCAAAACAAAACAAAACAAAAATCAGTGATTATTAAACTGAGAAAGTAGAAATGAGATGAAGACATTTTCGTTAGCACTTCATAAGGCAACAAAAAAAAGCACGCATGATATAACAAGGACTTGACTACACAGAGGAAACAAAAAAGAGAAACTGTTTTCCTTTTGAGAGCAGACCGTAATAAAATTATAAGGATTAATCAAAGCAAGAATAGATAACATTCAAGAAAATAGTAAATGTCTATTACGTGAAGAGACAGATGAAACAATCAACCAGATTATCAGTAAAAGCAGCAAACTTGCCAAAAAGAAAAACGGCTGGCAGCCCTGGGTACTGAAGGTAATCTCGAAAGAATAGAGCAAGTAGGATATACAAACTAATGATAAATGTTCAGACTGGAATCTGTCCAAGAAAATCAGACACAAAGATTTTTAGATCATAGCGGATCCCCCATTCGATGTTTGAAGACCATAGTTTTAGTTAACAAGAAGGAAAAAAACTTACTTATGCAATTCACCGTTTGAGTAAAAAATGAAAAAACAGAACTTACCTGAGTACAGAAAATCGGTAATGATACCAATTATTGTTGAACAATTCTGAAAAAAAAAACATGGAAAAGAGAATGTCGGAACTGGAGATCTAGTAAAGAATTAAGCAGCTCTAAAACACATATATACTACACTTGAATATTAAGAAGCATTTTGGAGAGCTGAGAAGAATTGCTGTTACACGGATTTCAAAGAAAACTGTCGACTTACTACAAGTTTGAAAAACTCGTAAAATAACAGCAAAACAACAACAACAACAACAACAACAGCTACTACCATTACTATTACTACTACTACTATTAATTTTAATAATAATGGTGTTTGGCAATGCTAAAAACAAAATTATCATTCATACTACAATTGTAAAAAAAAAAAAACAACTGAAAATACCTAGGAGCTGTTACAACAGAAGGCGCATTTTTTGTGTGGGAAAATATATGTAATATAATGGCCGAGGGATTTCGTTTTATATATCTTGCCTTTGGGTTTAGTTAGACTGAGAACCTTTCAGCTCAGTGCATGGGTTAGTTTGGAGCAAACATGAGTACAGGTGTTGACGCGCGCGCGGAGCGGACGTGTCATTCAGGGATGTCACCATAAAAATCCCAGAGAGAGGATGTGACCAGGAATGTGAGTGACGTCACGCACCGGAAGCGTGGGCGGAGATTTGAGAAAAGTCAGTCAGTTGAGTTCCTGGCTCGGAAGAAGACGGTTGACTTTCGTGGCCGCATGTGTTAGGGAGCAGATGGAAAAGTCAGCATAGAAAGATGGTATCTCTCTCATTATGTCGAAAAACCTTTCAACTCAAAGTTTATAAAACGTTTCGTACCTGAACTAAGAAGTCGTTAGTGGTTTTTGGGTTTCGGGATTCCTATGTTATATATATATATATATATATGTGTGTGTGTTTATGAACATTCCTATGTCCATTTCACATATCTGTATCATGGGTATGTTAAATAAAGGAAGAACGCCAAGAAAGATCAAGGGAAGAGTAAGGTATGAACATAAAAGGTTAAGTTTAGGTGTCAGCAAACAAATAGACTCTTGTAGCTTAGACAGTTAAAAAGCAACTGGTACATTTAATCAGTCTTTCTTTTCAAAAGAGACGTTAGTTCAAATCTCATCGTGAACTTATCCTTTATTAAAGGTCAGTGCTACATAGTTCGTGTGTATACTCAGCATGAAGACCCAATAATATTTCAGTTACAGGGTACTTAAAAGGTTTTCTTTAAGTTGCATTAATCTATTTCTATTTCTCAGTATTTATTTAAAGGTAATCACATATGGATGTGCTCGTGGCATAACGGTTATCATTGTGGGAAATGGATTCGGTATCCTGAGTTCAAATCATCGACGATGCAGTTTGCGTTTACCATAGCGCTAATCTCCTAGAGAAAATTA
Source organism: Sepioteuthis lessoniana (assembly GCA_963585895.1). Classification (NCBI taxonomy): domain Eukaryota; kingdom Metazoa; phylum Mollusca; class Cephalopoda; order Myopsida; family Loliginidae; genus Sepioteuthis; species Sepioteuthis lessoniana. The sequence goes on from OY757910.1 coordinate 6,843,559, forward strand.
TGAATTGAACTATTCTCTCTCCAGCTAAGGATAAATAATTCGGCAGACTGGGCTCTTTCATCTTGGTATGACAACCAATCTAAGTGAAGGAAAACTCTGAATTCAAACAAGCTGTAAAGATGCCTACATTAGATTATATCGGCTCAAAACTAGTTCTATGAGAGGCATATATATGATTAAACTAAGTAATTGAACTTGAGAGAATAACATATCTAGAATGAAAAAAATGCCATCAAATTAAGAAAAGTCCATGAAATTACTTGCAAAACGCTAACGTAAAACTTATCAATATTCGTTTTGATTGTGTAATGTTTCCCAAGAAATTATAAAATCTTTGTGACGTAAGTGAAGAAAAAAAAAGTTTTCTAAAAAAGAATTGGTAAGATGAACTTACTTACGGAGTAATATTGCATGTAATTAGGGATAATTAGATTTGAAATGAAAAATAAAAAAAAGAGGCATCATATTTTAAGAACGCAAGTAGAACTTGAGAAAGATTAACGACGGCCAACCTCTTTTCCGGTGCAGACAAATGTAAAGCTTAAATTGTTGAGGTTATTGACTTTGTCTATGCAGCGACATGTGCCAAGGTGAACGATACAAAATGGCAAGTAACCGTCGATTAAATAATGCAAAGATTGAATATCCAAGCTCAGCATTCTTGTGGCTATTTGCTTTGATATTGCACAAAATATGCTTAACAAAAATTGTTACGGCGCAGTAACAAAAAGTTGCGTAAGAAAAGCAAAGATAAAACTCGCCAGAAATAACAAGCAAAAATGTTAAATTGAGGAAAGAATAAAAAAAGAGAAAATGTCAGATTTTAAAGAAAGGAAGCAATAGATTATAAAAAAAAGGTATCTGAAAATTAAATTGATTTAAACATTTTATTAAGGAAGAAGAAAGAAGAAATATTCAAATTCATTTCATGAAATTCTGAGGACACACAAAGATCAAAGAACAATATAGAAGACGTCAACCCAACAAAACAATTTCAGAAAACATGACTTCTCATGTTGCTATGAAGACATGAATCCACTTCTCCCCTAGACAGATACATGAAGAGAATTCATTGCAATTTCAATCTAATATACTCATGGGAAAAGAAAAGAAGGTTAGTGAGCATTTGATTTAATGAGCAAAACATAAGTTACCTGATTTTATTAACAATCACACAAAGACGGACCGGTGGGTAAATATTGCAAAGGCTAAGGATGAGAAGGAAAAATTTAGTAACAATTCAAGACGCGTATAGGTCTATAGTTCTAACTGGGGATATTAACGAAGGATATGATATACAGAGTAGATGATTTTGGAGATAAATTGTTGGATTCTGGAAGAACAGATGACACACTATAGGGTCAACAATAGAAATACACCAGAGGTCCACTGTTATGAATGGTTGAATTTGGAAGGGCCTAAAAAGGGACCAATATATATATATATATATATATATATATACACACAGACACACACTCACACACACACACACACACACACACACACTCACTCATATATATATATATATATGTGTGTGTGTGTGTGTGGGTGTGGGTGTGTGTATGTAAAAAATGGAAAAAAATTTGACAGTACGAACATGAAAAGATGGTATGTTTTTATAAAATTATTCTATCTTTATTTTAGATTGTTTGCCAACATTAAACTAGTCGGTTTTTAATTGTGAACACATTAAACCTCCATCAGAGTATATTAATATCACTAGAACCCTGGTATATATATATATATATATATATATATATATATATATATAAGTTATCTGTTATTTATATATATATATATATATATATATATATATATATATATATAAGCTATCTGTTATACATATATATATCATCATCATCATGTCGTGCTGGTAGCACGGATATCCCTGACCCTCTCTCGCCACTTTTCCATATCGTTCATCGCCTCAGGCAGGTCTTCAGGACAACATCCTGTATCCTCACATAGTTGCTGAATGTATGTTCGTGCTGGTCGTCCTGCTTTTGCACGGCCATGTGTGGGGGTCCATAAGAGTACATCACTTATGAGTTCGTCCCTGCTCCTCCAGCAGCGTCCTGCATGTCTGGTTCGTCTAACTTGAAAATTTTTTGTTATAGGAGGCAGGTGGCCGTACAGTTGGTGTCTTGTGGGGTGTTGCCGCCAGGACTTGTTCAAGATTGCTCGCAGCATTCTTGTGTAATTGCCGTCTAGCTTCTTCTCCAGCCGTTTTGTTAGCGTCCTTGTAGTGCATCCGTATAGTAGTATCGATGTGACCGCTGCCTGGAAGAAACTGCGTTTTATTTTATCGGTTAGGTCTGATTTCCATATAATCGATAGCCTATTGATAGCTGTCCATGCTTTCGTTAACCTCGTGTCGATGTCCTTTTCGGTTGATGCGACGCTGCTTCCTAGATAAGTGAATTTGTCTACTAGTTTAAGAGGGATTCCGTCTTGAGATGTCCCCCGTTTGATTATAGCACATATATTCCGTTTTGTGTGCATTGACATAGAGGCCTATGCCTGCGGCTGCTCGTTCCAAACTATGTAGTAGTGTTTCGGCTTGGTCGGGTGTATTTGCCAGTATCGCTACGTCATCAGCGTAGTCGGCGTCGGTAATTGTTTTTGCGGTGTACCTTCTGTTTCTTTTCTTTTTCAGCTCAAAGCCGTTCCCTCTGATTTTGTCAATCGATGTTCAAAGTACGTAGTCTAGACAATTGATAAAGAGGTGTAGAGCTAGTGTGTCCCCTTGTAGTACTCCTGCTACAATGTCGAAGTATTATGTCTCCATCTGGTGATCGTACTTTTACTTTGTTGTTTCTATAGAGAATCGTTATTGCTGCTACGGTTTCTTTAGGTATGCCGTTATATATCATATTTACCCAAACCCTCCGCTCGGGCAGGATATGACACAAGGACAATTTTTTAAACGGAGTTTGAATTCAGAGTTTTCCTTCTCCTAGAATAGTTGCCTCACTAAGGCTGTAGAACCTAGTCTGCCCTACTATTTACCCATAGCTGGAGGGAGAATAATTGGATTCATACCTTTCCAAAGGGTATTAGTGCAATGTGAAATGCAATCTGTCTGATCCAGGATTTTGAACTCATGTCGCCGTGTCTGTTTCGTATGACGATAACCATTACACCACGGGCACCTCCTATATATATATATATATATATATATATATATATATATAACAGATAGCTTATCTGATAACTGTATATATATATATATATATATATATATATATATATATATATATATATATATACCACAAACTGAAGATAGAGTTGGATTTTTGATAAATTCCGTTGAAAATGTGTTGAACCTTACTCTCTTTGTGTTTATTTGACTCTTTCTGTTGTTTTTTTGTCTCCGTCTGTCTTCCGTATATATTTAGAGGGAAAGACAGAGACAGATTGACATTTATCTATCTATCTATCTATCTATCTATCTATCTATCTATCTATCTAGAGAGAGAGAGAGAGAGAGAGAGAGAGAGAGAGAGAATCAAGCATTAAGCTGTCTAATCATAGGGAAACTTTTTTTTTAAATTGATAATAATATTTTTTCGAAATAAACCTCCATTTCAATAGATGTAATTCATTTGTAAATATTAATCACATAGATCAAATATCGCACAGATATATTTTCAAATGTATACTTATTTGACAACTATATATTATGCTGCAAAACTTCTATGTTTGTGTTCGTATTGGTGGTTTTCTATCCATAAAACAGTTAGTGGAGAAGAAACATAAAAGAAATATAGAAAATGTGAGATTTGAAGTATAAAGAAAAAAAAGATTATGTGTGTATTGTATCTTGAAGACGCCAATTAGAAAAGAAATCGATTGAAATGTAAACCAACGAATGAAATCGAAAACAAACCTGACAAAACCAGAAAAAATCAATTGATTTGCATTATTACTTGTCTGGGATCGTGCTTTTCTTGATACACTTAATGGATATCGTAATGCTTCTTTGGCAATAGGATTTTCAAATTTACTGTCTCCTCCTCTTTTACCTCTAATTGATTCAATGGCTTTGAGACTCCGTTTGAAATAACGCATCAAAATTGCCAAAATACCGATACTTGTGTGTACCACTTGAACATCCGAAAAAAAAAAAAACCTTACAGTTAAACAATATTGATAATTTCATGACAGTGTAGATATGCAGATTTGTTTACCTCCATCTCCCAAAAGACTTCACTCCGAATTTTTCCCTTTCAGTTAGTATTTAGAAAATTGCAGGTCGAATCATTGCGAAATTCTATTTCAAGTAGATGTACTGTTTTCATAATTCTCTGATAGAGTCTGCTTAGATTTTGGAAATTAAATCCCGAAAAGATGCAATTGCAGTTTTAAATTTTCCACACATATTTTTTATCTCTGCAACATTATATTCTAATATCATAAAGAGTCCCAAGACAAAAGTAATTTTCTGTCTGTCATTGTTGAAACTGGCGACGTTTGTAAATTTTGAGAAAAAAAATGAAGAAAGAAAATGAACCTTAAATTTACTCTAGAAATATACAAAAAACGTTGTCCAATAATCGTGGATTAATGTGTTAAAAGGTGTTTTTTTTTCTTCAGATAAATGACAAAAAAAATTTCAATGAACATCACTCTCTCCTATCAATATTACTACATCAATCAAACCATTCTATCTGTTAGTGCTTGTGTAATTATAAATCAATCGAGTCACTCTGTATAAGCTTTCATACATCTCTACCCATTAAATGTATTTTCTTAGCACTTTTAACAACATCTATCAATAACAATGCTTTAGATTATGCAATATTTAGAAAGACACTCCGAAAGTAATGTCTCGTATTTATTTCCAACCAGAAAAAAACGTATACTATGTTGATTTGAGCATGTTTTTAACTACAAAATATTGTTTTTCCAAATATTCAAATGCAGTCAGTGTTGCTTTTCAGAACTGCAGCTAACAAGGTGAACGACAAACTAAGTTCAACGCAGCGATTGACAAACGAAATGCATAGCAACTTGATAAATTTCTGACAACGTCACTGCCATCGCTGTTAGGAAAAAGTCGGATAATTTTATTGCTAGTAACCGCCGGGAAGGCTGTCTGCAGACTCTTCTGCTCAGTTGCAGGCTAAAATGTACAACCAGTGATAGTAAATGCGTAGAAAAATATTTTCTGTTGCTAAAAACATTGATATATCTGACTATGTGTGATATAGTAACAACCTCCAACCACCAGTAATCTTGGTGCCCAGGTACGTAAATTATAACAAAAGGTCAATCACGACAATTCTTGCAGAGAGGTGCGAAGGACGTTTCACACTCGAGATTTAGGAAAATCTTTGAAAAGGTGCAGTTAGTTAACTGGAGAGTGACATTTAACGATTTAATTTCGAATCTAGTTAACCCTACCTTTGAGGTATGAGAAACAAATTGTTAAGGAACAAGACTTTTTTGATTGGCTTGAAAATACACATTAAAATCTTTCTGTTTCTTGAGACCGGTACAGAAGGAATTTACAAATCACCAATAAAGTGAGTGAGACTTTTTCTACATTCACCTGTCTGATTTCCTTTCCTCATCACCATCTCTTCATATTATCGTTGTCTCTTCGTATTCCCCAATTTTCTTCGTGACCCTCGCAGTGTGTTTTTTTTTTATCTACTGCAAAGTCCAAAAAAATAAAAAGGAGACATTATTTTTGAATGCCCTTTTTATATCATTATTAATACTGTGTGCATCTAACTTTTACTGGTTCGGTTGTTTGTCAGACAGATATCTTGGCAAATATACTTCTCGGCTAACTTTACGAGATTTTTCTATTTTCCTTTCAGTAAAAAAATAAATAAATAAAATAGCAAAATAAACAATAGTAAATAAAAAGAAAGATGTCAAATGGTATTGCTTTGTATTTATAAAAAATAAAACAATCATAAAACACAATTTAATCACAGTCTCATCTTAAATAGAGCGTAAAAGTTTCTCTACGTTTTGACTAAAAGGAAAGAAATAATATTTTATTTAAATATGACTTAGAAATTTCTCATATTTATAATTTCTTGTCTGATATGTCTGTAATGGTTGAACTAAGTACCTGACTATTTTGACAAATATGTATGAATTTGAAGCATTTTTTGTTGTTGTTATCATGTTGCTAATGTCGGATCATGAAGATTTTCTTGTCATCACCTTAACGTAATCATTCTTGACATTACCTAGGCTGTATAACATTTGGTGAAAACGTATAATTTCGAAAACACACACACACACACACACACACACACACACACACACACACACACACACACACACACACACACACACACACAAAGAAAAACTGTACGTGCCTTTCATTGAAGCAAATTCAGTTGACAGATTAATTAGTTTGTTCTGAATTCTTCCAAGTCCATTGCTGCCAAATGCAAACCAGTGAGAAATAAAACAGCAAGATAAAAACAAAAAAATACTTCAATTAATCTTTTTTTCATTTGAAACAAAATAAAAACATTTATTGCGGATAAGTTGAAGTGACATTCACATTTCTTGAAATATTCGAAAATTGAAATTATTTTGCTTCGTCTAACGCTTGGGGTTCATGATTGGTTTTGGTTTCTGCTACTATCGAAATGCTCACCCACTTTAGTACTGAACTGGCTGATCGTTACTTATTTTCGACAATCTGGGGGAAATTACTTTAAGCGTTACCAGAACGAAAATTCTGTTGGTATAATGGATGCTGTTAACATTCCACATTTTATGAATTTGTCTGTCCTCCTCAGTTTATATCGAAACTTTATCGAACCGTCATTTATGATTCAAAATGATGTCTTTTTTAATTGATAAGATGCATTAGAAATGATACGAAGATTCTAGTAAATGAATTGAGGAGTATTAATTAAATCATTCAATGATTTTATATTATTGCTCCACCGCTAACGACCAATACAGTTTCGACTGCGAAACGACCTCACTTTTACGTTGCGTTGGCTTTTAAGACAAAATTCGTCAGTTACAGGCTTTCATAAAAACTATATGAGACACAAGTCAGCAATACAAGCCAAAAAAGAAACAAAACACACATCAACATTCTCATGTATTGTCGTTTTTATTCACTCTACTTGTTTATCCGGTGTTTAGTGACACTTCATTTCCCAGCTTTAGTCAGTGAACTGAAACGTTTGTTTCTCTGATTGACTCTTCTTATCACCAACTAAAGTCAACAATAAGCAAGGAAGGAAACCCATCCAGGCCCGGCAGCCTAACTATCACTGTTTTTCTTTGCCACAACTCTTGATTCCCCTTTTCAATATATGCAAACTCGACTTCTGTAAATAAAACTACTTTTCCCGTATTCACCCCACAGAACTAAAGTATGTTTAAAATAATATCCTTGTCTACTGACTTCAGAATCTATGATCGCCAAACGCTCCTGTTTATAACGATCATTAAAAAACTGACCCTTAACCTAATCAGGAAATCCTCCCTTTTGGGCTCTCTTTTTTATTGTACAATATACACACATTAGATTCATGCAAACATATATACATACATATTTGCATACATACTAAGATTATGTCCACTCACACCCATACAAATATCCTCACACTCACATGAATATAGAAACAGATACGCTACACCTATTCGCATGAATACTCTTATAGATACTCTACACAGATTTATATTAATGCACCTAATCTGTGTCTAGGGACAGAAGAGTTCATAGTGTCCAAATATCTGGGTGGCGCTTAATACTAGAATATATTTTGCAATCGTACTGAGTTGATAACCTAAGAAAAAAGGTTTTTTTTACTAACTGTATTCCTGACATCTGCAAATGGCTAGTGTTTCATAATGAAGAACAAGAAACATGATAAATTTCTAATTGTAAGGTGACAAGTCTGATGAGGTGGATAATATAAAATTGGAGAAAGCACACGGTATTACCTTTAAGATTAGTTTCATATAACTGTGAAACTCATTAAGGAGTGATGAAATCAAAAGATTTATCAACCATATGTATAGGTAAATAATGACCTCAAGACTATGTGGTTATTTTCATAGTTAATTGGGTGCTAAACAACACTCAACTATGGAATAATCTGGATCCTTGGACTACTTCTAGATAGGATTGATCCCCTAGATATATATATGTGATTGCTTTCTGTCGACAAAAAATGTCTTGTTTATGTGTTTTATACGCAGGACGAGCTATAAACAGCATCAAAATTTCAAAGAGAAATGAATTGTCAACTTTGCATTCTATTTACGCCTCATATTCCAAACTTTTTTTTCAGCTCTTTCAAGATTCCAGTATTTATTTATCTTTTCGATTTCTTTTATTTTTACTCTATGATCCACTGAGATGGAAAAAGCAAATCCTTTTCGTTTTATTCATTAAAAAGTTACTAATAATTTTTCGTTCTGGATTGGGCGATCCGTTTGTATGTGAAAGTTTTGAAAAAAAAGTTTGTCAAATTTTAAAGAACAATTTCTTGTAATATAAAACTTAACCCTTTTACCTATCTAGGTCGATATTTTCTTTGGGTTTTGCTTAATATTTAATCCGGAGTTTGCCAATCGATTGAGCACCGATGTTAGTGAGCTGAACCAAAATTTTGGTATTGGTTTTCTCTTCTAGAAAATTTTCATTCATACTTGTACTTTTCTGGGATTATTGTTGCATTGTTTTTTCCAGGATTTTTTTAATCAGTTTTTCTTATCCATTCAACGACGTTCTTAATCTTTGAACAGTATTTCAGTTCTTTTTCCAGAACTTTTCAATGTCATTCATTTCAGCTTGTTCTTTTTCAAAGTATGGTTATATTCTTCACTGCACCAATTTGAAAATGTTCTGCTTGTATGAATAATTTCTTGTTTTATCTCTTTGTATACTTTGTGCTTTGACTTGTAATCACTGCTTGATGACTTTTTTGGCATTTTGGATTTAGCTCCTCATTGATAGTTTGTACTTTCGTGTAACTATTTTTTATTGACCAGTTCAACTAATTTTCTCCATAAAAATTATTCTATTATTCATAATTCTCTTCAATACAGTTATGGTTGTTTTTAGATTTTGGTTTTCCAGATGTTGGTCCAGTGATCTGCGGCTGTAGAATATACGAAATGAAGAGGGGTAAGACTCTTCCAACGAGGGTCCTGTTGTCCAATAGGCTGGGGCTGTAGGATACTCCAAATGCATCTCAGCAGAGAGGTAAGACTTCCCCAACGAGTATACTGTGGCCCAGTCGGCTGGGACTGTAGGATACACCAAATGTCTGTCTGCACTGGTGTAAGACTCCCCCAACGAGTATCCTAGATATGACACTAAACAATCTGATGGTAAGGTTCCAGTAAATCTGGAGCTTTGAGGAATATGGAGTACCTCTTATTGCCGTTGCTCCCAGGTCCACTCTGACCCGGGATAGTAGCACCTGATGGGGCCCTATCGCTTCATCAAATAGAATTGATGACATCTAAACTGTCTTCTTTGACATTTAAAATGAGTACCAGCAAATGACATATGCTAAACTGAATTGTTTGAAATATAACTATCTAATATTCTGTGTGTAAACTAATGACTGATGTTTAATTGAATTGTTTGGGATACATGGTAATACTTTGAACTATTTAACTTTGTTGAATTATATTAAAGTTTGATCATTTGACTCTGTGTAAAAATTACTGATGTTTAATTGAATTTTGAGTGTCCAATCGCAGTTCTTGAAAACTTTTAATTGTGAGCAAACAAATAATTTATACTAAATCGAATTATTTGTATTAGATAGAAATAAGTGAAACCATTTAACTATATGTAATAAGTATGAGTTCAGGCTTGTTTAAAAGAGTTATCGACAAAATGTGCCTCGAAATCAAATATTTAATATATATGTATTAAATGGATTTGGCATTAAATAACCTAAAATGGTTGATATGCCATAAAACCCACCCAAACCAAATCCTATATATTTAATATATACGTATAAAATGGATTTGGCATTAAATAACCTACAATGGTTGATATGCCAAACCAAACCAAACCAAACGAAACCCTCCAGATGGCTTCTCTCTGTATATTGCCCTTATTCTTGATTTTAGGGCAGATTTTCTTGCTTATCGGCGTGGAAGTAATAATTGCTATGTCATTAACAAGTGTTAAATATCTGCCTTATTCCCGTAACGCAAGGACAATGGAATCATTTTATATTATTATCCTTTTTCAGTTTATTTACTCTTTTAGAATTTTGGTAGTTGTTTTCTATTAGATTTATGATTTTCTTTTATAATTTTAATCTCTTCTTTTACTTCCAAAATCACATTTCTGTTTTCTTGCTAAGATTCATGAAAACGTCGATCAGGTTAAATATCTGCTTAGTTAAATTCGCATTTCTTTGTATTCTCACCTCTATATTCTCTTATTAGTTTCTTATTATTGTTATTTCCTTTCTATCATAGTTATTCGTTTCATCACTCAAATTTTGGTTGTACTCGTTAGTTTTTAATTATTCTATTTTTGCAGTTGTAAATCTGTAATTACATATGGTGTCTCTGCGCAGATTTGCAAGTTTATTTGCCCCTATATATTTATTGGTCAGCCTATTAGCCTAATGAGTTGTGTATTCACCAATGGTCCAGGATACCGGGGGTTCAATCCTCGGTAGAGTCTATATCAAAGATTCAAAAATTATACTTGATGCCACTTTACTTAACACACAGCATTATAAGGTAAGGGTAAAATGAAGCAATCCAGCAAATGGAGTAGCAACCTCCCCTACACCTCTGTGTTGTAGCTATTGAAAAGAGAGCGTTCGGGTCACTCTCGAATAAGGTCGCCAAAACTGAGTCACTTTATTTAGTCTTGTAATTTTATTGTCTCTTTTATTCAATGCTTGTCTCTCTCTACGCTTATATTGCAGTGAGGAGTTATCATATCAATTTATCAGCGGAGAAAATCTTGTTTTGTATTTAGAGTTTCTTTTCTCCAAGACTGATGGCTTAACCAAAGCTAAAGAATTAAGACTGTTATACTATTTACCCATAGATGGAACCAAAAGGGAATTCAGGCCTTCACCAAGGGTATTAGCACCAAAATAAAAAGCGAACGATTTTGTTCAAGATCTTATCTTTGGTCACCGTGTCCATTCCCTAAAACGATAATCGCTTCGCCATGTGCATCCATAAGGCAGATTAAAAGCTGTCAACATTGTTCATATTCCTCGTTTATAACAATATATGATGATCTTAATGTTTGGTAGTAAGTATAGTGAATCAGTATTGGGAAGATCTCAGTGCTAGTGACCAATTTTCAGGGCGAGTCAAAATTATTTCGATCTCAATTTTCTCTTAGGGACAAGAAACTCGGTCATATTCCAGACGGACGATCAGAAATAATGTTTTTTTTTCCAAGTTCCATGGCAGTTCTAACAATTTCCACTTCATTCCAATGGACAAAGATTGTGTAAAATGGCTGAGGAAACAATGGATTTAGCTCTACTTAAAACAGCTGGTTGATAATTGATATGCTCAAAATTAATTGTGAAGATATATCCATTGTGAAAATCATTAGATTAAATCCAATGGGCCGTTATTATGAGAGCCTGGTGTAATATAATGGCCGAGGGATTTCGTTTTTATATCTTGCCTTTGGGTTTAGTTAGGCTGAGAACCTTTCGGCTCAGTGCATGGTTTAGTTAGGTACAAATTTGAGCGCAGGTGTTGACGCGCGTGCGGGGAGGATGTGTCGTTCACAGATGTCAAAATAAAAATCCCAGATAGAAAGGTTGACCAGTGGATGTGAATGACGTCATGCACCCAAAGCGCTCACGGAGGATTTGGGGGATTTTGAAACAGTCAGTTAGTTGAGAACTAGACTCCGAACGGGAAGGGTCGATTTTCGGGGCTCGCTGAGACCAGACGAATTTGCGTGCTACGAGATGGTGGGCAGAGGGAAAAGCCAGAATAGAAAGAATGTGTATCTCTCTCCTTATATTAAAGGACCTTTAAACTCAAAGGTAATAAAAAGTTTTGTACCTAAACTAAGAAGTCGTAAGTGTTTTTCGTGTTTCGGGATTCCTATGTTCTATGTATATATGTTATGAACATTCTATGTACGTTTCAGGTATTCCTGTATCTGGCTATGGTACACTGTGACCGGTTTGTTTAATATAAATGCGAAAAAAGACAGGATTTTTTAAAAATTCATTGTTTGGGTTTTATGGCATATCAACCTCTGTATGATATTCAGTTCGATGTTGTATATATATATATATATATATATATATGATTTGTAAACGATGAGTTTGTGGGTAGCATTTTAAACAGACCAGAGCTCATTTGATTGTACATATGTGAATGGTTTCAAGTATTGCTATTTAACACTAATGATTCTATTCAACATTACTCATTCATTTGTACACTGTTAAAGCCCTACAAGTATTATAATCACGTACAATTCAATTTAAAATCCATCATTTGTATGCACACAATGAAATGGTTAAACAATTCTGGTCGACCTACTGATTGGATCCTTATAGTTACTAATACTCCGACACTTATACTAATACTTAGACATAAAAGTAAACAGACGTATTTGAGAAGCTAATGATTTTTTTTATTTTGCTGTTACACTTAATTTGGCTAGGGAAACAGTTTTCTCTTCTAATGACGGTATCAAAAGATAGACACTCCTTCCTATAGGTTAACCATAATAAGAAAGTTACATCTCAATATTAGCAGGGAATTATATAAAAAAATAAAAATTCAATTTTTCCAGGTTTTATTACATAACTAGACATCATAGTATCAGTTACCGTGACCAGAATATGTTTGCACATGTGTGTATAATAAAAGAATTGCCATTATCACCAAGTGGAGGTAAACTTGGGAAAATGACCTTAACAACACAAGACGAAAAAAAAAGAAGTCTCGTTAAAGTAAACGGAAAAGGTAGAATGAAAATATCGTTTAACACGACTAAAAAAAGTAAAAAGAATAAAAACACAGATTAACGAACCTGAGAAACGAAAACTGATGTTCGCTCAACATCTTAGAAATTAACCCAATACGCAAAAGGGAGAGAAAAATACAGTGTGCAGTTAAAGAAAAATCTTAAAATAAAATGAATCAGGGCATTTTCAAAGTGAAATAACGGCATTACATTTCAGCATTGTTTTATTCAACCATATCGATCAATTTGTTGTTTAATTTCCAAGTATATCTGAAAGTTATTCAATTTCCTTTGTGACGTTTGCCTCAGCCGTCGTGTTTTTTTTCAATGAAGACTAAGGTATTACGAGCCGCTTCGGGATGGGCATACCTAGAGTACAGAGAGACAGTTCTTTGGCAGATTCAGATGTTTGGATGTGTGGCAATCACCTGATGCTAAGAGTGCGTCTTTTGATTGGTTTGAGACTTTGAGTGGTAGAGAAACCTTGGGATTAGTACCGTGTCGACAATCCTTGTTGAATTTATTTTACTAACGCGGTCAGTATTTTCTTTCTATCTTTGTCATTTTAGAGATGAATTGTTGTTTAAAAACCTTGACAGCTTCGAGTAAGAGAAGAAAAGAGAAAATTTGGAGGCGAAATTGCAATACATGAGAGCAAGCCCTATAAAAATATATTTCGATTGGGCAACGTCAAAAATTTTTAAAGTCTGCATTCTATGAGTAATTTAGTTGGTTGTTTTAATTTAGGATAGTTTGCATTCATTTTTGTAAGATATGCGTATAGGTGAAATTAAAATTATTGTTTTATGCGTAATATGGAGTATTAAAATAACATAATTGAGTTTAGATTGTCATGGACAAAAAGATGAGAATGAAAAATGAATTGTACTTCTCCTCCTCCTCCTCCTCTTACTACTACTACTACTACAAGCACTTAATTGAGTCGCAAGCATTTTGATCAACTTATCCCTTTCCGTTCTCCTCCCATCACGCCTCCAAGCGCTAGTTGACATCAAACTCTAATGCGACTTTCTCCCTGACACTCGAGATTCCATCACTCTCTTCATATGTACATAGTAAGACCTATGCTTGTCCTATGATTCCTGTTTTGATACTTTCTAACGTCAAAAAATCTACAATAAGTGATTTTAAAGATAGCTAAAAAAATTGCCAACCTAAGACTCTTCAGCTTATGCTTTCTCAGATTCTTGAATGGTATTAATACAGAATAAAAGAGACATCATATCCAGATAAGCGGTTTCTCATTCATGGTGTCCATTCAATCTATTGTATCGGCTCTTAATGAATATTTGGTTATGTGCTGGTGTTATAAAGTATAAGCTAATGGAATAATTTGATCTCTTGCCCAGCCTCTTTTTTGACAGGGGGAAAATTGATTGCCAAAGTAAATATTAGAAAAATAAACAATAATTATTATAATTTAATGACTTTTTTTCTATCTTGAGTGATGTAAGTGTTCATATAACGTCAAAAGCTTTATTACAAAATCACAATTATAAAACCTTGGACATAAAAAAGCTAGTGATGAAAGAATACAAGGATCTTTAAATGAGTTTCCGGACGTTTTTCGTATGGGCACTTTTATTGATAGAACACACATGAAACTCTAATCCCCTTTGAAGTAATCTCCTCCGGCTGCAATGCACTTGTTGTACCGTTCCAACAACTTCTGGAAGGCTCCATCGAAGTCCTCTTGTGTGAGCATATCAATAACCTTCGTCACAGCGTCTTTCATCTCCTCAATTGTCTCATAACGACAGCCACTGAGCTCAAGGAATAAGCAAAAGTCACAGGGAGCAAGGTCTGGACTATAGGGAGGGTGAGAAACTGTCTTGATGCCCATCTTGGTCAAATAGTCTGTGACAAGGAAGGAGTTGTGGACTGGTGTATTGTCCTGCTGGAAATGCCACGGACCCGATTTGAAGAGTGCTGGTCTCTTCCGACGGAATCTCTCCCTGAACTCCCTCAAAGCCTAAACATTCTGACCCTAACCCTAACCCTTTGGCCAATCAACTCTGGTGTATTGACTTCCTTACTCCTCCCACACCTCTCATCATCCCTCAGAGACTCCCTGCTTTCCTCGAATCTCTGATGCCACTTAAAAACTGATGATCGATCCATGCAAGATACTACAAAAGCAGTCTGAAGCATTCCATATGTTTCTGTGGCATTTTTTCCAAGTTTAAAACAGAATTTTATTGCATATTTTTCTTCTAAAGTGTCCTCACGTCCAGACTGCATTTTTGAAATTCACCAGCTGTGACAATCAGGCTTTTGCAGATTATATTCCAATTGCTTCTGTAGCAGTTCATTTGAAGCTGAAATCCTAAAAAATTGTCAGTCATCTTATAAGATGTATGGCTTTAACATTATGAATTTTTAAGGGTCTACGGCAATTTTAAATACCTGTACAAAAAGAGTTTGGAAAATTATTGAAGGCACCACGTAATTTTCATTTAAAAAGAATAAAGAGAGCGATATATATATGTATATATATATATATATATATATAAAGAGAGAGAGAGTTGTATGGTGCCAATTGTGGATAGGCCCTTGCAGCCTGGATAATCAGCATTTAAATCCATGATCAATCAGTAACTATTTTTAAGGATAAGAAATATACATCTACCTCACTACTCACTTAGTAGCGCATTCAGTTACTTTGGAATTAATCAGTGACTGATGTTTCTAAACTGTTCAGCATCCGTTCAAACCCTAAAAATGTTTCTTTTCCTTTGTCATGGAAAACACGTGCACATCACCGTCATCCAACTGATTCTTATCAAATGATTTTTTGGGTTTTGGTTAAAAAGCATATCAACCATTGTAGGTAATGTAATTCCTTATCTGGTTTATTCATATATATCAAATATAAATGAATTGTAAACGTAAGTCCACAAAGTTAAATGGTTCTACGTATTACTATGGATCTCTACCGATTTAATTAAAGATGTCATTTATTTACACACATTTATATGGTTAAACAGTTCTTTTTTAAGCAATTCAATTGAGTATAAATTATTTGTTTACATTCAATTTAAAAATCAAAGTGTTCTATTTGATTCATACATAGGACCCTATCAAGTGCTACCACTCCGGGCCAGAGTGGACGAAGGAGCAATGGTAATAAAGTGATATTCCGCATTCCCCAAGGGGATGTCCTCGTGGTGTAATGGTTAAAGCGATGGACTGCGGAATCGTAGTAAGCGAGTTCGGACGCCAGTGGAACTGTTACATTCCCTTTCAGAGAAATACTCTTGGTAAAGGTATGAACCCCTTTATCCACCAGGCTATGGGTTAAGTATAATCGCTACTGATCTTCAAGAAGCATGGCTTTGTCATTGAATAACCTACAGACATGGTTAAGCCATTAAACAAAGAAACTGAACCGAACCGCATCCCCCAAAGTTCCAGAATTACCCGAGCCTTACCATCAGATTGTTTAATTTCATATCAGGACTCTCATTGGGGTAATCTTACCCTTCTGCAGCAATGCAGTCGGTGCATTGTGCAACCCCATCCGATTTGTTTCAATCTAATGAGGACCTCGTCAATTTGAAGATGTTGGTTTTCTGCCAGACGCAGTTTATGGCTTTTTGATGACTAGTGCCACGTATACTCTGCCTTTTCACTTCCTGTGACAGATTGTGAGCCACTGTGCAGACAATTTCGATACACCTAAAAGAGAAATGGAACTTAAAACTTGGGCTATGCCACGTAACTTTCCGTTACGACATTTTCCATTCAAAGTGCACTAAACATATTTCTCATACACTTGTAACACGCAGTACAACACGCATATGGATGGTAATTATTTGTTAATCTCCCAATTACAAATCTTGACACAAACTCAATAATTCAATGTGTGGAAGTAAATATCCAAAGCAAAGTAGATTAAAATATTATTTTGTACACATGCCCGTTTCACATAATTTTTAAAAAATAGACTTTCTAAAATCGTTTTGAGGTTTCAGATTTCTAAAAGGGAAATAATTAGGAAAACAAAAATGACTTTAAAATCAGCTAAAAAATGTAATCTACCTTTTTAGAAATAAGAAGAATTTAGCTTTTTTAAAGCAAATCAAAGGTGAAAAATCAATGTTAACCACACTGACTCAAGAATATTTCCTATAGGCATTTGGCACAGGTGGTACAGAGGGAGTACACGCCTTTTTAAAAAAAATGTCTTCTTTCTTAATTAAAAGACGGAAAGTTAAAGACGGCAAACAAAATGTAAACATTCAACAACTTTGAATTTCTTTCTCTATTAAATGTGATCATTCCTACCCCAAAAAGAATCATGAAAGTACCACGTGGTGGAGTATTGATTAACCAGTTCTGCTTGAAGACCATTACCAAAATAATGAAATCGACCCTTTTTTTGGTTAAATGTGTATTCTGTTATTGTACCAAGTTTGGTATATGTCATAACCTTCCCAATGAAAGAATGCTTATCATCTCGCTAAGTCATCAGCGAGTGGACTTAAACAATAGGGGGTCCTTTTTTCATGGCTAAGCTGGCAAACCAAATTTTAAATTTCCCATTTCTCTTTTAGACGTATTAATATTATAAACATGATAGCTTACAATCAGACGCTGTAAATGAAAAGGCATTCTGTGTACGGGACTCTTGTTACCAATCAAATGAAGAGCCAACTTCTTCAAAATGAAGAGGTCTATAACGAATTAGTTTGATGCATCTGGCGGGCATGTGTCTTCCAAGGGAAAAGTGAAAGAAACATACTAATCGGTCAGAGATATAAAGGATGGCCAATACTGTCAAGTCAGGAAGCTCAACGTGAATTTTATAAGATAGTGTTCATGACCCTGCAGTAAGTAGCCATTATTTTTCTCGATCACATTACCCCTAATATATGGTTTTCTTGTTCTCCTGCTGTGAATTATTTTGACATATTTACGGAGACATTTGAGTTGGCAGACTAATTGAGAGAAAATAGATGACTTTTAAATGAGTTTTCGGTTATAGTTTTTTGGTTTAGCCACGCTTTACCGCAAACATCGGGTAATCTTTTGAGAGAATAATCGTTTTCCAGTTGTAATGACGCAGTCGGATGTGTTTTTAGTTTTGTACTTTGAAAATAGTTTGGGAAGTTGTATATCGCCTGTCACTCAAGAAAAGAAATATTGCCTACTGGAAAAATTAACTCTCCACGTTTAAGTGTTTAATCGATTGCGAACAAATAACTTTTTTGCGGATTAGAAATAAAGATAAAAGATGCCTCATTAATTGTAAAAAAAACCCAAAAGTATATGTGTTTAAATCAAGAAGGTGACATCATCACTCTAATTGGTGGTTACTGGAAATTAGTGGACCGTTTCACGTACTTCGGTAGCAGCGTCGCATCCACTGAAAGTGATACCAATATTCACCAAGTGAAGGCATGGGTAGTTGTAAATAGGTAATCGATCATATGTAAGTGCGACCTGTCTGATAAATAAAACTCCATTTCTATAATTCTATTTAATATTTCACATTTGTCTGCCCTAGTTACATGATTTCAATGAAACCAATTGAATACTGATAATTTTATTTAATATTAATCATTTATTTTCACAAAACTTAAATTGTTTCAAGTAGATTGTTGAATTGTTATACTTGACCTCTAGATGGCTCAGAGTGAATGTAGGATTAATGATAACAAATGGTTAGCTCTATATTCCCCAACGTTTCAGGACGGGAACCTCCCTAACATATAGTTTTGTATAATTTCCAGAACACTCGTTGGCAGTGTTGGTATTATACCTCTGCAGCTGTTTAGTTGGCGTATTTTACAGCCTTAGCAGACATGGCGTATATATATATATATATACATATATACTCCCCTACACCCGTAGGGTTGGGTTCTCGGGCGAAGAAGTAATCGTGTTGCCATTAGCGTATATTGCAAGCCTCTTCATATATAAACTGAGGTCTCGGTAGCCATTGAACGGATGTATGTAAACAATATTAATTGTGATTCATAACTGTTTAAAATTTACTTCGCAGCTAATGGCTTTTCGTGGCTGAATGGTTAAAAATTTGGCTTGACGTTTGAGTCAACCGGGTTTCGATCCCAGCTACGGGAAGCTAATATCTAGCCACACTGATGAGTTCTGATAGAACGAAATAGATCTCTCTGTGGATGACTATATATATATATATATATATAATTAACAAATAATTTCATAAAACTGTGACTATACTAACATACAGCTTATATTGACAAGACTATACTGAGTAATGATAATAATATTTATAATGCTAGGTTGGTAAGGTGGTCTACTAGGATCTGCGCAAGAATTTTAAATTTGAACATACAAACAATTATAACATGCAAAACCCAAAAAGACTATCAGTTAACGCTGATGGAAAAAAAAACTCTCAATGAGCAATAATAATAAAGATAGTTATAATAATTTTTAGATACAAATAAATCACCTAATCACGGCCAGACGACTAGACCTAGTGATAATAAAAAAAAAAAGAACCTGCCAAATAGAAGATTTTGCCGTCCAGCAAACGACCGAGTGAAAATAAAAGAAAGCAAAAATAGAGATTAGTGCGTAGACCTTGCTAAAGAACAAAACCTATGGAACACGAATGTGGTGGTGACACTAATTGTGTTCGGTGCACTTGAGACAATTTCTAAAGGAATGATAACGGGATTGGAAGAATTGAAAATAAGAGAACAAGTAGATAACATTCAAACTACAGCTTTATTAAGATCTGTCAGAATAATGAGAAGAGTCCTGGTGACTTGAGGAGACTTGCTGTCATTCAGACTCTTTTGAGGAACTATCTGGTAACTCTGGTGTGAAAATCTCCCAAAAGAGATTATTATTATTATCATTATCAGATCATTATCATCATCATTATCAAGTCACACTGGAATCCCGGCAAACTCTGACCCTCTCATGCCATGCATCACTCCCAGCAGGTCTTACAAAGACACCAGAAATACATTAAAAGGACGAAAGAAAGCCTAATTACAGCAGTAAGTAACAGCAATGTCAAAGAAAGGCCAAATGTAGTTTCGAGCGCGACGAACAGGCTCCCTTTTCAATAGCTACTACTCCGAAGTATAGGGGAGGGTGCTAATCCTTTTCCTGGATAGCTCCAAAATACCCTTGATATATACCTTATATTGCTGAGTGTTAAGCAAGGAGGTAACAAATACAGTTTTTAAAGTCTTTGGTATGAGGCGACTTGAGATTGAACCCACGTGTCCCGGAACATTGGTGAACACTCTATCCACTAGACCAATGAGCTGGTTAAAAACTAGAAAGTAGAAATGGGAGTAAAACAATTGTATGGATACTTCAATCGACAAACTGGTGAGATGGTACACAAGATTATTTTGATATGTCTCTGAAAAGGAAACTTGAAAAGAGAAATTGAACCTTTGTCTATAGAAACAGACAATGATGGCATTATAACCAATTGTTTTGAAAGGAAAATTCATTATACGCAACGGCATAGAAACTGTAAGTGACAGAAATGAAATGGTTAATCAAAAGAAAGTGAAAATATATATAAATCCTTGGACCTTGGAAGAGAACTAAAAATGACTGTGGAACGTGATAGTGGCAATGATAACAATTGTAGCAGTTCCTAGTGAATTGGGGGTGGGGAATGAAAAGTAGAGACCATACAGACAACATCAGTGTTTTGATCGGCAAAAATACTTTGAAAATCTTAGAGACCTGAGGAGACTTGCTTTCACTCAGACTATAGTGGAAGAACACAAGCTTATGATGGTAGGAAAACACGCTAAGCCAGAAGTGATAAAATAATTATAAACACCTGAGATGTATACCTTGTAAAATATTCGGGACCATTTTTAAAATGGACGAGGGAAGAACTTAAACAAATGAACCATAAGACAAAAAAGCTAATGATGATGCACTAGGTTTTAAATCCACAGATGACACGGAGGAACTTAACGTGTCAAGAAAAGAAGGAGGATGTGGCCAGCCAACACTTAAGATAGCACCAATGCATCAATAAAAAGATTCGAAAAATACATGAAAAAAAGCAAAGAGAGAATTATCATAGCGATGAGAAAAGGCATAAAGAGCATAATGATCAAGAGAACAACAACTAGAAAATACGAATGGAAAAACAAAAGCTCTATGCATATTTCAAGCAACAGACATGTGACATCTCTCACAAAATATTTGGGCATGGCTACGGAAAGGTAACTCTTAGAAATAAACTGGATATCTTATAATTGTAACACCAAACAACACCATAAGGACAAAATTTGATAAAGCGAAATAGATAAGACCCAATAGAATAGCAAATGTAGCTTATGTGGGGAAAGAGATGAAACGATTAATCACGTAATTATCTAATGCACCAAACTAGCTAAAAAAGTACAAGATTAGACACAACTGGATGGGATAGGTGATTATCTGAGAACAATACAAAAACCTGAAATTTGACTCTTCGAACAAATGGTATATGCACAAACCATCCAGAAGAATGGGATATATTAAGTCCTCTGAGATTATGAGATAGAAAGCAGCCAGAAGACCAAATCTTGAGATAATTAAGAAAAACAAACCATAATATATATATAAAAAAAAAATAAATAAAAAAGAATCTTCCGACTCGTGGACGTTGCCGTCGCGGCTGTCCATAGAGTTTAAATCAAAAAAAGAGAAAAGAATGACCCGTGTTTTAAACCTTGCCTGAGAACTAAAAGACTTATGGAACATGAAAATAAAGGTGGTTACAATTATAATTGGCACTCTTGGAACCATGCCCAAAATCTTAGTGAGAGGGCTAGAAGGGCTGGAAATCAAAAAAACAACTGAGACCATCCAAATTACAATGAACGGCCAGAATACTGAGAATAATGCTGGAGACCCATGGAGACATGCTGTCACTCAGATTCCAGTGAAAGCCCATCGGCTTACACTGCTGTGAAAAACCACAGAAATAATAATAATAATATTAATAATAATAATAATAATAATAAAAGTGTCGACTTTGCTGTTCCGGCTGACCCCAGAATAAAACTGAAAGAATGTGAAAAGACAGATAAGTACCTCGACCTTGCAAGAGAATTGAAAAAAAAACTATGGAACATGAAGGTGACAATTATACCAATAGTGATTGATGCTTTTGGCACAATAACTAAAGGATTATTAAAGGGCCGGGAGGATTTGGAAGTTGATGGCCGAGTGGAGACCATCCAAACAACAACATTATTGAAAATGGCCGGAATACTGAGAAGAGTCCTGGAGACTTGAGGAGACTTGCTGTCACTTAATGAAAGATCATCAGCTTACGCTGATGTGAAAAACTCTAATGAGTAAATAATAATAATAATAATAATAATAATAATAATAATAATAATAATAATCCCCATCCAAATATAATGCTACCATAACCACATATTTATTTATTAAGCAATGATGAGACCAAATTATTAATACACGGAAAAATATCTTGATTATGCGATTTTATGGCATTCAGTGGTGTGGATACAGTTCTGGAGCTCTGTTTCCCGTTTATTCAGGCTTAAAGAAGAAAGGAAGTAATATCCTTATCCATAAAAGAAACCAATAAAGGAACCAACCCAAGAAACTACAGACCGATAACGTGTATACGAATAATAAGGAAAATCATGACAGCAAAATTAAGAGAAAATTATTTCTGCTAGTTTGAAAGCTACGAAACAGAAAAGATGACACAAAGAAAACTAAAAACCAGAAAGACCTATTGTACATTGATCAGCACTTGCTAAAAGACATAATAACAAAGAAAAAAGATGTAGTTATTGAATGAATAGACAAAAAAGGCATTCAACATGATTCTAGACCTATGAAGGATATAATATTTTAAAATGTTCAAAATATTCGAGCAAGTAGCCAATTTCAAAAGTTATGAAAAATGGCGGACGGAATTGACTGCTGGATGGTTAGGTTTCTTTATTCAATAGCAAATCAACATTCTTGGGTATTTTTGGTCAAAGCCATTCTTGTTGAAGATTACAATTTAGCAAATAACTGGGAGGATAAAGTAGTTTATTCACGGTTTTTGATCTGAAAGGGAACGTTATTGCACGGCTGAATTTCGAGCTCGCTTACTACGAGACCGTAATTCATCACTTAACCTATCACACTGTAAAATAATTCGGGACACCGGGTTAAAAATAGAAACATATCAGCAGTGAATCGAAACCGAGTGCTGATTGGCTGAAGGGAACTCAAATGTAGACGCCATAAGGCTGCAGATCCGGGATACGAAATAAGAAGAGAGTTCAGTTGGCTCCAGGATGCGACGAGGTATAGACAATCAGTTGCACATAAGACACGACGATGTGAATACAGCTGCATGTTGCGGCTCCCATTTTAAGGTGATCTCCGAAAAGGCGTCTCACACCCAAACGCGAACCTGTGAGGACAGACCCCAGAAGGTTGAAGTGTTAGAGCTACAATAGGAAACGTGAAATAAAATTCAAGGGCTACCTCTACTTTCTTCTGCCGACAGTTTATTTCTCTTTGCCTAATTAACGCGGTCGACTCAGTTTTTATATGCTGTTTTTCTCCTCTCGTTGACAACTAAAATTTGCGATGGAGGATAAATCTTTATTCTAGTAAGCCAAGACGGGTTTTTTTTTGTGTTTGTCACTTTTCCTCACTGTGAGGTTATCACGAGTTCCGACAGGCATTTAAGACGTAGTACTACACTCATGAACACGTTAGACACGGCGTTGTGATAGTGTCCGTGTAGTTATACACATTTCTATTGAGACCGCATCAGCATGAACTTCCATTTGAACACCGTAGCGTTCTATTTGTGCCGTGTAATATTACAACCGTCTAAGAGGTGTGTAGTGATACAACGCCACTTACAGTAGGAAAACAAAGCCAATATGTTAAACCCGAACGCAGGTCTTTCAGAAGTGACAATTGTCTTCAACATTATTCCTCGTGACAATGATACCGGAATGAATATATATTTGATACACCATTTTATGCATAGTGGTATGAAGAAAACGATGAAACGATAGAGGGTTTTTACTTGGAATTGACATAACAAAAAAAAACTTGAAGAGTATACTAATACATATTAATGTAGCATGTAATCAAGCCGCTGTTTAAGTTAATTATTTTTGAACTTACACATGTAACCAACAAACTACGGTAGGTGTCGAAAAGTATTTTATTTTCCTTGCATTATTGGGTTAAATTGTTCTGGGGTTCGTAAAGCCAGCCTTGCTACTATTATCTGTATCAATCCTGTCGAATGTTGAATTATTGTGATGCTTTCATCTTACGAGATTATTTTTTGTCCTTTGTAATTGATTCACTTATCAGAAGACATGTACTTCATAAATGCACTTTTGACAATTTTTTTTCTGGCGAAAGTTCTGTCAATTGTCAAATCTACGAATCATATCGTTATTTTTCTATTTGATTTCGTCGTCGAATTGTTCTTCTTACTGTTACAGTTAATCTTTTTTTATGAATAGTAGGATTACTGTTATTTTGACAGCTTATTGTTTTGTTCTACTTTCGCCATCGTGTAATTTGAGTCTCTCTTTATTATCAATACTTTTATCCTCATCAATATAACCAGCATCATCAGAAGATACAGTTTTTCTATCAGAATACACAGTGAGAGTCGCAAAGAGATCAAGTGATTTAAAATCTCAAAACTGTTGCAAATTCTTCGGTAGTTATCTCGAGTACAACATTGCATACCTTTCAGGTCTTCATTGCCCAAAACGTAAAGTAAAGTTGGTGACCGTAGTCGAGGGTGACCCGAAGGCTCCCTTTTCAATAGCTACTACACGGAGGCATAGGGGAGGGCGTTACTCCTTTCCCAGGTATGCTCCACTTTACCCTTGATATATACCTTATATTGCTGAGTGTTAAGCAAGGAGGTGCCCGTAGTGTAATGGTTATCGTCGTAAAAAATGGACACGGCGACACGAGTTCAAATAGCACTAATACCCTTGGGAAAGGTATGAATCCAATTAGTCTCCCTCCAGCTATGGGTCAATAGTAGGAAAGACTAGGTTCTTCAGGCTTGGTGAGACAACTAGTCTAGGAGAAGGAAAACTGAATTCAAACCTGTTAAACTCCGCTTAAAAATTGAACTTGTTTCATGTCCTGTCCGAGCCGAGGGGTTGGTAAATATGGATAAGCAAGGAGGTATTAAGTACAATTTTTAAAGTCACAATTTTTAAAGTATGATGCAATCTGGGATTGAACCCAGGTCTCCCGGACTATTGGCGAACACTCTTCTTACGATGCCAATGAGCCTGAAAAAAACTTCTTTATGGTTGGAATAGCATTTTCGACTATCAAAACGAGCATAAAAATTCCCTGTATATCCTATAAATAAAAACAATTCCACCGGTTTTTAATAAAATGCTAATCTTCCTTTAAAAGAAATGAACGTTGATTTTATACTTTCTCTGAGAACATAAAATAAAAATTGATATTATAAAATATTATTTATTACTAAAATCTATCGCACTGAAACTCTCTCACCAAAAAATATGAATATGTAATAGTTCAATCAATTGTAGAATGGACTCAAACAGAAAGTAGAAACACGAGAACTATCCATCAAGACTAAAGTGAAAGACTTCATCTACTCGAGTTGAATAATGTAGAGTTAGGTGATGAATAATTCATTATAGATTTCACTTTTTTTCTGATGTTTCACGGGAAATAATAACGTTCTGATATCTTTAGTTTAGATCAATTTTTGTTTAAAAAATGCTAATCGTTTACTAATGAGTGGTTCTGTATATATTATAAAAATTGGGAAGCTATGGTAGCGTGTATACATCTGGAGACTAGTCAATAGTCTAAAATAGAAAATTTGTTCCTAATGAAGAAAGGAGTCTCTATTCGTTTGGATATCTCCGATGCTAAAAAAAAATCACTGGATAATCCTGTCACGGCGAGAATTTACATTTCCAACGTTCAATTGGAAAAATAAAGATTCCTTAATGAGATAATAACTCGGGTATTATTTTAACTTTAGTTCTTGGGTAACTGTTGTTTGCACTACTACCAAGAAGTAGATTTACATGTATAGTCTGACGGATGAATTCCAATTTTTACATTGCTGTCGCCTATAAAATTTAATAATTTTATCATCATTTTTATAGATTTGAAATTGACTAATTCATTTTAATCTACTAACTATAAGTCTGCAAACAAATTACATCATTCCTCTACTTAAAAAATAAAAATATGTACATCTAAATTACATCATTTTATTTTTTCTGTCATTTTCAGAGAGAAGTAGAGGGTCGATGAGAGGTATGAGCATAGTAAAGGAAGCTAAAGTTTGTAAGGATGAAATATTGATTATTGATTTTATTGATAGTTCGTCAAGTAGATGTAGAGTTATTGCAAGACATAATTGTTTCAAGTTAGCAAACCAGACAAAAACAAAAACAAAAACAAAACAAAAAAAGACAAGAAAAAAACCCCCAACAAAACAAAACCAAAAAATGCTTAAATACTTAAGATATGCCACTGAATTAATTTCAACCTATTTATTCTAAAACTACGATTACTAGTTTGATTTATAAACTTAATAAGAAAGCATAAATACATAAGTTGAGAATTCTTTTTTTCTATTGTATTCCTAAATGTTTAATTGTAACAATTACGATTTACTATAAATTTTTATTTCATAAATATTGTTAAATAACAGCATACAGTGTAAATCTTGAACTATTTCCAGAGGAAGACGAATAATTCTACAAATCGAGAATATAGATTTCTCTTACGGAAGTCCCCAGCAGTTGTCGAAGACATTACATTAATAATCTTTATTTCTTTAATAAGACAACATTTATTTTAATTGTTACCTTTTTTCATTTTGTATTTTCTTCTATTCTTAATAAATGCGATAATTTAGGAGTACGTAGGCTTCCATAATCAAAAATACGTTTCCAACTAAATCAGCAAATATAGGAAATAACACATGCTGCTTTTGTCTCCCGTTCAAGTATATCTAACCTCCTTAATGTTTTGGTATTTTACAGACCGATATTCCTAAAATTGTTTAAAGTTACACATAAAAATAAAACATGTCTAACAGTAAACTATATTATTCATGCATTTATTACATGATAATCAATCGTAATTTGTTGCAAATTTCGTTTCAGATGATATAACGTAGGATGGTCAAAGATTTTAGCAGTTTTGAATCGTCCCCACAACCCTGTACACTTTAGTATCATACCCAAGGTATACATTTTAGGGGTGTCTTACCTCTGCAGCAGGGATAATGTCAGTATATTCCAAGCCCTGCAGAAAAGGCATACATGGTTTCAAGTATTTCTATCTAATATTAGTAATTTGTAAACAATTATTTAGTTTAAAGTAGTTATAGGCAAATTGCAACGCGATGTGCTTTCTGAATGGCCAGACTAATGTCACAAGGAAAATAACCTTTATTAAAATATGCACATATAATTTAAAGAAAATGGTTGTGATGAAATTTTGATTTCCAAATTATGAAAGTATTCCATTTTTTATTTGATTCGTAAAATAATTTTTCCAAGTATTCATATTTCTTATTCCATAATGTATCATGGAAATAACAAGTGTTAATCAAATAGAAATCAATGATAATATTAAATCAAAATGAAATTTTTCATAGAAAATTGTTTTACTGAATAGAAAAAAATATATATATATGTAAACAAATTAAAAACAAAACGTTTCCCTATTTTTAAGTTAGATGATTACGTCTATACTATTTAATAGTTAAAATGTTTGAGGTACCTTCAAATAAAAATTACCACAATGTTTTTAGTCATGCCTGATAACAAATCATATCTTAGACGGCCTACTTCTCAAAAAAGACTGCCCATGCCTAATGTAAATTATTTTAGATGATTATATTAATTCTAGTAACTAATATTAATCTTTAGTAAATAGTTATTGCTTCAAGTAGCAACTTTTAACACAGATAATTGGCGCACCTTTGGTATCCATCAATTCCAATCTAATAATAATAATAAATTTCCAACATATTTGTTAATATAATTCAAACAGATGAACGTGGATTTGGATGGATTTATAAGTAACTAAGACGTGGCACCACATTTACCAGATCTCCAGAACTAAAGAGTAATCAGACTTTTTTTGTGAGTCTTACCACTTAGTAGGAAATTCTTTTTGAATATTCTCAGCCGCGACGACAGTGCAATGTTGGTCTTGTCTGAATTCTTTAGATACACATATTAATGTTCAAGTCCACTCACACTTTGACGTTTAAAAATCGTTAAGTATTTAGAAATTAATGCACATTATAAAAACAGCCACGTGAATTAAATTTTGATTCAACTTAAATATTGAATCAATTTATTCAGCATGAATTATTGTCACGACTCCCATAGGAATGAATGCTGAAAACAATCAGATTTCGAACCCGAAGAATCGAACATTCACCTTATTATGCCTACAAGCCGTACATACCCATATCCTAAACCGGTTGTAAGATGGTCATTATTAAGGATAAAGGACATAGATTTATTTTAAAAGAATCAGGACACTTATTTATATAAAAATACAATTTATTTGGGGTTTTTTTTTTCGAATATATACTACTGGTTCATTTCTTGATTACACGAAATGTGGCATTTTTGAAAAGGCTCTGGGTTCGGTCAGAAAATTCAGCTACCTCTCTAAAACCCCAAAGAATTGATGACAACCAAAAGTGAAATATTCAATTTCCATATTTCACAGACGTTGAGGTGTTCTATCAATCTACCGGACTACCGGCTATTGAGATGAAATTGATTCCCTCTTTGCTCAATATCTGACAACATTGACAGTATAATCCACCAATATGCTTGGTTTAGCTTCTTTGTTTAATGGCGTACTAGCCTTCGTGGGTTATATAATGCCAAATCCAGCCTTGTTAAAGAACAACAGAGATACTATTTAACCCATTGCTGAGGGAAAACGGGTTTATACTTTTCCCAAGGGTATTAATCAGAAAGTGAATGTAATAGCTTGACTGGAATTTGAACTCGCTATTTAGGACGTTGTAGTCCAGCATGTCTGCTACCACGCTACAAGGTTTCTCCATTTTTCTATTGGGAAGGCACTTTTGTTTTCATTATGATTGACCGAAGAGTGGGTTTCCGCCGCTGGAAGAAAGATTGATACCCATTAAATAGCGCGGTGGACAGAAAAATAGTGAGAGATCGCATTTAAAATGCGAAATAGTTCTGAGCCTGTTTTCTTGTATAATATAGCATATTCTACAGCATGACTCAAACGATCCTTGAATATTTTGTTTAAATCGGGCTGTAAATGTTTGTCGATTCATATGTGGACCCCTTCACATGGAAGAGAAAAGGCAGGACGACCAGCTTGAACCTACATACAGCAGCTCTGTGCCAATACGGGATGTATTCCTGAAGACCTGCCGGAAGCAATAGACGATAGGGAGGGGTAGCGAGAGAGGGTCAGAGAAATCCGTGCTGATAGCGCGACTTGATGATGATGATGATGATGATGATGATGATTCAATTAAGCACAAGGTTGTTTGTTTTTTATTCAACATAATACAGAAAGGGTTATTAGAGGTATTTGCATTTTGAGACAAGTGTTAGAAATAATCCCTTCAGAACTAAAGGTTAGAGAAATTAATGGAAAAAAAAAGAACAACAAACTATTCTTACACACAGATTTTATTTTTTCACTTAAATTTGTTAAAGGAGTCTTTAGAATTTCTTTTACACATGATGCATCACCAATATCTGCATAACTTGATAAAAATGAGAAAGATTGATATGTATCTCTTTAATCAACTTATGATCGCAAACGCGGTCTGTTCTAATGATAAAGAGGATTGGCATTTTGTGCTTTTGCTTTTTATATCTGACTTGTTTTATATTGCCGCGAGCTTTTTTTTTTTCTACTGAATATATTTTCTTTGCAAAATCATTATACCCTTTATTCTTATATTGCTTAACTTTGTGCTATCAGCAAAATTGCAACTGATGTGGTTTTATGCATCAGAGACTAAAAAAAGGCTAATCAATTGTCGGTATGTGGATTGGGCTACTTTACTCCAACTACGAATTACAGTTCTGACACGTTGGCCTTTCGTGGGTTTCCATTTGTCATGCGTATCATGAACATGCTGGCATTTTCTGCTGAAGTAAACATTCACTGTAGTTGCATCTGTCACGATGTTACTTGACGGGTTTCCGAAACAGCTTTTCCTGATCGTAAACATTTTCTAAAGGTAATTTTCACTATGATGGTCCTCTCGCTTCGTAAACGTGATTTCTTTGTCCAATTTTTATCAATAAAAAGAAGCCTTTGAAGGTTTCTCAGCTGCCGATTTTCAATGAACACGAAGTAAAATATAAGAGACAGTCAAAATCGTGACCATCGAAATATGATGTGATCCTAGAGGGCTTTAAATGCATTCTTTTTATTCGGAAGATGTAAAAGAACTATGAGGTTCAACAATAAGAGTATACTGAAGTTTTGTTATAATTTTAAATCAATATTCAAACAATTATATTCAGCTGGCTCTCAATGGACTTCTATTGACAGTGAATGTCCGAACAGTCCTCAACTCTTCTTTATTCTTACTGACTTTAAGATGTTGATTGATTGATTGATTTTAACGGTATTTCAACCGGTACGGAATTATTTTTTGCCTAAAGGTGAAGGAATTGAGTGCATTGTACGGTTATATTCATATTTCTGTGTAGTTTCGTAAGAAGTTATTTTGCTCGTGGTTATATGATATCAAGTATTCCTATCAAATACAAGTAATTTACAAACAGACCTATTTGTCCCATTGATGAGACACTAAGAAACTACTACCATTCCTGTGAGAGTGGATCTGGGAGTAATGTCAATGAAGGAATACTCCTTTTTCTACTGAAATTCAGAACTGCAGTCTCAAAAACGAAGCAGATTAGTGTCATATACAGGACACGACTTTTGTGGAGAGCCCTACCCTCTGCTGGCGTATTCTAAGAATTGCCTACAGGGCGATATCTTGATATGTGTGTACAACATCCCAAGAGCTTTGAAAATGTAAGATTCCTTACACAGTTGAAAACCTGGTTAGATAGCACAATTGTTGCTCCTCTACAAGGAGGGTTTTGACATTAAATAACCCACGAAGTTTGATATGCCATCAAACAAAGAAACGAAATCAAGAAACCAATCATCAGATCCCTAAAAATTGCCAGACTCTTTGCCAGGTCTTTGAAACAGGGCAAACTCTTCAAAAAAGTTATAGAAAAAGTATTTTGTTCGCATTTCATTTCCTTTTCAGATTTGTCAGATTCAAGACATGGAACAAAAATATAAAGGGTTTAACAGAAATCCCTTTCATATTTAAAACTGTCACCTGCGTGGTGCAAGTGAACTTAGATAATTTATAATGGTAACTCAAACTTTCAAACATCTTACCATTTTTCGGAGAAGATCAGTTAAGCTCATAGTATGGATTGGTGGAACAGATCTTTTATTGTTGAAAAGTTTCATTTTAAACTGTTGAATATGTAATTGCCAAAGAGAGCTTTTCGGGCTCATTTCTTGTTACATCAGAATGATACTGTTCCGAATAGAAAGTTGATACTGCCATGGATTGAAAATTCACTTTGCTTGGACTATTTTTAGTATTCTAGCTAGTCTTATCCCTTTGGCCAGGACAGTCTCAGTTCGTCCGCAGATTTTCAATTCATCCAGTTTCTTTTCTATTTTTATGATTCCTAGTGCTTCTTTGATAGATATTGCTGTTGGTTTAAAGTCCCACAACTTTTTTGTAGTCCCTGGGAAGATCCAGATATCCATTTAGCTTTTAGCTTTCTACTGTGAGTTGGTGGAAGGGCAAAGTGTCCTAACTGGCGAGATATATTTTTTTACCTACTAAACCTAGAATAAGTTATCTGGCTGCAATTGGCTAGTCCGTTTGTATCTCAAAGTCCCTATGAATTTTAAAATCTTTATGATACACTTGAATAAAAAAAGAAATCTCACATTTCATTTTCTAACTTCCGATTTGTTCTTCTATTTGTTTACCTGATCAGACACAAGTTTCTTTTAACAGTTTGCATTGTGACTGAATGAATTTTGAGCAAAACTACTGTATTTATTTTTGTCACGTTATTACCGCAGATTTCATTTTAATATCATATATATATATATATATATATATATATATATATATATATATATATATATATATATATATATAATATGGCGCACTTTCATCCCCACCTCGACCCTAAAATAAAGAAAATAAGAAGACTACTGGAACATCTTCAGTTAAAGATCATAAAAAGAAAATACTCAGGGTCTTCAATAGAACATGCTTAAATAATGACTGGCTGCCTAAGTACACAACACACACACACACACACACACACATACACACAGACACACACACACACACATATATACATATATATATATATACATATATATATATATATATATATATATATATATACATTTGTGTGTTTGTGTCTGTGTATTGTGTACTTAGGCAGCCAGTCATTATTTTAGCGTGTGTGTGTGTGTGTGTGTGTGTGTGTGTGTGTGTGTGTGTGTGTGTGTGTGTGTGTGTGTGTGTGTGTGTGTGTGTGTGTGTGTGTGTGTGTGATAACTTCAAACGGAACTATTCATTCAACTTTTATGTTGCAATGAACAGGAGCGAGAGAATCCGTTGCGTGAACTGAGCAAAGATTTGAAAAGAGGGGGATCCGGCTGAAAAAACACCTCGGAGATACGCACTGAACATCGTGTACGACACCTCTTCCTACATTTTTCTATGACCTCAATAACTGAACAAAGAGAATCAACGACGGAATGTCCCATATTTGTGTCCAGGTTCTCCCGTCATCTATTAAACATCATTATTATCATCGATATAGTATTACTTAGATATAAAACGTCTCTTTTTGCTGAAGACCTTCATCTGCTTCGTTATGTAAGTATCAGTAGGAAATAAATGGATTTACGGCTTTAACAAAAGCATTAGACACAGCGTTAATAGAAACTATTGCAACCAAATATTAATCTTGCTGATTTTGTTCTCCGTAGCTTTAACCATGAAGATGCTTACCGCTTTACTGATTTCATAATTAATAATAAACAGTCAGAAAGTAACTTCTAAGAAAGAAAGCAGAACTTTCTAACTTAAAAAATGCAATGGCTTGATTAAAGCGAAGACTTTCTTTAAAAACACGAAGCCAACAATCAATCTCAACTGAATTATAAGCAATGTTAATTATACGAGGTGTTGAACAAAGTTAAAACTGTTTACATTTAACAAGTGGGTTCGCGTTTCTAC
This sequence comes from Sepioteuthis lessoniana, assembly GCA_963585895.1. NCBI lineage: Eukaryota > Metazoa > Mollusca > Cephalopoda > Myopsida > Loliginidae > Sepioteuthis > Sepioteuthis lessoniana. The sequence goes on from OY757910.1 coordinate 6,876,846, forward strand.
AAGGCATCAGAAGAGTCAAATCTAAACGATTCCGAAATAACAGCGCGACAATTTGGCTCTCTTGAAATATGCCTGGGCTCGTGTTACTAAAGAAAATCTCCCTAAATTTGTCACAAATTCAACTAATGAAATTCTCGCGAATTGTTTCGCATGTTCAGAAATGAAAGTGTTAGAGGATTTTTTGAAAGTTGATCGAGTCTCATTAGAACAGAGGAAAAGTTGTAAATGTTTGAAGAATAGAAACGACTGAAGACTTGCAAGTGATTCAGACTGACAACGCCGTCTACGTAAACAATAAATAAATCGACACGAGGCAGACAGTTATTTTACGACGTAAATAAAGATAAATAAACATTAAGACAACGACATTTTTAGAGAAAGAAATTATCGTCTGAGTTCTTAAATAACGTACAATTATAACGTGTTAGTGAAATCGCGATGAGAATTTCAAGTGAGTATCTATCTATCTATCTATCTATCTATCTATCTATCTATCTATGTCAGTGTATATCAATCTATCTATCTATCTATCTATCTATCTATCTATCTATCTATGTCAGTGTATATCAATCTATCTATCTATATATCTATGTCAGTTTCTATCTATCTATCTATCTATCTATCTATCTCATTAAAACTCTCAAAATGTTTTGTATATATATATATATATATATATATATATATATATATATATATATATATATATATATATATATATATTTCCAACCAATTTTGGGCAACTCCCCTCTTTGTTATTTCTAAAATTCTAATGCCCACTATAATATTTAATTCTGACATATTTAAAGTTTTACCGTAATTCATGAGAAGGAAGTTTAAAAGTCCATTAACTTGGACTCAAAACAAGCCCCAAATAGAGTGGCACGCGGCTCAACTTGGGAGATACTAATATATATATATATGGGTGTGTGTGTGCATTAATATGTTTCCCGACGTTTTTCTTACCGGCATTTTAAATTGTCGTAGACTTTTGAAAATTCAGTATGTTATTGCTATACATCTTATGAGATGACTGATCAATTTGATGATTTCTGGTTCAATTGGAATACACCCTACTAAAGCCTAATTTTCACAGCTGGTGAATTTCAAAAATGCAATCTGGATGTGAGGACATTTAAGAAGAACAATATGCAATAAAATTATGTTTTAAACATGGAAAAAACGCCAGAGAAACGTATGAAATGCTTCAGACTGCTTTTGGAACATCTTGCATGAATCGAGCATCGGTTTTTGAGTAGCATAAGAGATTCAAGGAAGGCAAGGAGTCTGTGAAGGATGAGAGGTGTGGGAGGAGTAAGGAAGTCAATAGACCAGAGTTGATTGTCTTTAGGGTTAGGGTTAGGGTTACTATGTTGAGGTTTTAAGTGAGTTCAGGTGAGATTCCGTCGGAAGAGGCCAGCACTCTTCAAATCGGGTCAGTGGCATTTCAACCAGGACAATGCACCAGTCCACAACTCCATCCTTGTCACAGACTATTTGACAAAGATGGCCATCAAGACATTTCCTCAGCCTCCCTATAGTTCAGACCTTACTCTCTGTGACTTTTGGTTATTCCCTAAGCTCAGAAGCTGTCGTTATGAGACAATTGAGGAGATGAAAGAGGCTGTTTCGAAGGCTATTGACACGCTCACACAAGAGGACTTCCATGGAGCTTCCAGAAGTTGTTGGAACGGTACAAGTGCATTGCAGCCGGGGTAGATTTCTTCGAAGGAGACTAGAGTTTCATGTGTGTACTATCAATAAAAGTGCCCAATCGAAAAAAGGCTGGAAACCTAATTAATGGTCCTCGTATATATATATATATATATATAAACACACACACACACACACACACACATATATATATATATATATATATATATGCATTTGTGTGTGCATCTGTGTGGATGTCCACGTGTCTGTTTCTCTGTTTATTTGTGTCCGCGTATATACTATATCAGAGACACCATAATTTTTGCTGTTTCTCGTGAAAATTTAACAATAAAATCAAATGATATTATGTGTCAGTTATTACCAAACTCTACACAGTTGTAACTCAGCAGCCAACTATAAAGCTATGAAGCAGTCTGGCAAAAATACAGTACTAGAGAAAATCCTATATGATAGATATGCTCCAAAGTCAAAGTACATTTATTTCTAGCTCACATATTTCCTGTGCTTTGGAGTAAAATATTATATACTTACTGAGATCCTTTTCGAATACATAATTTCTCTCTCGAAATCAAAATACTGCTAGCTATAGTTTTGATTAAATTTTACTTTTTGTGAAAATCAAAAGAAAAAAAAACAACAATTCCTACATGTGTAGGAATTTTTTTCCATAATAAAACGACACTTCATAGCAATAATTTCAAAAGAGCAATACCTTTAAGGTACTCTTAGGTGCCCCTCGTGGGTTCGTGGTAATTGACCAGTAAGTAGAGCACTGAACTTCGTTGTCCAGTTTAAGCTATAATCAGGCATCGGTGCATGGATCCAGATTTGGGTCCATGTCTTGCTACGCTCATTAGGCGCACATTGCACTACATTAGCCGATGACTAGCATAGTCAATCATGGCTCGAGCCTCGACTTGTGCCTGACCTTCCCCTCTCCTAATCCCCACTATAATCGGTCATTGACCTTGTTTCAAGTCCTGTCTGAAAGGAGGAAGAAACAAATAAAATCTTTAAAATACTTTTCACGAAAGAATTGAACTATTTCAAGTTAATTTTTATCTGATGGCTAATTTGTGAGTGATGGTGCTCCATTTTTTTCTTGATTATTTCAAAATATTCAAAAATGCTATTTAGAATTCTTCATCTTACCGAAATAGAATAATTACAATCAGCATAGAAATATATTACAAATAGATACGATTGACTTTGCGGGTTTTCTAGCATTGTTAAAATTATTTTTGTATATTCTATTATTTATCGTTTTCAGCATCCAATCTGAATGTTCTGCAAAAAATATCAGGAGAAATAGTAGGGTTATTTGTTAGGAATTAATTTGTAAAATTTACGGACAGATACGACTATACCATTTGCAGTTAAAAGCACAGAACATAATTTTTATACGAAGCATTAAAAGGATCTTAGTTTGAAAGAAACCAAACATGGAGAAAATATGTTAGTGGAGAAGAATTAATGCAAGCATTATTAACAACGATTCTTATATTATTTGTATAATTGTTATTTTGAATTACGTTTAAAGAGGTTAATTCTACGAAACAGGAAAATAAACGCCGTCATCAATGCTATAGAAAAAGGTGGTTACATTCTTTGATACAGGTTTATAGGAATGTAGCTTGTAGGTTCGTATTAAACGGTTAATAAAATGCATACCTAATGCTGGTTATTCTGTAAAACATAGTGTTTTGTAGCAAAAAAATCTTCCTCTATCCTAAGGTGATACTGTACTTAGTTTATCTGTTGTACTTTATATAAAAATAAATTGGAGACATTTATTTAAGATTTTATTAGATTTTAATTCATTTTTTTCATTTGAATTTCCAACACATCTTGGGAGAGAAATTAAAAGAAAGCAAAAGAAAAAAGCTGAATGAATACTGATACTTTGCCAGAGAAATGAAAAAATATACATATAACCCAAGATAATTTGAGGGTAGCATTGCTATCAATCCTGGTATTAAAATCAAATTTTGATTAAGAAACAATAATATTGTAAAGAATCAGAGTCGATGTGGTAGTAAAATAAAAATAAATTTGTTTTTCTTTTAATTAGGGATACTTGTGATGTCCAAGTGATTAAGTCAAAATCCACGAAAGAGGGTATCTGATATTTTCTATGACATTCTAATATTACACAAAATTATTATTGATAATAATTGACAGAACTCTACACACACGGACACAGAGAGAGAGAGAGAGAGAGAGAGAGAGAGAGAGAGAGAGAGAGACACACACACACACACACACACATACACACGTGCACGCACACACACAATCCAGGATAGCCTGGCAAGCAATAAACGAAGTAAGTAGAAGGAAGAGCAGAGCCAAAGCAAAATTGAAAGCTGCAAGCCAACAATAAAGAGTAAAACTGTGGGAACAGCATTTCAAAAATCTACTAGGAAACCCACCGGAAATAACGGATGAACCGATCACCAGAATTATTAGTAAGCAATTAGACGTTAAACTAAGTCCTTTAACCAAAGAAGAACTCAACTTAGTTCTCAGAAGAATTAATAATAGGAAAGCTGCAGGGCTAGACGAGATCCCCCCAGAAGTGTGGAAGACGAGACAATTCGACGATATACTGCTCCGGCAATGCAACGCAGTCTATAGTCAAAATAGGATAGAAAGATGGACGAAGGGATGCATCCTTCCTTTCCCTTAAAAAGGCGACCTCGGACTAGCCAAAAACTACCGAGGGATAACACTTACATCCATAGCAGCCAAAATCTACAATGCCCTACTACGAAACCGCATAGAACCCAAAATAGACAACATCCTTAGGAAAAACCAAAATGGCTTCCGGAGAAATAGATCCACAACCTCACAAATACTGACCATCCGTAGAATCCTTGAAGGCGTTCGGGCAAAAAACCTTCAGGCGACATTACTATTTGTCGACTTTACCAAGGCCTTCGATTCCATACACAGAGAGAAGATGGAGCAAATCCTACTAGCATACGGCCTACCAAAAGAAACCGTAGCAGCGATAATGATTCTCTACAGAAACACCAAAGTGAAAGTTCGTTCACCAGATGGAGATACGGAATACTTCGACATTGTTGCAGGAGTACTACTAGGAGACACACTAGCCCCGTACCTCTTTATCATCTGTCTAGACTTGTGTACTTAGGACTTCGATCGACAAAATCAGAGAAAATGGCTTCGAGCTGACTAAGAGAAGAAGCAAAAGGTACCCCGCAAAAACAATCACGGACGCCGACTACGCTGATGACTTGGCGTTACTAGCGAATACGCCTAATCAAGCAGAGACACTACTGCATAGTATGGAACGAGCCGCAGCTGGCATTGGCCTCCATGTCAATGCAAACAAAACTGAATATATGTGTTACAACCAAACGGGCAACATTGCCACACTAGACGGAGGCTCTCTGAAACTAGTAGACAAATTCACCTACCTAGGAAGTAGCGTCTCATCAACCGAAAAAGACATCGACACACGACTGACGAAGGCATGGACAGCTATCGATAGGCTCTCGATCATATGGAAGTCGGACCTAACCGATAAAATGAAACGCAGTTTCTTCCAGGCAGCGGTTGTGTCGATACTGCTATATGGATGCACCACATGGACGCTAACTAAGCGGCTGGAGAGGAAACTAGACGGAAATTACACAAGAATGTTGAGAGTAGTATTGAACAAGTCCTGGCGACAACACCCCACGAGACACCAACTATAAGGACACTTGCCCCCATCACGAAAACTATACAAGTTAGACGAACCAGACACGCGGGACACTGCTGGAGAAGCAAGTTCGAGCTCATAAGCGATGTACTCCTGTGGACCCCCACATATGGATGTGCAAAAGCAGGACGACCAGCACGAACTTACATACAGCAACTATATGAGGACACAGGATGTAACCCTGAAGACCTGCTTGAGGCGATGAATGATATGGAGAAGTGGCGAGAGAGGCTCAGGGATATCCGTGCTGGCGGCGCGACATGATGATGATGATGATGATGAGGATATATATATATATATATATATATATTGTAAAACCATGAATAATAATTTAATTTTTACTTTAAGGACGAATGGACAGATATTTGGGGAGTTATAGCATAATACGGAAAATTATACAAAGCGGAGAACATAATCAATCACTTGTAATATATTGAAAACTAATCAAGGTAGAAAAGGATTGGTGAAGTATGGATGCCGGGCAGATTACTCTACCATCGTTGACCTTTATTAACTATTTTATTATTTTACAATCAAACATATTTTTTTCTGAAAAAACCAATGTTAAAAGATTATGGAAGACTCGACCACAAACATTATCTTTATTTTGTTAAAATTATCTATTTGCTTATTTTAACACGTGTAAACTAAATATTAGTAGTGACACTCATGGCATAACGGTTATCGATGGAGGAAGTGAACTCAGTCAGCAGAATTTAAATCCTGAGAAAGGTATGAATCCAACTATTCCCCTTTCACCTATCGGTAAATAGAAGAGTAGCTTTTTAATCTTGGTGTGGCAACCGAACTAGGAGAAGGAAATATCTTAATTTAAACCAGTTGTAAACCTTGAGAGGAATAATGTTCACCAGGTTTTTCAGAGCCAAGACACATAACATGAGTAGTACACCCTCTTGAGAGATAAGATAAATTCAAAATAAACGAGCTTCCCCAGTGATATAATAACATCATCAGAAAACAAATATTAGTCACATTAGTTCGCCGATGATAACAGGAAAACAAGGCACCAAAAAAAAAAAAAAAAAATGATACTTAATTAATGTTTAATAAAATTTATGAAATACTTTTTTTTTTTTTTTTTTTTTTTTTTTTTACTTTGTTAATTCATTATTTTTCTTTTTTATTATGATATTACCTAAATTTTTGAGCACATTTTTGGCACCAACAAATACATGTTTAGAAATTAAAATAAGCAAAATTGATTGAATACGATGCTTCTGTAAATAGGGCGCACTCCCAGCTTTTTAGCTGGGCCGTCTGGCATTCGTGCCGGATGGGTGCTCGAAACCAAGAGCAGACTCGGGGCCGAATAGGCCTCCAGCTTCGGCTGGGCAACCTTCGGGTGGGCGAGCTGCACTTTTGTCCCCTTTGTACGGCACTAGACCAAGCGTCTAGTTTGAGCCGTAAACTGGCATACGTGCCCGGACCCACATTTCGGTTCGTGAAACCGCTTGCCTCATCAGGCTCACATTGCACTAAGTGAGCCGATGAGCAGCACTGACAAGCAGGGTTCGAGTCTCGGCTCCTTCCCGACCTTCCCCTCCCCTTTATCCCCACTTTAATTGGCCTTCGGGCTTTTGACCTTGTGTCAAGTCGTGTCTGGTGGGAGGCAGCGACAAATACTACGATGCTTCTGTAAATAACGAGACAATTATGCAACACTGACTAAACCAACATTATTTACCAACCCCTCCGCTCGGGCAGGATATGACATTTTAAGCGGAGTTTGAGAAACTATGATAATTCGGAGAACTCAATCAATTGTTTATTTCTATCTTGTTAAATACAACTTCGTTGTCAATAAATGTTTTGTATGTCATTTTATATACGAGTTTGTTGTTTTAATCGCAATTCTTTAGTTATGTACAGTTTTTATTTTTTTATTTATTTATTTTTTTTTTTTATTTAAGTTTTTAAGTTTTTTCTTTAAGTAAAAATTAATAAAAAAAAAGGGGGGGGAAGGAAGGAATACATACCGGAATGAACAAATAACTGAATAACGACCCCATTGTAGCAAAAAAAAAAGCAGAGTAAAGTGGCCTCCCGATTTTTAAAGAAAAGTTTTAAAGTCATCAGTAGAGCTTAGCTCTGATTGGCTGTTGCAAAATTATATATAGAGCCTTTTCTGTGGTCATTTTTTTTTTTGTTTTCTCCTTGTGTGGATGCGCAGGTTGGCTGCCGGGATGGGAGTTGGAGTTAGATCGATGCCAACTGGGTCATTTGGGTGAGGGGGTCTGATGTTGAAAGACCCGAAACCCCCCATGATCCCAAAGGAAACATCACTGACGACCCATCCCGAAGCATCAACTAAGATGTATGGTATAAATATAAGTCTGGAATAACCAGTGACGACCGAGAAAGAACGGGTGACAACCAAAGAAAAGATTTGGTGACGAACTGGAGAGACAGTTTGGCAGCCGGGAAGACGGCAATCGGGGCATGACGGGATAGCACCCCTAAATGCAATCTCCGTGAGGAGATACCCTAAATACAAGCTACGGATATTCACACAGGAAAATACCCCCAGGGGATCCCGAGAGGGGGGGAGAATGAGGTCCCCAATAGGACGGACATACAGGAAACGGAATCGACCGACCAAAGGATTATGAGCTCGAAATGTGTGTGCGGTAAAACCTGCAAGAATTTGCGAGGATTAAAAATTCACCAGGGTCGTATGAAGTGTCTGATGGGGGGGAGACAGGAGCAGCGCACAGGACAAGATCTTGATCAGACGCAGGAGAAGCAGGGTCAGGAAGTACACCACAGAACCCAGTCTCTCCACGCAAATGTCGCCCCTAAATCGACGTCAACGACAACAAATATCAAATGGCCCCCCTCGAACAGCATAGGGGATTGGCAGAATTTTGATAAGGACGTTTGCGAAATCGCACGTCTATCTTCAAAAGGAAGCGTAGAGGCTCGGATAGAATTACTCACAGTAATAATCAATAATTTTGCAGCGGAGAGATTTGGGTATAAAGAACCAAGACAGCCAAAGATCCCTTATAAAATGAATCGGAGGGCAGAAAAGATAAAAAAGATCAGAGGGGAGCTCAGATCCCTGAAGAAACAACATGCAGCCGCAGGACCTGAGGTTCGGCCAGCCCTTGAAGAACTCAGGGGTCTATTACGAGCGAAACTTAAAGCCATACGAAGAGCAGAATGGCACAGACGGAGAGGAAAGGAGAGAGCTAGGAAAAGGACAAATTTTATAGCAAATCCATTCGGATTTGCTCGTAAGTTATTCGGTGATAAGAGAAGTGGTATGTTGGAAAGGCCAGTGGAAGAAATTAACGCCCACCTGAGTAACACCTTCAGTGATCCAAGCAGAGACGTGGAACTCGATAACATAAACTCCTTGATTAGTCCAGAACCACCAAGTGTTGAATTTAATGATAAACCTCCAACATGGAAGGAAATTCAAGAAGTGGTTAAGGCAGCTAGGACAAGCGCAGCTCCAGGTCCGAATGGAGTTCCGTACACAGTTTATAAACGATGTCCTGGCATTCTAAACTTGTTATGGAAAGTATTGCGGACAATCTGGAGGAGGGGGAGAGTTGCGGATCAGTGGAGACAAGCCGAAGGAGTGTGGATCCCAAAAGAGGAAAAGTCCAAAGAAATCGATCAATTCAGGATAATATCGTTACTAAATACAGAAGGGAAAATATTCTTCAGCATTCTGTCGAGGCGCCTATCTAAGTTCCTAATAATGAACGAGTACATTGATACTTCAGTACAGAAAGGAGGTGTCGCTGGAATACCAGGTTGCATTGAACATACCGGCGTGGTATCGCAGCTTATACGTGAAGCTAAAGAAAATAATGGAAATTTAGCGGTGCTATGGCTAGACCTGGCAAACGCGTATGGTTCAATCCCGCATAAAGTGGTCGAAGAGACACTCCGCAGATATCATGTTCCAAGTTCCTTCAGTAATCTTATCTTAGATTATTACAATAACTTCAATCTGAGAGTTACGTCGGGTACTAAGACATCGGACTGGCACAGGCTAGAGAGGGGAATTATAACCGGATGCACAATCTCAGCCACTCTCTTCTCCCTTGCGATGAATATGATAATCAAGTCAGCGGAAGTGGAGTGTCGGGGTCCAAGGGTAAAGTCCGGGATACGGCAGCCTCCATTGAGAGCTTACATGGACGATATTACAGTGACAACATCATCAGTCATAGGCTGTAAATGGATAGTGAGGGGCTTAGAAAAACTCATAATATGGGCCCGCATGAGGTTTAAACCAGGAAAATCTAGGTCCCTAGTACTACAAAAGGGAAAGATTAAAAGCACGGCACGTTTCACAATCGCCGGCGAATTCATACCAACAGTGACTGAGAAGCCTGTAAAAAGTCTTGGCAAGTGGTTCGACAGCAGTACTAAGGATCAAGCAGCAATTAAAGGAATAGGGGGCGACCTTGATGATTGGCTAAGAAAGATAGATAAGTCAGGATTGCCCGGCAAGTTTAAGGCGTGGTTGTATCAACACGCAATTCTGCCGCGGATATTATGGCCACTCATGTTATACGAGGTAGCTATTACCACGGTAGAACGAATGGAAAGGAAAATTAGCGGCTATTTAAGGAGATGGTTGGGTTTGCCAAAGTGCCTAAGTAGCGCGGCTTTATATGGGACCTCCAATGCGATCCAACTTCCTTTCAGGGGTCTCAAAGAAGAGTTTGTGGTGACACGCACAAGAGAGGCGATTATGTATAGAGATTCCAGAGATTTAAAGGTAGCAGGTGCAGGAATTGAAATCCGCACAGGAAGGAAGTGGAGCGCTGTCAGGGAACTGAAGGTTGCGGAAGAGAGATTGCAGCAGAAGGCTATGGTCGGTACTGTGGCCAGTGGGACAAGAGGCCTGGGATATTATCCGAGTCCAAGGATAGACAACGCCAGAGGGAAAGAAAGAAGGGCGCTCTTGCAAAAAGAAGTAAGAGAAGGTATAGAGGAGACTAGGCTGGCAAAGATGGTAGGACTGTCTCAACAGGGTGCCTGGACCAGATGGGAAAATTATGTTCGGCGGCGAATTACCTGGTCGGACTTGTGGAAGGCCGACTTAAGCCAGCTAAGATTCCAGATCCAGGCAGTTTATGATCTTCTCCCTAGCCCATCAAACCTTCACACATGGGGCAAAAATGATACCCCAGCATGTCAGTTGTGCGGGGGTAAAGGATCGCTACAGCATTTGCTATCTGGATGCCCAAGATCATTGAGTGAAGGGCGTTATCGCTGGCGACATGACCAGGTCCTCAAAGTTATTGCTGGAGTGGTATCTGAGGCATTAAAATCGAATAGATTCAGTCCTGGAAGACATAAGGTTATTTTTGTTAGAGCGGGAAGCTCAAAACAGCCGCAGACAAAAAATAATGTATCGATGTTGTCATCGGCGCCAGATTGGCAATTGTTGGTGGACCTGGAAAGGCAGACGAAGTTTCCAGCGCATATTGTGGAGACAAAGCTCCGACCAGATTTAGTAATGTTTTCAAATTCCACAAAGAAGGTGATAATGTGGGAATTGTCAGTCCCATGGGAAGAAAACATGGAGTCCACACACGAAAGAAAGATAGCCAAATATGAGCCGCTAGTAGAGCAATGTCGAATGAATGGTTGGCAGGCAATATGCCAGGCAGTCGAAGTGGGATGTCGTGGATTTAACGCAAGGTCGATGAGTAAAGCGTTGTCAAGCATCGGCATTTCAGGTGCGGGAAAACGTAAGGCCCTGAAAAATATTACCACTGCAGCTGAAAGAGCAACAAACTGGCTGTGGATCAGAAGGGCGGATAGTTGGGGTTGTAGATAGGTGATTATTAGAAGGGGGGAAAAAAGGAAGGAAAAAAAAAAAAGATCGTCTAATTTAAAACGATATATACACGTATGATTTATCTAGTTTTTATATGTTATTTTTTAGTTTTATCTATTTATTTTTGCGCGCGAAGGAGTGTGGTTGTATTAGGCTTGAAGCGTTCATTTGAAACCGGCTCATTTAATTGATTAATATCTTAGACGTTTTAGCCATTTTGTAAATATAGCATTTTAAACGACAATGTTTTTGTGAAGATTTCAACGTACTCCTCGGTTGTTTTTTTTTTTTTCGTCTTTTCTCATTCGTAAACCTTTCAATGAGTTGCAACGTATAGTAGTGCGCAGCGTCTCTTTTAGTTCGTAATTGTATATTTATGTAAAGTTTTTAATGAAAATAATTTTTAAAAGTAAACGTATGTCAATTTTATATAGGAGTTTCTTGTTTTAATCGCAATTGATATTTATGTACAGATTTTTTTATTTTTTATTAAGTTTTTTTTTTTTTTTTTTTTTTTTTTTTTTTTTTTTTTTTTCGACTTTTCTCATTCGTAAACCGTTCGATTAGGATGTTTTAACGTATAGTAATGCGCGGCGTCTGATTTAGTTCGTAATTGTATATTTATGTACAGTGTTTAATGGAGATAAGTTTTAAAACTAAACGTATGTCATTTTATATACGAGTTTGTTGTTTTAATCGCAATTCTTTAGTTATGTACAGTTTTTATTTTTTTATTTATTTTTTTTTTTTATTTAAGTTTTTAAGTTTTTTCTTTAAGTAAAAATTAATAAAAAAAAAGGGGGGGGGAAGGAAGGAATACATACCGGAATGAACAAATAACTGAATAACGACCCCATTGTAGCAAAAAAAAAAGCAGAGTAAAGTGGCCTCCCGATTTTTAAAGAAAAGTTTTAAAGTCATCAGTAGAGCTTAGCTCTGATTGGCTGTTGCAAAATTATATATAGAGCCTTTTCTGTGGTCATTTTTTTTTTTTGTTTTCTCCTTGTGTGGATGCGCAGGTTGGCTGCCGGGATGGGAGTTGGAGTTAGATCGATGCCAACTGGGTCATTTGGGTGAGGGGGTCTGATGTTGAAAGACCCGAAACCCCCCATGATCCCAAAGGAAACATCACTGACGACCCATCCCGAAGCATCAACTAAGATGTATGGTATAAAGTACATTTCCTATTTCACACGTTCTTCCTTTTCTTCATGCCCAGTGTTCCTATTCAAGGTTTCTGGATATGTATGTCAGCTTCTTTTATTTGATGACACTGCCATTTTAATCACAACCGATGCAGCATTTTCATTAAAAGAAGCAGCAAATATGTCGAGCGCAAAAGATATAATTAGCAAACGAAAGTTAGACAGGAACGTCACAGAGGAGGCTCTTAGTAGATCAGGGAAGATATTGAGGTTAAGGCTTAGGAACAAAACTGTCTGTGTGTCCTACAAATAAAGAAGAGTATAAAGAAGAATTTCAATTAGTTTTTGGAAATTGTGTATTTGCTCTCTAATGGAGGTCAGTGATTTTCAATGCAAACTAGATGAGAGACACAGAAAATGGAATGAGAACTATCCTCGAATGGAAAGAATAAAATACTCCCAAACAGACACTCTTTATATGTAGACTAATTTGCTTAAACCACTCCAAATCATATCTATCTATGACTACTTAAAAATAATACAAACCTATCTTTTTTCAAAGATTTTATTTTAAGAATCTTAGTTTTTCTTTCATGGTGTAGTCACCTGCTTTTCTACACCTAACAAGAGCACCCTTTTCATTAAAACTAACGTTCCGCCTGTTGTGTTCAAAAGAACCAGATGAATCAACGATTTTTTGCTAAGCTGTTTTAACGTGTCGCACTTAACTGAATCTGACGACGATTCTTTACTTTTGGAGATATAATCATTGTGGAGTAGCCCTTCATTGCCATTAATGTTAAGGTCAACTCTGACCTGGAGTGGTAGTACTTGTTAGGATCTCATCTAAGGACCAAATAAAATTATTCATATGCTATAGGACTGTGTGCAAAAAGACAAAAGAAGAGATCTCTTGAAAAAACCCTAAAAATCAATGTAGATATAAACAAAACACGAACGTGATTCTGTAAAATAATGGCATAATAAAAACCTTCTGTTAAAATCAGTTAATTGATCTATGTTCTCTATAAAGTTGACCCATTGCTTGCTGTGTGCCTGTATGTTAAATGTACCCCCACAACTTAGCTAGAAATCTTACTCAGTATCCTTTGTATGTCATATAAAAAATAACATGTATTGTAATGTTGCTAGGGTGGGTTACAGAAATAACTCGATTCGTAACTTACAATAAATAAGGTTCATTGTACAAGGCTTACAAAGATTTTAAACATAAGTATATAGCTTATGAGTCTCGTTAGGGAAGCAGGTCCCTGACCAATATCGTCAGTTCTCATATTCATTAGGAATAGTCCATTCTACAGAGATGGGTATCATCTCTCTACAACATGAAATCATATTTTATGTTTTCATAAGAGTCAGTTACAGAAGAAGCTTTTTTCAATGTGTGAAAGCAATTAAATTCAGTAGAGGTAGGTAAGAGGTTAAAGCAAATTGTGTCGAAATAGAATAATACGGCATCAATAATCTGTTGTAAAGTTGTATAAAAGGTTCAAATACAATCAATATACTGTTTCATTTATTTAGCAAAAAACTTTTATAATTATCAGATTTAATTAATATTTTGACCTACATATTTCATCTGTTCTTCCACGTATTTCACGAACTAACCAGGCAGCTAATTGTATAAAAATGATAAAATCTCGTCGAAAAAAAACGAATGCAGACATATCATTGCGGATAATAATTGTTATTGAAGCAATTGATTTGAAATCACCGTGAGGGGCGTTTTCACCACGTTCGTTTCATGTGGTGTCTGCTTTGTTGTTTCAGTGCTTCGATATTTCATCTTATAAAGTCGTGTTGCCTTCGAGGAACTCCTTTTTAATTAAGAACTTTTCTTCTTATTTCTGGTCAATTTCCCTTTATTAAAGAGTGACCTATTCATAGTAACACATTTACTTGAAGTATATTGATGAATGAATTTGAAATTTGCAAAAGGTTAACATTTACAAAAATAATGAAATAGAAATATCACATATTTTCTTTAGAACCAATTACAAATGCACAAGTGATAAAATCCGCTGTAATGGAAGTAAAAGCTCTCCGAAGTAATATAGACAATAGTTCGAGTCTTGAATAAACCTTATTCTTTATTTTTGATTCTCACTAATTACTAACCGCTGGAACTCGACACTCGGGGTAGTTGCAATAAAATACAATTGAAATGAAAATGAAATAAAAGATATGAAAAAAAAACTATATTTATTCAGGAAGTTAAGTCAAATTTTAGAAATATGAAAAATAACTTGGCCTTTCTTTCTTATTTTGATATTTGCGAATTTCTAAACCATGCAAATGTTTGATGTTTGAACTCAGTAAGAAGGTAGAAACTGGAAAGCTAATTTTCCAAGCAGATAAATCTTGCATGCTTGAAAGACTGGCGCAACATAATCTTCTTCTTCGCATTTGTCTTCCTTTGATCTTGTGCAGCTCTAAGTATGGACTTATCAAATTCTTCTTTCCATTCTGGTTATATATATCTTGCATTGGCGTTTGAGTCAGCTGGGTTTCGATCCCGTCTTCGGTAATCTAGCGTGTCTAGCCACACTGAAGAGTTGTGATACAACGAAACAGTCGGTCTGTGGATGACAATGTATATGTTCCCCGTAGGGTTGAGCTCTCTAGTGAAGGAAGTAGTGGTTGCTACTTGTGTAAGGCAAGGCTCTTCGAATGAATTGAGCTCTCGGTAGCCGTTAAGCGGATATATGTAAACAAAAATAAATGTGTTACATAAGCGTTTAAAATTCCTTCGCTTACGCTGATTTCCTTGATCCCAGCTTCGATAATCTAATTTGTTCTAGCCACTCTGAAGAATTGCGAAACAACGAAATAGTCTGTGTGTGGATGACTATATATATATATATATATATATATATATATATAAACCATAGGTAGTGATAATTCTTCGGAGAAAACGTACTTGATAATTTAACAAATTAAATACTACATTTACCTTTGGATTTCTATTAATCTTCTTCAGTATTCTCCGCTTATACTTAGTGGCTTCTTCATACTCAATACACACTCGGGTGATAGAGAAAGAAAATACAAATAAATATTTTAGGATTTTGAAATAAAAACAATTCATCCATTTTAGATCAGAAGACCAGATTTAGTTTTATACGAAAGAAAGAACATGCAGTAATTGGATTTTGCTGTTTAGACGTTGGAAAGATAAAATTCTGGAAAATAGAAAAACTGTACAATTTACTGGTATTTTTCCAAAGAACCGACGAATTTATGAAGTATAAAGGCGAAACTAATACCAGTCGTTGATGAAGCACTTAGAACAGTCGCAAAGAATATGCTAAAGAAATTGGGTAAAAGGGAGATCTGAAGAAGAATCAAGACGGTCCACACAACAGCATTGTTAAGACCAGGGAGAAAACTTGGAATATTCCTGGAGGGTTGAGGATACTACTACTAATACTACTACAACTGATGTGACTACTGCTACAACTTCTACTACTACCACTACTACTAATGATAATCAACACAAATAACCTACAATATATTGCATGAAAGGAGTAAATATACAGGTACACCTTTACATCTAAAAAAATATCGAATTTGAGGAGACATATCCTTAAAAGTAAGCACTTAACGGATGCTGGAAAAGATAATGTCAAAGAACAGGTAGTTGCTGATATCCCACGAAATGAAACTGCAGCATTTGAAGTTAACGAAGTTAATTATGAACAAGGTAATATTTTAAATCAATCAAGCAATGACTGTACTAACGTTACAGTAACAAAAAATAACGACAAATAAGACAATAATTAACCTCAAATAGAAATTCCAGATTACACAGAAATTAAAGAAAATATATTCCGAGATTTAGTGAAGGTAAGCAATTGTGATATGAAATACAGAACGCCTTTAAAGAAAAAGAATTGATAAAAATAGCCTAATGCTGATAAAAGTCTCAAACGATGCAGTTGACGATCTTTCACAAGAATTTAAATAAAACTTTACACTTGTAAATGAAATGATATATGCAGCATTAATAAGTCCAGCCACCGTAATATGAAAGAAATAGCTGTAAGCAACCCAAACGGAAATCAAGGATACACAAAGAAATAGAGGAATACAGAAAAGAAATATCAATTCTTGATGAAATAAGAAAAGGTGTCAAAGTGGAATCTAGAAAAGCATGAAAAAGATGAAAGAAAATATGAATTATCATAAACTGATTATACCCTGATAATAAAAGAAAAAATGAGGTAAAAATCCAACGAAGATATTAAAAACATTGAGAGATTCTTTTGACGTAAAATTATTTAAAATGACTAAAAAAACTTATATCTAAAAAATAAATGTAAAAACCCCACGACTGAAGTTTTCTAAATACTTTGGAGTAATATATGGAGCCGTTAGATATAAAAAGCTGAAATAAAAGTATTGATATTAAATAATATTTAGAAACGCTGATATAGGCATTGTTAAGGCTAATTGATGGCTGATAAGTGCTGTATTGCTGGGGGAAAAAGGGAGGTTGATAATAGTAGCAGAAGACCAGAACTTACGAAATAGAAATTACTTGGCAAACATAAAAAAAATGATCTAACAAAATATGTAGGTTGCTCGAACTAAAATATGAATCTACTGCCCACTTAGTGTCCGGTTGCTTGATCTTAAATTTGATGAAATATAAAGAAAAGCATAATAAAATGGAACATGATATTCATTGGAATACATGTAAATACAATAGAACGTTGGATTTTGAAAGGTGTATTAAAAACTTATCGGAACTAATACGAGATTCCAAAGATTCCACTATTCTCAAGAAGTTTGTCATTTAAACTGATTAAAAAATAAAGAGCAATTATCCAGATACAGTGTTTTAGGACTCTGAAAGAAATTGATATGTCAGCGCCAACAGATAAAAACATATCAGCAAAAATATATTGCAAATTAAATAAATACAATGACCTGGAGAGAAACCGAAAACAAAAAATGTGGGCCCTTCAACGTACCACTGTGACCCAATAATGATGGAAATGCGGAATATGATAAAGAAATAGATAGATAAACACAGAAAGAAGATACCTAGCAGGTTCCGCCAAAATGAAATACAAAACGAACACAATTTAGAGAAGCTCTAATCTCCGTCGGAGAGTACGACAAATGTTACTAAAAATATCACCAAAAACAGGTTACAAAAAACTTAACTACGTAAATACATATAATATTTGGCTAAAGACCCAGTTAGAATGTAAGAAACCAAAAAGAAAGCAGAAAACTAAATATGATAATGAGAATAATGAGGAGAAGTAAGAAGATTGACTACAGCAGCTGGTGACACCAATAATTGACAAAGAAAAAATTAGAAAGCAAAAACGGGAAGAAAACAATTGTATGGATACTTTAAGCAGCAAACCTAGGACCTTTTACATGAGATAATCTGGACTTCCTGACGAACAAGAAACTTAAGAATATAAACTGAGTCTCTAATAATATTAGCACAAAGTTGATAAGAACTATTGTCCTAACGAATAGAGTGTTCACCAATGGCCCGGGAGACAAGGTTCCATCCCAGGTCTAGTCATACAAAAGACTCAAAAATGGTACTTGATGCCGCCTTGCTTAGCACTCAGCACTATAAGGTAAAGATCAAGGGTAAAGTAGAGCAATCCAGGGAATGGAGTAACGTCCTTGCCTACACTTCCGTCAAGTAGTTATGGAAGAGTGAGCTTTCGGGTCACCCTTGACTTAGATCTCCCACTTTACTTGCTTCATATCACCCTATAAAAGTTAAACGGGATAATGCACAGTAAAATAGCAAATGTGGAGACACCAAAGAGTTTATTACATTGGTGAAAGCAACAAACTTGCAGAAAAAGAATACAAAAACTGGTAAGTTTGGTTAGGGAAGATGATCGTCTGTGAATTGTGCAAGAAATTAAAATCCCTTCATTCAAACAAATTGTATTTACGCAAAAGAGAATCTGTCCTTTAAAATGTAAACCTTTCTCTGGGACTTTGAAATACAAACAGATCATGCAATCCACATCAGAAGACTAGATCTTTGTTTTATTAACAAAGAGAAAATAACTTGTCATCTAGTGGAATTGCTGCGCCAGTATACCCAGTGAAAGAATGCGGAAAACTTGTTAAATAACTAGACCTTGCTGGTGAACAGAAAGAATTGCAAAACGCGATGAGGACAGTGGTGGCCCTTGGATCAGTCCTAACAACATGATAAAAAAACTTGATGAACTGGACATTAGAAGAAGACTTGAAACCATCCAGACCTCAGCATTATTATAATCGGCTTGGATATTTAAAAAAGTGCTACAGATCTGAATAGTCGTGCTATCACTCAGACCCCAGTGTAAACCATTGATTAGAGAAGGCGTTAAAAATGCACAAGGATTAAAATAATGATTTTAAAACACCTCGCCCAGGATTTGAACTAGGGTTACCGATTCCATTTACTACGACAATCAAAAGCTTTTCTAACATGAGTTCATCCCCCAAAATGTCTCACACTTAAGACTTTAGGGTACACGATGTAACATGATTCGGTTATGGGGGAGCTAATCATGTAGCGTGTCTTTGGCAATAATAGCCTGGAAGAGGCTATATATCTCCTAATTTTCACGGGGTTTGATTCTCCTAGACTGGTTGCCATACCTAGATTAAGGAGCCCTGTTTGCTTTTTTATTTACCGATGGCTGGAGTTAAAATAGTTGGATTATTCATTTCAGAAATGTATAAGCGCTACGTGAAATGCAAACAACATCATTCAGATTTCGAAATCCTGTCTACTTCCTACAAAATAAGCGTTACTCCAAGAAACCCTGTATTCATGCAATACATTATTTTTAACAATGTTAACTTTGGAAACAACAGTGGCTGAAGTATTGGACTGAGACATACGAGGATCATTAAATAAGTTTCTAGATTTTTTTCGTATGGGTACTTTTATTGATAGTACACACATGATACATTAGTCCCCTTCGAAGTAAGCTCCTCCGGCTGCAATGCACTGTTAGGCCCCCTGGAAGTCCTCTTGTGTGAGTATGTCAATGACCTTCGTCACAGCCTCTTTCATCTCCTTAATTGTCTCATAACGATAGCTTCTGAGCTTAGGGAATAAGCAAAAGTCACAGGGAGCAAGGTCTGAACTATGTGGAGGCTGAGGAACTGTCTTGATGCCTATCTTGGTCAAATAGTCTGTAACAAGGATGGAGTTGTGGACTGATGCATTGTCCTGCTCGAAATGCCACTCACTTCTTACAACATAGTAACCCTAACCCTATAGCCAATCAACTCTGGTATATTGACTTCCTTACTCCTCCCACTCCTCAAATCATCCCTTAAAGACTCCCTGCCTTCCTTGAATCTCTTATTCCCCTCAAAAACTGATGCTCGATTCATGCAAGATGCTCGAAAAGCAGTCTGAAGCATTCCATACATGGTTTCTGTGGCATTTTTCCCGAGTTTAAAAGAGAATTTTATTGAATATCGTTCTTCTAAAGTGTCCTTACGTCCAGATTGCATTTTTGAAATTCCCTAGCTGTGATAATCAGGTTTTAGGACGGTATATTTGAATTCCTGCTGTAGTTGTTCATTTGAACCTGAACTTATAAGAATTGGTCAGTCATCTCATAAGATGAATATTTATTAATAACATACTGAATGTTCAAGAGTCTACAACAATTTTAAATGCCTGTACAAAAAAAAAAAAAGGTCTGGAAACTTATTGAAGGTACCACGTAGTAGTAAGTGAGTTCAAACTCTACTCGTACTATAACGCTTACTTTCGTAAAGATATGAACCCTTTCTTCTCCCACATATGAGTTGAATAGTTTTCTTACAGTTCTTCAAAGCTTTGGCCTAGAATAACCCCAAATAGTTGATGTGCCATAAAATGGAGCAACCACTTGAAATAAAACAGACGATTACTTATTCATGCACAACTCGCATTCTGTATTCATCCAGGTTAAAAATCTAAATAAAAACCGGAAGACCAGGTGCACGGTTATTTTATCACTTAGGATTCCCTCAGAGAGGAATATACATGACATTCTAAGAGAAAGTTGCTGCTGAAAACACAAGTTAGTTTTCGTTATGTCGCTCTGATTTAACAATGAAGTGTTCAAATTTTGGGGGGAATTGTATATTTCGTTTGATTTATCATTGTAGAAATATATGATACGTATTTGATTTTATTGCTCATACTAAAACAAATTAAGCTAAAATATACATTTATTTGAAAACATAATAATATTAATAAGTATATAGGTTTACGCACACTGGCAAGTACGCAAACAAACAGAAAATGTCTGAATAAAGAGATCAATAAACAGATCAAACTATCGATCGATTAGTTGACGGGTTGAGTTAGGACTGAATAAATCGATACCACATATAATGCCACAAAGCTGTTCTCTACGTAAAAACACATTTACTAATCAACTCCTACGTGCTCTCTCACCTATCTATCTATCTATCTATCTATATATATATATATATATATATATATATATATATATATATATATATAGTCGTGTGTGTATGCGTGTGTGGGTTAAAGCATATACATTAACACCTGAGGATATCAAATATACAATTTTATTGAGTGAGAGAATATAGATTGTCCTACATAATATATTATATTTCTATATCCCACCCACCTTTGTCTTGAGAGAACTAAATTCTGCTTGTCTGCAACCTATAGATCTTGCACACCTTCTTGTTAGCTGTCTGAAGTCGATTATAATTAGCCACAACTAGTTGAAGTACAAGTCTACGTTGCGTGTGGGGTCAAGACTTGAATGGCGAACCCAAATTAAAATGAAAAATCATTTTGACGCATTTTCCTTCATAGAAAGTCAATTATACAAGATACTTTTTTTTATTAACAATTAATAACAAACAATTCTAAACAATAAGGTGTTGAATATAGCAGAAAAGATATCAACTCATTTCTTTAACTTCATGTCAAAATTTTCTGAGGAAAATTTTGATTGATTTATTTCAACGACATTCAAAGCATGTGGGGTTAATCTATGCGTACAAGTTAGTGGGTAGCGTTCATTGTACGATCATATTTACATGTTTTGTGGAGCTGACCTTTAAATGTTTTTTCAAAGTCCATGTGAATCTGAAACATTTTGAAACAGATCAATTTGATACATAGTAGGACCTAGACAAGTGGTGCCATTTGGGTCAGTGTGGAATAATTGCACTGAAGGGTTACTCCACATTCCCAGAACTGGAGACTTATCATCAGATGCAACTAAGTGTCATGCCAATCGCATCCTTTTTTGGTTGTGGGTGCCTAACCTCAATGCAGGGGATACGGTAGGTGTATTCTTAGACAAATCGACAGGGTATTTCCGTGCAACATTTAATGGAATTTTCTAATAAAATATTTTGAAAAAATACTTCAAGGATTTATCATTTTAACAATTTAAAAAATGTTTGTGGATGTCATTTTCTACAGAAGAAATAATTTATTTTACTTATACTTTTTTTTATCAGTCTTATGTATTTAATTATCAAGGTTGAATCAAATTTGAATCATTATATTAGTAATATAATTCGTTAATATTTGCATTTTTAACTTTCAAAAATTAACCATTGATTACAAGGTGCAATATGTCTTCTAGCTTATTACTCATAAAAAAATACACTTCTCAATGCGAGCCTGTATTTCTTCTTGATGAACAACATCTTTGTGTTAAAACCTTCCAAGTGATACGGAAAAATGTGGCAGCGTATGTATATTAACTAATTTTCATTTTGTGTTTTGGGGGTGTGATTTAAAAAATAAGATTTATTTTTCTCATAGAACTTGGAAAAAATATTCTAAATATCTATTTTGAATTGAATGAGAGACAATAGATTGTCAGATATATTTTGATTGCTATTTCTCATTCTGCCTTTTTATATTCTCACCTTTCACAGAAAATATTTCACTCAATTCAGCTGGTTCTGCAGTCTATAGATTGTGCTGTACACCTCCTTGTAAGATGGATGGAGTCGATTACAATTAGTCGTAATACACTGGAAAGTCGCGCAACAATTACATTACCCTTCCACAAATGAAATTGAGAGTTGAATTATTTTGCACCCAAGCGGAGAAGATATGTGTGATAATTTGTGGGAGAGGCAGTGGATCAAAAAATAACGATTTGTGACTTCTCAAATAGTTTTAAGACTTAGTTACATCTGGCAATGTGGTTGCATATTTTCTAATCGTGCTATTGACTCAAGATCAGAGAATTGTTGTTAAATAGCAAGTTTACTAATAAACCAAATATATATATATATATTTGGAGGTGCCCCTTGTGTAATGGTTATCGTCGTAGGAAATGGACTCGACGACACGAGCTCAAATCCTGGACGAGAATGATAGCATTTCACATAGCACTAATACCCTTGGTAAAGGTATGAATCCAATTATTATCCCTCCAGCTACGGGTAAATAGTAGGGCAGACTATGTTCTTCAGCCTTGGTGAGGCAACTAATCTAGGAGAAGGAAAACTCTGAATTCAAACCTGTTAAACTCCACTTAAAAATTGACCTTGTGTCATATCCTGCCCGAGCGGAGGGGTTGGGTAAATATTGTAAACCAAATATATAGAAAATAGTAGCATGGAATTTATTCGAGTACATTGCTCTGAATCCGAAAAAAATCCTGATTAAATATACATGATAAGAGTAAATCAAAGAATAAGATTCAGCAATCTTATAAAGAGATCTTTCATTTTCATCTCGGTATTATTTTAATCTCGATATTATTCTAAAGGACAGGGGTGCAGTAATTAACGGAAATGAAAAGAGTTACTACGAGAATATAATTTATATTAAGAGGTGTCAAAGCACGTTCAGTCCACACCCGCTTGATCATTAGTGCTAGTTTCTCCTACGGAAGACTAGCTCAACCCATAAACACGAGATTAAGTGCCTTGGACGTATTTCAAGGTATCAGGAAAAAAATTATTTATTTGCTCATTTTTCATTGTTATCAAAATTATATTATAGATATTGCCAAGCCACTTTTTGCTTACTGTAATATGGGCATAGATCTAGTTATTCTGTGTATTCAATGAAATAACCGGGACATTGGCCCAGCGGTTAGAGTGTTCGCCAATGGCCCGGGAGACCTGGGTTCAATCCCAGGTCGAGTCATACCAAAGACTTTAAAAATGGTACTTGATACCACCTTGCTTAACACTCAGCATTATAAGGTACGGTTCAAGGGTAAAGTGGAGCAATCCTGGGAATGGAGTAGCGCCCTCCCCTACACCTTGGTGTAGTAGCTATCGAAAAGGGAGCCTTCGGGTCACCCTCGACTATGGTCGCTAACTTTACTTTTTTTACAGGCGATGTTAAAGTTAATTATTTTCAATAGGCACGCATGTTCTCATTGACGGGTTGCATAAGAAGCAAGACGAAACACTTGTTCAGAAAATAAGTACTGGAATATCCTTGAAGAGGAAGGTCGAATGATACAGTCCAGAAGTAGACCCAAAGGGGCAATCAGTCAAAAAGGAAACCGGAAGAAAACTGAAACTGCCTGTTCGGACCTGCAACTTCAATATATATTTATATATATTATTTTCTTTTAACCATTTCTTACACCACTCCACTTATGTATTGAATAAACCTATTTTACCCCTCCAGTTTAATTCCCATTAGCTTTTTGTGAAGAAGAAAACGTGCTCGCGTTTGCTAATAAGTCTTTCTGTAGGGTTGGTTGCTCAGTAAGTTTGGAGCATGTTTGGATCAGGGCAACTACCATAGGTACAGAATATCAATTACCACTGCTCTGCCCTGATGAGGCACTGAAATATATCTGTATAAAGAGAGAGAGAGAGAGAGGGAGAGAGAGAGAGTAGGTAGATCCCCCTCTTTTAAACTGTAACCAGTGTAATACAAATGAACTTTGCCAAGTAGTGATGGTAGCTTCGTGTATCTAAAACCTTTTCTAGTTACGATCATGGCTAAAATCGGTACTCACCGTAAATTTGCTGTTGAAACATTTTTAAGACTACACAGCGAGCTTTTTGAGCTCATTTCATGTTACATCAGAATGATGTCGTTCAGGATTAATTTTCAATATCGATTTTTATCCGGTAAAGTATTATCATGAATAAACATGAATTGTACTCGAAAAGTGTCGCAATTAGTTTTTCATTTGTCTTTAAGAAATTGCAAGAATAACTGCACCGTGTGCCCAAGTCCAAACCGTGATCCTAACTGATCCGAAAAGAAAAATGGGTAAAATATTATCAAGACTGAATTACCATTGCTACTTGCCTAATTTTATTTTCACCAGTCAGGAGACAGTTTAAATTGTAGGTAATATATCTGTCGCAACCTGTTTAAGGTAGAAAAAACTTAGAAAAGACGCTATAATGATGGTCCAGTTCATCTGGCATGTCCTGGACATCCTCAAACA
>OY757910.1:6906658-6941658 GCA_963585895.1 Sepioteuthis lessoniana
ATTTGCAAAAAGAAATTCTCAAAAAATGTAAAAATCAAAGAAAAATATTTAATATCTACAAATAAAAAATAGCGTCTAATCATAACCAGCCTCACGGTTTTAACATTACAGAAAAAAAAAGCAGTTGATAAGTAATCAGACTCGAAAGATGTAGGAAAATAAAATCTTATCAAAAAAGAGGAAAAACACTTACATATCTCGAAAACTGTCATTTAATGGAGAAAGGTGAGGTAATTAAAATGAAAATAATGTGCTCGTGGTGTAATGGTTATAGTCGTAGGAAATGGACACAGCGACACGAGTTCAAATCCTGGACGAGAATGATTGCATTTCACATAGCACTAATACCCTTGGGAAAGTTATGAATCCAATTATTCTCCCTCCAGCTATGGGTAAATAGTAGGGCAGACTGATTTTTCAGCCTTGGTGAGGCAACTAGTCTAGGAGAAGGAAAACTCTGAATTCAAACCTGTTAAACTCCGCTTAAAAATTGAACTTGTGTCATATCCTGCCCGAGCGGAGGGGTTGGGTAAATAGGATTAAAATGAAAAAAGTGGTAGGTACAAAAAATGAAGTAAAGCATATGTACATACATGGTCTATGGATGTTGATACTTCATATTATTTATGCAATGCCGGCGTATCGTATCGCCAACTCATAGATTTTCATTTCTTCAGGATTACCCATGAACTGACATTAGCCAGTCGAGTTTGCTTTGTAATTATTAGCTTAAAGAACATCTAAGGGATACCATCACCGTATTCACCGGATTGGGACACACAGGCATCACGATCAAGAAGGGTATGTGTCTTTGGGCAAACAAAGGGAGGGTTGAAAATAACCTATAGCTGGTATCAAACCACTCGCTGACGCGATACGTAATTACAGTCGAACAAAAGCAAAAGGATGGGAAGCATTTCTTGGGACGACCAGGATTATATAGGAAAACACAAAAAAAATCTTTCTGAAAATTTCCTGCTTATTATATAAACCCACAAGAGAACAAGTGTAAATGATATCATAATCAAATGTCAGGACCGAAATGTTCATATAAACGCATAGCAATTATAATATTTCACTGGATTTTGTTACTTTTACACCAAGTTTCTCGTCATCGGTGACAAATGATTATGGATTTAGTCAATCTATATTTAGAACAATTTCTAGATATGTTGAAATGGTTTGAGCCATTGAACAAAAACTGCATGATGGTAAATATAGCACATTTGGGGAGAACGTGCATTATATGGAAGTATGTCTAATCCTCATTTGAGATTCGTTTGCTAAGTCACATGTCTACCAATCGGAAGTTGCTGTCTAGTAGAACATAAAATTAATTTTTTGCATATATATTATATCGTATTCCGATCTTGAAAGTAATGAATACACGCAGGAGACAATATGGACAATACATTGTATTTTTTTAATTTATCGAAGAAAATACGTACTGTATTTTTAGTCTCTTCAGACTAGTTTACTGTATCAGTAAGGGGTATTTTTATCTCTAAAAAAATCTCTTTTTGAAACTTTACTTCCTCGAAAGCCGTATATTTTCTTTTTTGAATCAATGACCAAAATCAAAGAATTCTCTTTTACCCTTGCTTGAGAGTTTCTGTTATAGTGCTATGTGAGGTCTTGGTACTTCAAACAAATCATAGATCACCTTTAACAATTATTCATTGTGATAATTCGGTTCAGAAGTATACGTCTTTTTAAGCTGGTTATTGTGTCTTTTAACAATCCATTTGGGATGTTTAATGATATACACTAGTCTTCCAATTTCTTTTCTGTAATAGCTTTTTTTCAGCCAACTTTCCCATTTTTAAACTCTTTGAAATAATTTTTTTCGCCAGGCTTGAAAAATATATCGACATTATTTTTTAAACCTAACAAACGCAAAAAGTTTATCAAATACCGATCTTAAATCCCTTGCAAACATAAGGCCGACTGGTGACAATCCTGAAGTTGTACTTGGGTTTGAAGTTATCCGATTCTCTCTGAGAAATTGGTGAAATAATTCAACTTCAGTTTCAACTCCATCTGCTTTTCTTAATGCTAACTTAAACGTATCTACGAAGCGTTCCGACATGCTATTTAATCTTGGATTTAATGGAATGGTTTTCCTATGACTAATTGAACATTCTTCTTAGAAATCTCCGAAATCTTTATTAAATTGTGTTCTATTATCAGATACAGTAATATCATGGACACCGAATCTTGCAAAACATTTAATGCAAAATATTTTTGCTTTTGCACCTAGGTCTCAAATATTTGACAACTTCTGGCCACTTTCTAAAACTATCTACCACAAGAGGTAATAAATACCATCCATTGGTTCAACATAGCCATGTGGTGCTTTTGCTGTCAATGCACAGCATCTATAAAGTTTCAAAACGTTTTCGATTTCTTAGCCCATCCACGGCCAGTAAACATAACTCTTCATAAGCGACATCATTATAGTGATTCCTGAAGATCTTTTATTAAAATACTTCTATATTTTTCTTCATTGATGCAGGTATCACTACACACTCACCGTATAACAAAATACCATCACAAGAAAATATATTTTCCTGACTTGACCTTTTCTTTTGCCATGTCATGATTTTTCTCTTTTTCTTTAATAAATTTATCAAATTTGGCTTTAAATCTAACCTCCTCAAGACTTACTGGTAATCTCTTCACTTATTACAAAGTACGTCTTTATCTTCATTTTTGTTCTTAATGCAGCCATTAGGGTTTCCTCTAGGGCTCACTTAGTTTCGGAATTAACCTGGACAATCTGTCGGTGTGTCCTATTTCCTTTGAAGAAATTTCATTTCAATAACGTTTTTGGAGGCGTGGGCTTCTGCTTTTAGATATCAGTTATCCTCCTTGTGTACTAAAACGGCGCCTAATCCCAAGTTACTAATATCAGTTGCAACGTATATTGAAATATACTAACTTAGCTCTCGACGATGAACTTAGCTGGTTCAATGCGGTCGCAAGATAACATTAACAAAGTGGTTTCACAGGAAAGAGAATATGACTTATTGCCTATGGATTGAGTGACAGATATTTCCGTTCGCAGATAAGATCAACAAATTACCGGGAAAAAACCCGGAAGTATGTAAGTTCCGATAACCAACCATGAACAGAAAAATACGTGGGTGAAGAGGATATTCATACTTCCGCATGGGACTAGAAAAGATAATATAAGGTCTGTAAATTTGGACTGAGGTAAAGATCTGCTGGTGGCTATGCGAAAGAGAGAGATCCGTTGGTCTCTCAAGTGAAGGGAGAGACGCGCTGGTCACTCAACCAGGCCTGTCAGCTCCTCATGCGTGTTCTCCGGCCGTCGCACTACTTCATGAAAAGTGTCCCTGCCACAGAAGAGAGGTATGTACGAACTCTCTCAGACTGTACTCCAACTACACACAATCGTCTCTGTCGAAGAATAAAAATATGAATCATATTTTTATATATCTCCGAGTTTTTCATTGTTTGTCCAGCAGTCCAATACACTACATTATCTCTTAAGTAATTGATTTAGTGGAGCTCTTAATGTGTGCATTTTAGGAATAAAATTATTGTAATAATTCGAAAGTCCCAAAAAGCTTGTAGTTTTGATAAGCTTGTTATTGGAGACATTTTTTATTGCTTTCGATCTAACTGGGTCTGGCTTTCGACCATCTTAATCAATTATATGTCCCAGGTATTTAATTCTGGTTAAAAATCGCATTTATCAATGCTTAGCTTAAAACCGTATTCTTGGATTTTTTAAATGCTAATTTCATACCATTTGCGAAATTCTTGACGATTCCTGTTTTTATCAAAATATCGTTGAGATATGCTACAGCAAAATCCAGGCCACTCAAAATGGTGTCCATTATTTGCTGAAATATTCCAGATGCAATCTTTTAACAAAAAGTATATCTATTGAACTTGTACGAACGTTTTGTTTTATCGTTAATAAATTTGAATATTACTCTTTCAATGGTATTTGTAGATACACATCCGATAAATTGAGTTTTGGGTATATTTAATTATGCAAATATTTCTTCAGGACTAGGTTGTGGATAGTTGTCTGGTTTTAAACAATGGCTGAGTCGAATAGAGTAATCAGCACAAATCCGAATTTTATTTTAGTTACGTAAACTAGAGCTCGCCCAAGCGATGTAATCGTTTTTACTTAGTGCTCCATTTTTTCTAAACGGTCCAGTTCTTTTTCATTTAATTCTCGTGCTGCAAAAGGTACTTGACTTTTGGGTCGAAAAATCGGTTGTGCATTGTCTTTTAATTCGAAAAACGCTTTTGTTTTTGTGCACATTTCTAACCCACCCAGAAAAAATGTCGGCAAAATTTGATTTAATTCTCCTTTTACACTTTCTACACTGGCTGAGGCTGCTTTTTCGCTATTACAAAACGTATTTATTGACAGGTTCCATAAATCATTTAGCCCCTTCCGAATTGGTTTCGAGATCGATCCATGACAAATGCTTTCATTTTTTCTTTCATTCATAAATGATTAATAAACATAGCATTCACCTAAAAATGTAAACTTTTACCGGTTATTCCATGGGCAAATTTTTTTGGAGTAATTAGCACTGGTCAGCCGACTTTTATCCACGTTAATATATTTATTATTGTCAAGTCAGATCCCGTACCTAATTGAAGTTTAACATTTGTGTCGTCAATTTGCACATTTAAGAATTTTCTTTTTATCGAAGTAAATGTGTTTTCAGTTTTTCTTGAGTTGAGAGTATTTTTTAAATTTCATATTCTTTGTTTTTCAGTGTTCTTTTCTATAATGTGAGAACGTATAGCCCTTATTTCCACTATTATGATTTTATTTTTAGACGGGCAATTTTATCATAAGTGAATTCGCCCGCATCCATCCCGAGGATTAATTTTAAAAGAAAACCTTTTACCGTGTTTCTTCTTTTTTTCGACGGTGTATAAGTACGAAATATCTCTTTCTTCAATTTTTGCTGTGTCAGTGTGTAAATTTATTATTTGAGAACATTCTTCAGCGATATATTGTAACGTCAGTTTCGAATCTTGTTCCAATTTTGATAGTGGGTGTGATCTTATTTCAGCGTCTTTTGGTAATGTTAGTCCTTCTACAAATATGAGACATTTGAACATATCTAGAGAGTGCGGTGAGTTTAAATTTCTTGCGTTCTCTATTCACTATGCTTGCAAATGGGGTAGAATCGTTTGTATCATTCTTGGTCAAATTAAGGCATTGCCAACGTGTATTCAAAAGTGAACTGTTTTCACCAAGAAATTTTTTTAATAGAAAAATGGGTGCCTGAAATGAAATATATCCTTTTTTTTCTGGTAGAGTGTAATTAACATATTTTTCAAGTTGAACTTTTTCTCATCTGCTCATGTAAAACAGTCTTTTTAAAAATATCTTCGTATCTTCGAAAATATGCTGCAAATGTGACTTCTTCTGGTTTATACTTCCAATTGAGTTAATTACAGAATCTTGGGAAAAAGATTTAGCTTTATCTTGATTACTTACACTTGAGCATTTTCATAAGTGTTTAGAAAAACATTTCCCCTGTTGTTTAAGATCTTTTCGATATTGTTTTTAGAGTCTTTCCATGTATTGACTATGTTATTTTTCGAGTGGTTCCTCTAGTTTTTCCAAGTCTAAATTACCCAGTTTTTCAAGTCTTTTCTCACGTTTTTCTTGGTTTAACAATTCAAACATAAGGTCCTCCATGATTTTTGCCTTTCGTGAGAAAGGAGAAAAATTGCTGTAGTAGAATTTTGTTTTTAACTTGTTGAAATTTCTTTGTGTCTTAGTTCGTAATTTTGTTGATACCGTAATAGGTCAATACAAAATTCCATGTTGCCAATCTGTAATATTGTAGTCCGACAGTAAAATGTAATGAATACACATAGGAGACAATATTGGAAATAAACAATATTTTTTTTATTTATCGAGTCAAATACATACACAATTGATAGCCTTTTCTGACTAGTTTATTTTGTCAGTAAGGAGTGTTTTTATCATTCCACTATATATATATATATATATATATATACTAGCTGTACCCGGCAACGCGTTGCAGTGGCTCAGTTTGTTTAAATGGGGAAAAAAAGAAAATGCATGTTTCTAATATGTTAAATTTTCCAATACTTGTGGATACACAGTATTCTTGGTAGTTCCAGTTTCCATGTAGATAAAGAGATTGTCTGGATTACCGACTCTGGAATAGGCAACATATAATTGCCCATGTGAGAAGCAATCAGTATATAAATATAAGCCACACAATTCTAAAGATTGTCCCTGTGCTTTGTTGATTGTGATTGCAAATGCCAGTCGAATTGGGAATTGCAATCTCTTAAATTGAAATGACATATCTGTTGGAATCATAGGAATTCGCGGTGGAGGATAGCTTCACCTTTGAAAAGCCCTGTCAAAATTTTTCCTTATATGATGTTGGTCATTAATTTTTTTACTGAAAGACGTGTGACATTACAAAGCTTGGGCTGGTTAATATTTTGCAACATGATAATTGGCACACCATAAAATATTTATTAAACAACAAAATAAATGGGATATCAATAGTGAAGAAAACATTTAAGAATAAGTTTTTAGAATAAAAAGAAATATACTTACTACTGAACCAACGAAATATGGTTTAAAGTTTATTAACGAAAGAAAACTTTTTAAGGAATGTCTTTTGTTGAAGTTAAACAACAAAAAAAAAAAAAGAAATATTGAAAAAATAAAATAAAATATTTAGTAAACAATTCGTTACTACTGAACCAAGGAAATATGGTTTAAAGTTTAGTGTCTTATCGATAATAATAAAACGAAAGAAAACTTTTTAAGGAATGTCTTTCGTTAAAGTTAAACAAAAAAAGAAATATTGAAAAAATAAAATAAAATATTTAGTAAACAATTCGTTACTACTGAACCAAGGAAATATGGTTTAAAGTTTAGTGTCTTATCGATAATAATAAAACGAAAGAAAACTTTTTAAGGAATGTCTTTCGTTAAAGTTAAACAAAAAAAGAAATATTGAAAAAAAAATGATATTTTGTAAACAATTCGTTACTACTGAACCGACGAACTGTGGTTTAAGGAGGAAAACTTTTTAATGGATGTCTTTCGTTAACGTTTAACAAAAAAAAAGGAATGTTGAAAAAATGAAAGAAAATATTTTGTAAACAATTCGTTAGAATAAAAAAAATTACTTACTACTGAACCAACGAAATATGGTTTAAAGTTTAGTGTCTCTGTTTAAGTTAACTGAAAAAGAAAGAAAAGTGATAAAGGAGAAAAAAATCACGTGTAAAATTCTTGGAAAACGGAAGTAATGTTTGCCTTCATAATTCTCGTTCGGCCTTTCTCAGAGAAAAACGACTTATTAAAAATATTTTTTTAATTATTGTAATATTTTTAGATGATAAGTATATAAAATCACTCCTGAATTCAAATAAAATACTCTCAGAAAATTTTAAACCAAGTAGTGGTACAAAACTGGAGATTATCGGTTAGTAACAAGCATTTACATATATATATATATATATATATATATATATATATATATATATATATATATATATATATATATATATATATAAGTTCCAGTGTTTTATTGTTCGGACAATTTTTAAAAATATTTCTTGAATACCACAAAAAAGTTACTAATTTATTTGAGTTGAATCAAGTCAACTTGAGATGTTGAAGACTTTATTGCAGTTGCCTACAAACTGTTTATGAAAAAATGCTTAAGGTTTGTAAACATTTTGTCTTATGGTGAGAATATTTGTACAATTTGATGACGAACAGGTGGGAGAAAATTATAAAATATAATATCAAATAATTTTACATCTTGCAGAACTGGATATATTTTGATTTTGATTTTTTTTTCATTTTAAAACCAATGTATCCAAGGGTTTGCAATGGACATTATTAGAAGGAAAATAAAGGT
The DNA here is from genome assembly GCA_963585895.1 of Sepioteuthis lessoniana. Classification (NCBI taxonomy): domain Eukaryota; kingdom Metazoa; phylum Mollusca; class Cephalopoda; order Myopsida; family Loliginidae; genus Sepioteuthis; species Sepioteuthis lessoniana. The sequence continues at coordinate 6,914,593 of OY757910.1, forward strand.
TTTTAAAATCTAAAAATTAGCTACTCATTAGATTTTTATGAAACTTTTAAGATTTTTTTAAAAGGATATATTTTAGCAAAAGTTATCTATAAGAAAACTTTTTGAAACTATTTTAACAGTCAAGCAAGTCCTCATTCGACTGAAAGTTTGACCAAATAAACAAAGAAAACAAGTGTAACATAAAATATTTATTATCAGATGATCCCTCTGAAAATTTAAATCCGTCTACTTTTTAATCTTTTTACAAAGATTCTACTCAAATTTGACCAAAATCTAATAACATAAAAAATTAGAAGTAACAAGCATGTTTATTCAACAATTTCGTTCCTAATTTGGATATAATATGCTACCAAGACTTGTGTAGTCAAAATAATCATTTTCAATTCCGGGTGTCATTCAAAAAATAAAGTGGGGGTTGTCCTCGAGGCGCAATCGATAATAATGTGGATTGTGATATCGTTGCAAGCGAGTTCGAAATCCAATCGCAATATAATATTTGCTTCTGGACAAGAAAAAAATATTAACCATTTTATTTGTAGCGATGGATTAAATAGTACAACTGATGTTCTTCTACGAGGATGGATTTAGAATTATATAGTCCACGAAGATTGACATGCCATTAAAAACGAAATTGAAACAAAGCCAATATATAAAGTGAATCTTTTATGTCCACAATTGCTGACGGCATGACCTTCTTTACGGACCGTTGAACCCGGAACATTTTCTCTACCAGAGGTTCTGTGTGTTACCACTCTGCGTAGACCCTTTTAGATTTAGGTTCAGGAAAAGAACCCAAGTTTGGCTCATTCGTAAAGATATTTTTTTCTTTTAATAAAACATATTTCTACGTACACAACACATTTCACATAATTTGCACTTCCAAGCGACCAAAAATTTGCTGATAAACCTCTGTTCAAGAAAGAAAAAATATTTTTAGATTGCCATCATTTTGAATAGCCACCGCAAATATATTTTGCGAGATTAAAATAGTTTTTCCTACAAACTAAACAATGCAGTTTACATTAATGGAAAAAGATTCGCTTTTTTCCAAAATTCCTTATTGATTATCTTGCAAGTTTTTTTTGTTTGTTTGTTTGTTTTATGTAGGCCTAGTGGGTAGAGTGTTCGCCACTGGTCCTGGAGACCTGGGTTCAGTCCTATGTCGCGTCATACCAAAGACTTTAAAAATGGTACTTGACACCTCCTTGCTTAGCACTCAGCAATATAAGGTACGTCTCAAGGGTAAAGTGGAGCAATCCAGGAAAAAGAGTAGCGCCCTCTACACCTCGGTGTTGTAGCTATGGAAAAGGGAGCCTTCTGGTCGCCCTCGACTAAGGATGCCAACTAATTATAATAGACCATTTCTAGTGAGTTTATTGATCAAATCTCGAAATTAAATAACTCATAACGAGTTGATATGCCATTAAACTAACAATATTATTGACAGAATCACAGATACAGGAATATATATATATATATATATATATATATATATATATATATATAATATGCATGTGCGCATGTACATACGTGTATGTGTTAAAAGATGACAGAGCCTAGAAAATTCAATAACGCTAGAAATAATAAATAAAAAACGATGGAAAAATATAATATTTTTATATCTAAGGCCGTTGAAGCGGAAGCATTTAAAAATAAGAAAGTCTTGTTTTGTGATAGTTCGAGAAAAGCTGTCTTCTTCATCTGACTTTTAAAAGTAACGAAGTGATGGGTGCAATGTCATCAAGAGGAAATTTACACGCACATGGACACATACACACACACACACACACACACACACACACACACACACATATATATATATATATATATATATATATATATATAAAAGAAAAGACTCATAAATGTAAATAAACTAAAGACAGAAAGAGGAATACGCCCAAAAGAAGCAAATAGAGATTGACAAATAAACATCCTCAATTACCTGCCTTTCTAACAAGGAAATGGTTACATTCCTAAAAATGTCAAACTCAATAAAACTTGGCCCCGGTAAATCTTTTAAAAAGAAGTTAAAAACCAGAGGTTCGTTTTCTTGTTGACAGTCTTATCCATCATTGCTTAATTGATGAATTTTATTGACAAAAATGTGAAAATCCGTCCAAAACAGATTTCAAGCTTGTAAAATATTGTTCGTGACATAAATGCTCTCTTTCAATTAAAACCAGATATAAAACTGCACAATAAATATATGAATTTTGCAACGTACATGTTTAAAAACTTGAAGTAAAAACCTCATCAAAGTCTCTGATTTTTTCAAGGGATCATTTTGAGTGTAAATATAGTGGTAGTTCAAGAGAACTGTTATAATCTGCAGCTATACAGAATATGATAGGGAACTGACCTGTAACAAGTCTTGTCAGCCGCCAATATCGCTGTAATTAATTAGTGTCTTACTGACTGACTGAGGAACCAAGTGTCACAAATTCCGCCTCGAAATTGTTCCGAAGAGAAAGTTTTAATAAAGATGGGTATAGGACCAAATTATCGCATTTATTTTTGCATAGATTTTTTCTTTGTGGTGCCAAGTCATGGGTTCTACACTTTCGATGAAAACCTGCTGCCGACATCGTTTGATTTTACAAAGAAACACAACGTAGGAAAGACGTTGGTTAGCAGATTAAACTGGAAGACTTACGGATCAGTATTGCCACCCTTCGACAAAGGACTGGATCAGATAAGATGAAGCAATTCGTACACCCACTTTCTTTCTATTAATGCCACTGAAGTTTCACTGCGTAACCAATGTGCTGCAGATAAGTTTCTGGAATTTAATCAATTATTTTGAGCAGATTTCTTTGTTTTCTTAGAATTAATGTCAGGATATGGCGATATAGTCGTAGATATCGATGTACAACCTTGTTTTCATATACGATCATAAAAAACTGATGAAAATGGTCGAAACCGTTTTTCTCTATTTTTATTGTCACATTCCCTTGGTTTTTAGGTATTCATTGCTCACCCCCCTATTTTATAACTAATGTGATATTCCGTAGCTTTATAATTACAAAATATATTATTCCCGAAGTTGAACTTTGCCTCGATGAGGAGTTAATTTTGGTCGTTAACAAGTGGTAAAGATAACTTGATTTCAAGGAAATGTATTTACTTCTTCCTCTTTAACGTTTGATTTCGTATTTATATCTACTTTATAAATGTATGCATTGGGAAAGTCACATATCTTTCAGAGATGAAACATATGTCTTCTTCGAAGCCAGACTCCTTTAGGAGAAGAAAATCTGTACGTATTCCCTGAGCACATCAAATTCTGACCTTAATCGGTGAAAGGTGAGTCTGTCAGAGACGCTGTCAAGTTAAACGAAATGAAAATATTTAAGATATGACATCAGACGCTACCGAAATCTAAGCAAGCCCTCACATAACTTGCCGACCTTTCTTTTATAAACAGAACCAAACAAGATAACAAATGCAATTTTCTTGATTAAGGCCTACTAACCAAGGTCAAAACAAAGTTTTCGCTCATTGCAAGCACTTCCGTTTTCTTTTCTCCAATAGATATTCCTGAATAAGACTGAAATGATCCGTAAATATTACTGAACATTTCGATGAATACTGAATATCTATTTAGTGGAAATTTCTATAATATTCATGGGAAATACTTGGCCACAAAATATTTTCTACTATCCAATCAACTGATGTATAAAACTAAATATGTTGGTTGTAATAAATCAGCTACATTTCCACAACCAATGAAACAAGTAACTGACAGTGATCACTAAGAGAGAGAAACAGTCATATCAAAGTTAGATAATTTTATAAAAAGATACTTTCAGTAAGCCACAGAACACAAGCAATGACTTTAATTTCGGTGTTATCGGAGCCGCTCTCCAATAAGAGTTAGGCTGTGACGAAAAATAAAATGGGATTTATTCCTGATTGAAGACCAGTCTTGAGGGAAGTTGAAACATAGTAATTGAATGTTATTTTTTCTGTGATCACGTGTATGACCTCTTCCTTTTTTCTGGAGGGAACATGTCATCTCTACGTCTCATCGTTGTGGTGACAACTTTCATCAAAACCCATCAATGTAACATATATATATTTGATTCCAAGTGACAGGGCGTTCCAAGGAGATGTAGTAAACCCCCACCCACTGCCAAAATTAGAAAAACGCAGAGTTACCATAACACACAAAGTAAAAAAAGAAATAGAGTTCACGGATAGAGCAGGACAGGTGAAGAATTGTGATATAAGATGATGAAGGAAGAAACCTCAACACTTGGTTCACAAAATATATTTCTTTTTATTTCTCTCGAAAAGGGGTTGAAACTTCTGTAACGTGAGAGACAGTGATAGAGAGACGAAGACCGTCATATAGGCCTACAGCTTCCTCTTCTTCTTCTTTGACCCATCAGGCGCCTGGCGTCTAGTCTCGGTGAATGACCATATCTAGACCCAAGACTCCAGATTTAAGAATGTCCCCTGCAAGACTCTCCGTATCTGCTGTGGGTCGTGTATATATAATTTCACAACGCCTAAGGATTCTGGTTGTCACCCACGTGATGTCCTTCCGCTTATTCACATATGTGTGACCTGCAATCCCATTGTTTACACAGCTGGGATATCCAGCTCTGTCAAAGGCCAGTATACAACAGAATAACCTTGAAATGAAAAAGAAATTTAGTTATTGGACATGCTGAAAAAACAATAAAGAAAAAAAGAAGAAATAGCTTATAATAGAAGAAGAAGAAGAAGAAGAAGAAGAAGAAGAAGAAGAAGAAGAAGAAGAAGAAGAAGAAGAAGAAGGGCAAAAAACAGACAAAAGGACATTAATTTTTTTAGCAGACTTTTTAATTTGAGTTAAACGAAATAAAACTATTTTTAGTGAACTCTTGCCAGTTAGACGACATTTTTAGATACTTCCCTAATCAGACATTCAAAATATATTAGAATTAAGAGAAGAGACATATAATACTAATTCTTAGACAAGATGTTAGAATATTTATTAAGTGCGTGTAGTTTTTTAGTTCAGAATCTCCCAAGAAAATTCTATACACCTAACACGACTAAGCGCCTCCAGCACAAATGTATTATCATTACCTTTCTAATCAAACATGGATATTCTAATCCTGTGTTCAAAGAACATACTCGCTTTCATTTTTTCCTAAGCCTTTCTCAGCGCCGATTTTTATGCTAATGTATTGGAATTAGCAATGATTGTGTGCCAAATTTTTACTAAATTCTTTGTTAGTCCGAGTGTGATGAGAAATATTCGAAGGAAGTCTTGTTTTACGTTAATCATTGGCATATTATGTACATTGTATAAAAAACCGGATGAACTTGAACAATTCCAATTCAGTATCAGGGCATCTGACGTAAGTTAAGACGTTTTTTTTATTTCAGTATGAAAACCTTAACGCATGTAGTGGACTTTCTTGAATTCTGATAATATACACATATGTACAGAAAATAATTTTTGCTATTGAAAAATCAAATATCAATAAGAATTCAGTGTAAAGAAGAAATATATTTACACCCGCCCACACACATGTAGCGTAGTCAGTAAGAGAATTATACCGGTAATGGCTAATCGGCGTATTGGAAGGAAATAACAGAAAAAAACACTGGTTTTAAGCGTTAGCAACTAGTCGCTTTTGTCTTTTCGTTTAGTTTTTCAGGATATGGAAGCAGGAAGCAATGGATAATAAACACAACAATCTCGTTCGAACGCTACCTTTTCTCAACTGTCACGTTCATTTATCTCTCAGTTCTCATGTTCATTTGTCTATTCGTACCTCAGCCACAAAAATAAAAAGCGACAGAATCTCGAAATTCGTCGTATCATATTAAAGTTAAAAAATACTGCATGCCAACTTCCGCCTATGTTGGTAACATTTTCTGATCAGACCCTGTCACTACGTAGCCGATCACTGGTGACCTCCGTCCGAGAATTTAACATACATGTATTAAATGTTTCCAATTTTATACATTTTACGCTAACTCGATGTGTTAGATCAAGGATAACTTGTTAAACCTCACCCACTAAATGAGATACTGATTTTTTAAAACTTTCGTTTGTCAAGTACAGCTTCTTTCTCATCTATTTTCATACACTGTGCTTATAAAGTCAAACCCACACACACACACAAACACACACACACACACACACACACATATATATATATATATATATAAAAACTTATAAAGTCCCACACACACTCACACTCACACACACACACACATACACACACACACACATATATATATATATACTATCATCCACATACAGACTGTTTCGTTGGATCACAACACGTCAGTCTGGCTAGACATGCGAGATGCCTCAAACTGGGACTTAAACCTGGTCCACTTTACGTCAGCCTGATAATATAACTTCATAACCACTAGCAAACCCAACGTAAGCAAGTGGATTTAACGTACATGTATTAAATGTTTCCATTTGATTACATTTTACGCTAACGGATATCAGAGTGGAGTGCTCAATTCGTTGGAATAACTTTGCATTACTCGAAAGCAACCGTTATTTCCTTCGCGAGAGTGCTCAATCCCTCGTGAGGAGGGGAGCATATACATTGTCATTCACTGACAGACAATTTCGTTGAATCACAACTCATCAGTGTGGCTATATATAAGGAAATAACATTATTGTCATATGGCAGGAAGAATAAAAAACAATTAGCTGTAATCAAATATCAATAACAAAGCCTTCCCTTTGTGATGCGCACATAATCTATTAGAGTACTTTAAGAATTTTCAATTAACATCATTTCGTAAATTCTAAAACAAAATTTGACAATATTTTTCTTTCTTTTTTTTATTTTTTAGAAGAGGAATTTTAAGGTGTATTGAATTACCATGACCAGAAAATCCGTAAGTGTTCGCCGGATTTTCTGGTCATGGTAATTTAATTCACTATATAATTCCTTAAAAAAAAAAAAGAAATGAAAAATATCCATCTATATCCTTGCCGTTGAGGTCATGATAATTACGCAGATGCGTATTTCTGATCCTCTTGGGAAGACATGGCCCTGGAGGTGACCCTGTCCTCTGTAAATAGTACGGATGTAACTTACATGACACATTCAGGTTAATTGGCCGCGCAATTACCATGGCTAGTTCATTTGACGTCACTTGTGTGCGATATGGATTGTTGGCTCAGATGTAGAGCTTCAGCTTTGCAATCTGTGGTCGCTGAATCGATCCCTTGTGGTGGAGATCATGGTATAAACTGCTGATAAGACCAAATAAGGTCTAAACAGCTGCCTAGTGTTTCTGTATGTCGTGGTAAGTGTTCGCCGGGTTTTCTGATCATGGTAATTCAATTCACAAAATTTAACATATTGGAAAAAAAAGTTTTATAAGATTAAATTTTACAAATTTCTATTAGTATTATTAAATCATTCATCTTAATGTCATTATTCAAAGATTATGATAATAAATAATTAATACAACTGAAACAAAATACATTAAATCTTATTTAATCTTGAATTAAATTAGCATCAACAGCTGATTTTGAACCATCAGCGTGAATCTGATTGAATCCGTTCCCAAATTCACTTCATATTTCATTAGGAAACATTATGTCATTTAATTGTGGAATAAGATTTAACGACAATTAAGCCTCGCATAAAGAAGTACAGATTTCCAAAGCCAAATGTCTACTTACAAAGTTCAAGCCCCCAATAGAATAGATATAGATTCACTAAAACTTCCTAGAGTATTATATGATAGAAATGAAATATTTATTTTTTTTAACGAAATAATGTTCATTATCTAATACTTACCTTAGTTTTTATGAATACACACCACTATATATATACATATATATATAGTTCCTGGACATTTTCTATATAAGTAGATAAGTTACTCTTAAATGTCTTATTGCTTATTTAATTCACTTTTGAGCTTTATTTCCATGCTAGTCCTTCAAATCTTAGGTTTATAAGTGCAATAAGTAGTTGATAATCCTCTTGTCGAGACAACCTATTATAGCGAAAATATCAATTACCTGTCATATATATATATATATATATATATATATATATATATATATATATATATATGCTATGTGTGAGTGTGTGTTTGTGTGTACGTATTTCAGTATCTACGTCTGTGATTCTATGTATACATCAGTATGTCTGTATAAAAATGTGTCTTCTTAAGTGAGGCTTTGTGTTTATAATAATATGTACATAACTGAGGCATCGTAATTGTTGATTTTTGCTTGAGCTGTGTCTCTTAGTGTGGGCGTCATTGTACGTGTATACGTTTAAACACTTAATAAACATTGAGAAACAGATAAAGTCATTGAATAAGTTATGACTTCGAATAAATATGATTGATTTAGACTAGATTTAAAATTCAGATTTCGAATTCAGCATAATATTTGGCTATCGCTGGGAACATTAAATAAAATCCAATAAATAAAAGACAAAAATAAAGTCTGTACAAATATTAGAACAGTTTTACATGAGAGGCTCAGCGTCTACGATCATGAATTCATTTTCTTTTTCTTATTCGATATGAATAATTGGGGATATATTTGCAGTTGTAATCTAAACCGGATTTTCTAAATTTCAGGCTAATGAGATGTTTAACGCTCTCTCAAATGACAGGTTCTATTGCAGTTATTTTGACACTTCCTATTAAGAAGGATCGCAATACTGAGTCAGTATTTCACATAGACATTAACTTATGCGTTTTATGTTGAAGAATGAATGATCTTTAAGTAGAAATTATTGAAAAAAATCAAAAAACAAATAAAAAGCAAAAACGTGTAACCAGAGCTTAGGTAGCAAAAGGCCATTCCCCAAATCACAATTCGCTTTACTATTACAATGCAGGAAGATCATCCATAAAACACGTTCTCAAATCGGGATAACTTCCTCAATTAGCCGAGAATAAACGCATTGTGAGTTTCTGTAGTCCCTCCAACCTACCTAATTTCCGGATATGGCTTTTGAGGATTTTATTTGATTCTCTAAAGTGAAATCCGACCTCAAATGTTGACATTTGAGAAGATAGCAAGCAACTAAAGAAACAAATTCTTTACAATCAATCTTAAAATAACTTGAAGTTCGTATTCAAGATCTAGAAAAATACAGGAAATCGTGTGGTGGTGATTATAAACCTTTCCCCTCTCACTTTGTCAATATATATATATATATATATATATATATATATATATATATATATATATATATATAAAGAGAAATAAATTAACTAATTTACATACAAAAAAAGTGTTAATTTTTGTGCCAAATCATGATCGAGAAACCTCGGTATATGTTTTTGTATTTTTGCATTCATTGGCCGATTGAAGATTACAGGCTTTTAAAAAATTCTAAGATTTTCAGACGACAGTATTTGACTTGCCACGTAATATTTGAAGGATTAAAAGCCTAAATAATGTAAGAAATGTTTTTCTTCATAGATTCTTTAAGACAATTTAAAAAAAAATAGAATCATTGATAAATGAACTTTTTGTAATATTTCAGACCGACTTATCATTTGCAGAATATTTTTTTAACTGCATCTGCTCACATATAAGTGAATAATTATACATATTCTCTTATATTGGGATATAATCACAAAGATCTTTTACACGCACACAAAATAGTTGATTTAATCATCTTCGTTTCTTCGTGCTTTTTTCATGGGAGACTGATAGAGAATCGCCTATCTATCCCAGGCTAGTACCCAAAACCACTTGATGCCTAGTGTCACTGCTTGCTTTCTCACTCTCACTTTTCTGACAACACAGGGTTAAAAAAATTTTCCGTTGTTATATATTTTTCAGACGCTTACGTACTCTTCCTATGCGATTCATATGGTAACTCGAGTTCTCTCCGCACGATATTTTTAGGAAAGAATCACTGGTATTTCATATATATTTTCCATCTGAGTGGTAGTGGTGGGTGAAGCTAAAAATATCAATGTTCTAATTTTGTTTCCAACAATCAATTCTGTCTCCCACTATTTGTTGCACCCTTCTCATTCGCTTTACTCTTACTTTAACCAAAAAAGTGTGGTCCTCCCCAACTGTGGAATCATTACAATTTTATATTCACTTGACACGACCTCAATAACTGTTTAATCATAACGGTAGAAGAATTAAATGAAATTTTTCCATCCTTAAATTTGAAAAAAATGCTATTTCCAGATGTTGTTCCCAGGCCGCTGATTGACAGCTCTGGCCTCACAAAACCAAATATCGAACTGATTCCGATTACAATGATTTTTTTTCATTGTTTTCTTTTTGTCAAATCAATATATTTCCGATTTATTCCTTCTGAATCCATTTTCATTAATTTTCACTTTTTAAAATTTATTGTTCATTCTTCTAAAATACGCCTCGGTTAAATCTCATTTTCTGGGTCAATAAATCTCCTCAACTGATTTTCCTCTGGTCACAACATAAGTACTTTAGTTTATATTTCGTCAGATTCATATCCATTTTTCCTCTCTCTCTCTCTCTCAATATATATATATATATATATATATATATATATATATATATATATATTTCTCTTTCTCTTTCCCCCCCTCTCTCTCTCTTTATATATATATATATATATATGGTCCTACACCCCCATAGGGTTGAACTCTCTAACGAAGGAAGTAATGGTTACCACTCGCGAAAGACAAGGCTCTTCGAATGAATTGAGCTCTCGGTAACTATTTACCGGATATGTGTAAACAAAACAAAAGTGAAACATAAGCGTTTAAAATTCCTTTGCTGTAAGCTAGTTTCTTCGTGGCTGTCTGGTAGAATCTTCGGTTGCCGTATAAGTAAGCTGGGTTTCAATCCCAGCTTCGAGAATTTCGCATATCTAGTGTTGTGACACAACGAAACTGTTTGTCTGTGGATGACTATATATATATGTATATGTGTGTGTGTTTTTGTGTGTGTGACTTTATAAGCACAAAATATGTGAATAGATAATAAAAAAGGCAGTAGTTGACAAAAGACAAGTTAAAAAAGAAAAGTATCTCATCCGGTGGGCTAGGCTTAACAAGTTATCCTTGATCTATACATGATGGCGGCCATATTTTCTCATGAAGTGGGTACTTACTCTGCCACTCTAACAGGAGCAGGATGTAACACGAGTTCAATTTCTACGTACAATTGGTTTGAATCGAGTGTTTTTCATCTCCTTGATCGGTTGCCGTTCCAAATTTAGTGAGTAAAGTTTAGCAGTACCCATAGCTTGGGGGAGAAGAGTTGGATTCATGCCTTTCTCAAAAGTATGACCACTATGTGAAATGTAAACAAATCCATCAAGGATTTGATGTTGGCTCACTGAATTCATTTAAATTCGATTATAATTGTTTTGCTTTCATACCAGAGTCTGAAACTTCGTATATCAAGGAGAGACAGTACACTGAGTCATTCTACTTAAAAAGCTTCAATAATACGTATGTAAAAGGAAGAACCAGCCTTTATAATTCTTATCTATTCCATGTAAAATATTCATGTATGTATAATATACGGATGCCTAAAACGTCCATTTGCATAGGAATCCCGAAACACTGCCGACTTTTGTAGTTCAGGTATGAAACGATTGACTTTTTTTGACTTATAGTTTTTCGATACGAAGAGAGAGAGACACACACAATTTTTACTATGATGATTGTTCCCATATCGTCCTTCAGTCAACTCCCCAGCTGAACTCTCGGTCAAGAGTCAGAATCTCAACTCACTGACCAAACAAACGCGCGTGCATCCCGTGGCCCACAAACTGGACTCGCCTTGCCCAGCTTCAAATCTCAACTCGTCTCGTTCAGCGTCAGATCTCAACTAACTGCTTTTTTCAAAATTCTCAGCCCATCGCTTCAGGGCATGACGTCATTCGCACCCCAGTCTGGGGGTTTTATCATGATATTTGTGATTGTCACATCCTCCGCGCATGAGCGTAAACACCTGCACTCAATGTGTGAACCTGCAAGTGCACTTAGCCAAATAGTTCTAAGTCTAACTAAACCGAATGATAAGATATAACCAACGAAAAATGATAATATAAAAAAACATCATTCCGCAATTATATAACAGTTATATAACCCTCCCTCTCTCTTTCTTTTCCTCTCCTCTCTTTCCTCTTTCTTTCTCTGTTCCTGTCTGTCCATTTATATATATATATATATATATATATTAAAACAGATAGAGACCACAAACAGTACCTACATACCAACTTACAAAAACTATGAATGATCTAATTACCCCATACCTTTCCTATTATTAATTAGGTATTGTTAACTGTGAAATTATTGGTCGGAGTGGACAGCCAGGTTTATGTATCTTAACAGTTCCGTAGATGTATCCAGGTTTGTAATTGAAACTTTCCCATAATTATAGCATTAAATCTGCAAAAGAACTCATCGAAGTACTTAAAACCCACTAACCAAACGAAGGAATAATACCCTCTGCAGACATGAAAAAATTATTTACAAATGTTCCAGTTCTAGAAACAATCAATATAATTATAAATAATATTTACCACCATGTAAAGCTCCCTCAACTCAAAATCAACTGCAATACTTCAAGAAAAATACTCTTTCTCCGCACTACTGAGGTACCAGTTTATGATCCCCGTGGAAATAGATTCATCCAAAAAGATGGAATTGCGATGGGGTCAGTTTTGGGACCCATTTTTAGTAATTTTTCCCTGTCAGCCCTGGAAAATAAGGTTTTTAATACCATCAATAAACCTAACATTTATTTAAGGTATGTTCACGAAATACTCCTTCTCACCAATAACACTGATGAAATTAACACAAAACAAGAGACCTATCAAAACAATTGTTCTCAATTTCACACAAGAAATCAATATCAGCAATAAAATCCTATTTCATGGTGTACTAAGAGACACAAGCATATTGACCGATTAATCACCGACGCATATAAAAAGCCTACAAACATTAATCCCAGCATCCTCATTTTCCCAAGTGAATGCCCCTTCCTTTATAAAAGAACAATTATAAAAAACACTTATTTCCAGAGCTAAGCTACTATCCTCCTCTCGAACTATCTTCTTTAACGAACTTAAAAATATAAAGCAAACCGTTATCAATAATGGGTTTGCCAACAAAATTGTTGATACCGAAATTTAATATTTCATTAATTAAACTAAACATAACATAGACAATATCCTAAACCATAAACAATCAATTAACCTACACTACGAAAAACAATTTTATAGTTATTTTTAGATAGATGAACATATATAAAAAACGTTATCCAAAAATATGATCTCCCAACTGATCCTACCTAGAAAGTAAGACTTATCATTTACTACAACAAATTTAAAACCTCCAACCAAATCATTTCTAAAAACACTTCCCTCCTCCAACGGACTTCTTGTCGTATATATGTTTAAATGTCCCTCGGGAGACTGTGTGTCTCCGAAGAAAATAATGCGTATGTTGGTCTTACCACTATAATTCTTTCTAGATGGTTTAAAATGCACCTTAATGATTCTAGCTCCGTAGCCTTACATCTTAAAACCCATTCTATTCCCAAGTCCAAATTTCGGAAAATTCTTGTTGAAAACACCATTATAATCGCACACGAAATTAATAAGCTACGACTACAAATCCTAGAAGCCCTACATATAAAAAAAAACCCAAAAAAATCAATAGAATTAATTTTGAAAATAGCAAAAACTTTTTGAAATGCCTTTAGATTTTTAAAAATAATATTCCATATATTCTTGATAATATTCTATTTCCGTTGATAGTGTTCTGTTTTTTAAATTGATCAGCAACTCAGTTTTATCTGAACTCTGCGTTTGCGTAGTTTTATTATATTATACCCCTCCCCCTAAAAAACTTTCAAAACTCTTTAAAAATACTCTTTATCCATGCAAGCAACTACTGATGATGGCATATGAATGATCAGAAAGTGCTCGGGACAATTTTGGTAAATTTATCCATCAATTCCAACCTGAAACCAAGACACTTATCAGGAAACTTGAAAGGATCTTTATTGAATTACATAGATAAAATGTTTCTTTATTATTTAATCAAATATATATATATATATATATATATATATATATATATATATATATATATATATATATATACATATATATATATATATATATATATATATATACATATATGTAGCACTAAATAGAGCTGCTTTGAAATAGGATGGTCAGATTTGGTGGGGGGCATATAATTCTATGTTAAGAAATAAACACCACTAAGTTCAAACACCACTTCTCATGTTTATTATATAGGTCCGAAATGAAGGCCTCATTTGCTAGGTGTTTTGACTACAGAAATATAAACATTAGTTTAAGACTCTTGATCTCAGAAAAAGAAATTAGACCGATAGGAATTTATTATATTTTATTTTATGATTATTCACAACTCGTATATTCTTATATATATATATATATATATATATATATATATATATATATATATATATATATATATATATATATATATATATAGTCTGAATAGTTGAAATTGATAGCATTGGATATGACAATAAAGACTTCCTGTCTTGCCTTTAGTGGGACATTATATGTGTGAATATTATGCATTTTAAAAGACTACTCACACTTTTACTGGAGGATGTTAAAATTGAATTCTGAGTGCCGCATTGAAATGACTTACGATTTATCGTACAGAAAAGCTTTGAAGGCAATACTGCTGCATGACAACCCACGTCCATGGAAGATAGAAAATTCTCATGTCCACGACATTTAATTGACTCATTGATTGATTTTAACGATATTTAAACCCTAGGCTTCTTTTATGCCAAAAGAATCACGTTCACAGTACGTTCATATTCACATTTTCTACGCAGTTCTTTCGTCGGTGGATTTTTAGCACAACGTCAGATGAAATTCGCCTGATTTCATCAGATCTATTTGACCGATTGATGGCATCCTAAAAAGTACGACCACTCAAAGTTCAAGCAAACATGAGTGTAATGGCAATAAAAGTTACTCTACACTCATTAGATCTTAAGAACTGAAATCATAAAATCAAAAACAAAATTTTTCTCATATATAATATGCCTCTTTTTTTGGGGTTCTTACCACTCTAAAGGGGGGATACGACTAACGTTTTCTTATCCCTACCGATAAGGCGATCCCCTTGGTATCATCAGATCCATCAGACTTGGTGCCATCTGACTAACTTTCATCGGATTCTTACGTTTTCCTATCTTCAACATTTTTAGACATAATAAATACTTTTTTTTCTAAGATTGTGTCTTCCTATTAATAAAATCCAGTATGAACAAAAAATGAAAAATTAGTTTTGCTTTTTTTCTCCTTGGGTATTTTGCGGCTCTATATTTCGTAATTGAGTTTAATGAATAGATACAACGTTGTTTTGAATGATTAAGTATTCTCACAATTATTTTTCAACCGTTTTTCTTTTCGTGTCAATGCTTTTTAATGTACCCCCTTTTGAACTAAAATATTAATAAAGTTTTAGAACATATGAGAATTTTTCTTCAATAAAAATCCCTAAAAATGAAATAAAGATTACGTTTCTTCAGAAAATTGATGCATGATATCTTTAACAATTAGATAATGTTTATTTGGATTTTATTTACTTCTTTGTAAAATAATAATCTTTTGTCTTTTTTTCTCAGCTTCCCTAGTGATTTATGCATATTAACTATTTCTAGGTAAAAGATCAATGCAGTTTTGCTTTAATTTGTTGGGGCCTAAATCGATTTATTTTTCAACTGTGAATAATCTGAGGGATTTTATGCCAAGAAATTTATCATTTTAACTTTTGTTATTTCTTTGTCGATATTCAATATATGCCGGAAGAGAGAGCGTTTTTTTTTACCAAGAGGTTCTTCAAAAGAAGTATATAACGAAAAGATGAGGGGGTGGAAAGGATAACACATTGTATATATTTAAATAACGTTCGATATTTGTTTCCCTGGCGGTTTGTACATATTTTAACAGAATATGAAAAGAAAATGAAAAATGAGTGTTATGAAATTTAAAAATAGATAAATTAATACGAGTAGAGCCCAAATAAATTCCACCATTTAATTAATATATAAAAATTATATTATGCGATACTATTGCTACTATTTCAACATCTGTTACTGCAACTACAACAAGAACAAAACAACTACTACTACTACTACTACTTAATCCTTTTTTAATTTGTAGTTCAGTTTAATTTTATTGATTTCTTTTTAATTCATTTCTATTTATTTTATTCTTTCTATATATGCGTTGGTTCCCTAAGCTTCTAAAGAGACAATCATCTGGAGGTTGCAGGTTCAATCCTGACTGAAGGCGAGTGACAATACAGGAATACTTAACACTTGTAGCCGGTTATGGCTAACGGAATCAGAACAGGCGACTCCCGTGGATTCAATAAAGGACGTAGTTCGAAGTTCCGTGAAAGTTTCCGAGTTTGACAAACACCAGAAGAAGGCCGGAGGACATATCGGCCGAAACGTTGTAGAAATAACAATAAAGACGAAGACAATAGTCCGAAAACCCTTAATGATAGAAATTATTCATTCATTTTACGATTTATTTTATATTTCCTTTAATTATTTTATATTTATTTATTCATTTTATTTTATTTTTACTACTTCTATTCCTACTACTAAAGAGAGAAATTTGGATAGATAGGCGAATATAAAAAGCTGGGTCAACAAGCAAAACTGCTAAGGAAAATAAAACGCACAGGAACCCAATGAAATGAAAAGACCCCCTCCCCCCCAAAAAAAAGAAAAGACAGCTGCAGATAAATCTGACAACGCAAGAAAAAATAAATCAAAAGATATGAGTCAAAGAAGAGAGACTCAAAAGATACCATGATAGTGACAAGCAATAACCCTCCCCACCAAAAAAAAAACAAAAAAAAACAACAGTACATTCCCATATAGTGAGGGAAAATTCTGGGTGGAGATGGTACCAGAACAAATAAAGAACAAATGTAAAAGAAACAAAACACTTCCGGGGAAAAATATACGGAATAAAGACCAATACAGAAATGTTGAATTGATAAATAACAAGAAAAAAGAATTAAAAAAAAACTTGACGAAGGCCACGAGGAGAAAATACAGCTGGACTAAATAAGAGCTACACTCCAAAAATACCAAATTGGAAAACGCCTGGCTACGATGGAATGCATGGATTCTGCTTTAAAAATCATGTCTATTGATGACAAACTGGTCCTGCAAGTAAATTAATGCTTACTTAAAGCAAGTATAATCGAATGGATGACGAAAGGGAAAACTATGTACAGAAAGACCCTCCTCCACACGCAAAAGGGAACATTCCCTGAAACTATTGATCGATTACGTGTTTACCTGTAATGTGAAAAATCCTGACCAGAAAGATAAGAGAAGAAATCTATTCCTGACTGATATGCAACGGAAGTTTTTCTGGAAGAAAAAAAAAGGATGCCGCAGAGGAACAAGAAGAACAGATGACTTACAAAGTATAGACCAACACATCTTCAAAAAAGACAAAACGAGGCGGAAAAAGTGACAATAGAATGAATTGACTGCTAAAAAGCCTATGATAAGATCTTGTAAATGTGGATAATAGTGTCTGAAAGTGTACAAAATATCCGACAAAATCCTAAACAATTATCATTAATGGCATGGAAAAATGGACGGAATAATTGAAAGCAGGATGAAAACCCTAACAGATGTAATGATATTTACCTAACCCCTTCGCTCGGGCAGGATATGACACAAGGTCGATTTTTTTAAGCGGAGTTTAACAGGTTTGAATTCAGAGTTGTCCTTCTCCTAGACTAGTTGCCTCATCAAGGCTGAAGAACCTAGTCTGCCCTACAATTTACCCATAGCTGGAGGGAGAATAATTGGATTCATACCTTTCCCAAGGGTATTAGTGCTATGTGAAATGCAATCAGTCTCGTCCCTAACAGATGTAATAATCCAACGAGGCATCTTCCAGCGTGACTTGATTTAACCACAGCTTTTCTTCATATCAATAATATCACTCAACTACGCCATTAGGAAACGCACTGAGAGGTAAAAATTCATAAATCAGCAGACAAGATTAATCATCCTATGAACATGGATGATTTAGAAGCATTTGTACCAAAAGAAAAAAAAGCAGGATATATTGATACGAATAGTAAAAATATAGGACATAGGGATAGAACATGGCATTGAAACATTTTTCATTGCCCTAATGAAGAGTGGAAAAAGATAAACAGCGGAAGGAATGGAACTACCAAATTAAAAAGAATTAGAACACTCGGAGAGAAAGAATATTACACATACCTGGGTTTATTGGAACAAGAGATTGACAATGATACCAATTGAGGGAGAATCGAGACTATTAATACAAGATTGTTAAAAACGGCAAGAATCCTGAGAAGAATCCAAGACACCTGAAAAGACTTACTGTCACGCAGTCTCTAGTAAAAAAACACCAGGTAACGCTTCAGTGAAAAAATCACAAGGTATATAATAATAATAATAATAATAATAATAATAATAATAATAATTGGTGGGCTGGGAACGTTTTCCCAAGATTTGGTAGGAGGATGGAAGAGCCGGAAATCGGAGAACGAGCCGAAACCATCAAAACTGTTGCATGGCAAAGTTCGGCCAGAATATTGAAAATAGTCCCGGAAACTCGAGGAAACTTGCAGACACTTAGTCTCCAGCAAAAGAAAATCACCTAATACTGGTGTTATAAACTTGAGATAAATGATAATAATAGACACAAAAAAGATAGCAAACTGGAAAAATGCTGGCCTTGATGGCATACACGGATTTTGGTTAAAAATTCAGACTTGCAACTGAAATGAATAAATGCAAACTGAGATATTCGAATGGATGACAAAAGGGAATACTACTCTAAACCAAAAAGACCCCCCTCAAAGGAACTGCCCAAACCAACTATAGACCCATTACATGCCCACCGACGATGTGGAAAATAGGAAGGGCACAAATTAGGGAGAAGATCTACTACTCATTAAGAAGCCGCGGAATATTCCCCAACACAAATAAAAGATGCCGCAAGGGAGCCAGAGGAACAGCATAACAACTATAAATAGATCAACACATTCTCAACGAAAGTAAAACCAGATGGAAAAATCTAGCTATGACCGGGATCGACTACAAAAAAGCTAACGATATGGTCCCACAAAGCGGGATACTACACAGTTACAAAATATATAAAATAACAGACGAAATCGTACAGTTTATTGAGAAGACCATACTAACCTGGAGAGTGGAATTGACAGCAGGAAGAAAAAGCTTAGCAGACGTAAATATCCGGAGTGGAATATTCCAGGGAGATGTACTATCACGATTACTATTTGAGATAGCCATGATGCCGTGCAATCACAAACTTAGGAAATGCACAGCTGGATACTACCCCAGAAATCATAGGAAAACATCCACCACTGGATGTACATGGACGGTATCAAACTTTTTGCCGAAAACGAAAAAAGAATTGGAAACCCTAATATAAGATGTGAGAATATACAGTCAAGTTATAAGAATGGAATTTGGCATAAAAATATGCAATGTTAGTAATGATAAATGGCAAACAACATATAACGGAAGGAGTCGAACTACCAAATCAAGTGATCAGAACCCTCGGAGAAAAGGAAACCAACAAATACTTGGAGATATTGGAAGCTGACACCATCGAACAATAGGAAATGAAAGAAAAAATTATAAAAGAGCATCTCAGAATAGCCTGAAAATTACTCGAAACAACACTCTATAGCAGGAACCTTGTCAAAGGGATAAATACCTGGGCTGTCCCCCTCGTAAGATACTCGGAACCATTCTTGAAGTGGACCCGTGAACTTAAACAAATAGCCCAGAGAACAAGAAAACTAATGTCCAAGCACAAGGCATTGCATCTCAGAGATGACGTTGACAGACTATATGTGTCAAGAAGAGAGGGAAGAAGAGGACTTGTCAGCAAGCAACATCTCATACGAGAAAACGTTGATGTGGCAAAGAAAAGGAAACCTTACGAGAGAAACTTGATCTCTTCTAATAGCAGCACTAAACAACGTCATAAGGACTAACTATATCAAAGCGAGAATAGATAAGATGCCACAAAACAGCAGATGTAGGTTATGTATTGAAAGGGACGAAACGATCAATCACATTTTAAGCGAATGCAGTAAATTAGCACAGAAAGAATATAAGACTAGGCCCGACTGGGTGGGAAAGGCGATCCACAGGGAATTGTGCAAGAAGTTGAAGTTTGACTATGCAAACAAATGGTATATGCGCAACCCAGCATCTATCTTAGAAAATGAGACGCGCAAACTCCTCCGATATTTTGAGATACAAGCTTATCACCGAATGTCATCCACACGACCAGATCTTATTGTAATCAACAAAAAAAAGAGAAGTTTCAGAATTGTGGACTTTGCTGTACCGGCGGCCCATAGAATGATATTGGAAGAATGTGAAAAGAGAATAAGCACCTTGACCTTGCAAGGGAATCGAAAAATCTGTGTAATATGAAAATGATGATTATACCAATTGTAATCCTTGCTCTTGTTACAATCACCAAAGGATTAGTAAAAGGACTGGAGAACTTGGAAATAAGAAAACGAATGGAGAAAATTCAAACAACAGCATCATTGAGATCAGCCAGAATACTGAGAACAGTCCTGGGGTCTTGAGGAGATTTGTTGTTTCTCAAACCATCAGCTAACGCTGGTATGAAAAACTCCCAAAAGACAACAAATAATGATAGACGCATTTAAATACTAAATGTTGGTTATGTAGTGAATTAGACGAAACGAGCAATCATATAACAAGTGAATGCAGTAAATTAATGCAAAAGAGTAAAACACTAGAAAAAAGACACTGAAACGAAGGGCAAAACATTGGGAATTGTGCAAAAATTAAAATTTGATCAAACGAACAAGCACAGCTCGGAATCCGTCCTGGAGAATGAGAAGCACAAACTTCTCTAAGATTTTGAGATACAAATGGATCACTTAAACTCGGCCAGACGACTAGACCTAGTGATAGTCAACAAAAAGGAGAACCTGTCCGCCCAGCGGACCACAGGGGGAAAATAAAAGAAAGCGAAAAGAGAGATAATTATTTAGACCTTGTTGAGAACTAAAAAACTATGGAAATTGAACATAACGGTGATACCAATTGTGTTTGTAGTACTTAAAATAATCCACAAAGAATTGGTAAAGGGACTAGAAGACTTGGAAATAAGATGACACGTATAGACAAAAACTTTAAGATCGGTCAGAATATTGAGAAGAGTCCACGAGATTTGAAGAGACTTGCTGTCATTGAAACTCCAGTGAGAAATCATCAGCTAATGTTGGTGAGAAAAAAAAACTCTCAAAGGATTTAAATAATAATAATAATAATAATGATAATAATGATGGAAAATTTGCAAGTACTTGGCAATATTAGAATCGGCAACCGTCAAACAAGCGGTGATGAAAGGAAAAATAAGAAAATAGTACTTTAGATGAACGAGAAAGCTTCTCCAAACCAAAATCTTCAGCAGAAATCTTATTAAGGGACATACATCTGGGGAGTCTCCCGTCTTATATATTAAAGTGGACGTTGGGGTAACTCAGACAAATGGACTAGAGGACACGAAAGCTGATGACGATGCACAGAGTCTTAAATCCGAAAGCTCACATAGACTATTTGTCTCAAGAAAAGTAGGAAATGGACTCGCCAACAATGTAGCACGGTCTCATCTATACCAGGAATCGAGCACTCCATTGATTTTAGCGGCCTGTAAAAGCACCTACAACATAATGACAGATAGGACAACAATAACTGGGAAAGAGAAATGGAAAAAAACCCAACTGTATGGTTGTTTCAAGCGTCACATTATTGAAATCTCACAAGAGAAAATGTAGAAATGGCCACGAAAAGGAAGCCTAAGAGCAGACACAGAACCTTTTTCTAATAGCAACACAGAACATCTCTGTAAGGACCAATTATGTTAAAGCAAAAATAGATAATGCTCAACAGAATAGTGAACGTAGGTGTTGTGGTGACAGAGACGAAACGATTAATTACATAATAATCAAATATAGCAATCAAGTTCAAAAGGAATATAAGACAAACAAGATTGGGTAAGGAAGGTAAATTGACATTTTATAATACCACCAAATGGTGCGTGCACGAAACCAGAGAGAGTGAGACTTATAAGACTCTCTGAAATGTTGACATACGAACAGACTACTTAATCCTGGCCAGAAGACCAGACCTAGACGTAATTAAAAAAAAAGAAAACTCCGGTACGTCATCGTCATCAGGAAATAGATTCGGTTGCTGAATTCATGTATTTGTTCTTGTCTAATCATGAAATAGAGGGCAAGTTTTTTTTTTCCATTTCTCATTTAAGCATATCAGTTGCTCAATGATTTGCCAACTGTATAAGCAGTAACGGGAGGAATCCAAACACAAATTTCACATTCTGTTTCGGATTGAATAAATGTTATGTCTCTTTGAAGCTATAATTTAAAAAATCTCAATCAAATAAACATTTGTCTCGATATCAAGTAACCTAATATTGATCAGGATGAAAAGAATTTATGGTTTTCTGTCGGTGCCACTTAAAATAAACTACATGTGTTGAGCCTCGAGTTCCCGAGTCCTGGAGATTGTTGAAGTCACTCCTTCTTTCCTATTAATCTCGGGTTCGAACTGATATGGATTAGTAGTTCATGTTAGGGTACCACCTCTGAACCAAATACCTGTGTTTGAATGCTATAAAGATCGGATAAGGAATGCTTAAACTAAATAAATGCGAAAATGATTTGTACTTGTGAAACCAGATAATTAATCAAGAACATTTAAACTAATTACTTGAATCAATACTATATTAGAAATAATTTTCCTTAGGATTTGAAAAAATATAATTTGTTCCAAAATAATGACTTCACATAAAATAGTCCAAGAAGTTTTTATATGCCGTTAAGCAAATGTTCATATAAACTAACTAGTCTAAAAACTATAAATATTGATCCGATTCATTTTGAAGATCATCAACTTTCCCATTCATAAGATCAGACGTTTTCTTGAACTTATGTTTATAGGAAAATAGAACTATATAGTGTGAGTAACCTTTACAGTTCCAATTAGATTTTCAATTATTTTCCTTTAAGTTGTTCTGTCTTTACAGAGCAAAACTGTCTCGACAATTCTATATTTTACTCATATTTTGGAGCCGAAGGAGTGGATTCCTGCATTCCTCAAAGGCATTAGTGAGAATTGAAGGTTTTGCCCAAATAAGAGACCCACTTATTTTTTATTTGTGCTTTCTCTTTCTCTCTCAATATTTGTCTTCCTTTTTATATCTTACGCCTTCATTAACTCTCTTTTCCTCTATCCCCCCATCTCTCGCTCTCTCTCTCTTACACACACACACACACACACACACACACACACACACACACACACACCGATACATACACATATACACACACACACACTAACACGAAGACACACATACAAACACAGGTACACACACTTACACACACAGACACATACATATATAAACCCATAAGCACACACAGACACACAGACACCTTAACACGGACACACACACACATACACACACATACACACACATAAAAACACACATACACAAATACACATACACACATACACACACAAACTAACACGGAAACACACACTTACACATACACTTACACACACAGACACACGCACATATAAACACATAAACACACACGTACATATACACGCACACACAGGCATACACACACAGACATACACATGTACATACACATACACACACGTACACACAGTCAAATACACACGTACATACACACACCGACACACCAACACACACACACACACACACACACACTTTGTACTTAATTATGTCATTTCTATTTTTTTATTTGTAAATAAGATAATCGGAAAAGTTAAACGATTTCAAATATTCTTATCTAATTTTAATAGATTTGAAAGAATTCGATTTTTGCCCTATGTATGGAAACCTAAAAGGTATTCCTACTCAAGGTCAAAGCGGCTTTGCGGGCAATATATTCTGTGTAATAATGACAGTGACAGTCTTGTATTATAAATTGTATTGTTAGAAATCGCCCCCTCCCAACCCTGAAAACACACAAGCATGCTTTATTAAAATTGAAGAGAACAGTCCCGATGTTACCTGCTGACAGATGAGGATAACTCAACAAGAAAGTTTATACATAAAATAAATTTTTCAAAATTCTAAGTTGGAATGTCTCGGTATCTTAAATGTATCACTAATTTTCTCTGAACGACGCCAGGCCAATTGCATAGCAGAAAACGACTACATAGACTTTGACAAGTCAGATAAGGCTTGCATACTCACATACTCAAACATATCTATCGATCTATCGATCTAATACATATGTGTGTGTGTGTGTGTGAGAAAGGGAGAGAGAGAGAGAGAGAGAGAGAGAGAGAGAGAGAGAGAGAGAGAGAGAGAGTGGATTTAATCAGAAGTTACAGACCAGAAAAATTCGTTAGACTAAGGAGAGATCCAGCAATAAGGACACTGAATAATGGATATAGTTTGGTATAAATCGTATTGACAAAGTATCGGAGAGAAATGTCAAAGAAAAGATCCCTTTGATCTAGTCCCAGTTTCGTCTAAGGATGCACACAAAATATGCCTTCATCTCAAGAGATGTGCAACTCCCTTATTCCCCCTTTTAAATGACCTTTAAAAGAACATCTAAGAAGAAGCATAAACGCAAAGAGTCTAGTTTAAACATCTGATTATTGTGCTGTTATTTGCATCTCCAGAAATATAGTAATCACCTTCCTTGCTCTATCAGTGTACATTTCACCCTCTCTACTCAGTGTAGCAAAGTTTCATTGCAGGTGTTTTTCCTGTGGATCAGCCCACACGCTTATATTGTACACGAATTATTTGAAAATAAATCAGTTACTGCAGCCAAGCCAGGGATTTGTAGTGCATGAAATAAATTACAAATCTTTTTTGTATTTTACCTGGAGACAAAACGAGAATTGTCCTTATGGAAATGACGTTAAGAAGCAAAGATTGAAACTGTATGTTCCTTATTGTAAAAAACAACAACCAACAAACAAATACTAAAGCCATGGAATAATTTTATAAAAATGATCAGAGGACATAGTAAATATATTGATATATCTGTAATTGTTTGGATGAGAACTGTCAGCTATTTCATTTTGCAAGTAAATTTGCGGATATAATTCATGGTGAAATTAACTTCTCGAATAATTCATGGTTTTGTCCAGCAGAATCCGGATTTTACATTTGGTTGTTTAGTTGGATTTAATGCATGTCAAATCTTTTCAAACTATTGCTGATAATAATGTTTAAACAAGTCTAACATTAATTGTTGATTGATTGATTTTAAGAGAATTTTAGCCTGTTTAGGGTTATTTTATGCCAAGAGGTTCGTATTTGCATTCCTTTTGTTAGACTAAGTAGTAATGCAAAATAATGAAAGTGAAGCCCCACCATCGGATGCATTTAATTTTCATAGATTTTAATTTTAATTTTCACGACTATTTTGGGTGGGGCTTACGACTCTGGGGGATTCAGTCAACATTCTAAGGTCTAGTGACAGAGCCATAATAACTTGTTGTAACGATTGTTTATATATATATAAGAATGAGGATATAATAAGAATGAGATTTTCTTATCTTTATACTTCCATACTATTGAGGATTCTTTCTTTTTCATGTTCTTTTTTCCCTTTTTCTTTTCTTTTCTTCCTTTTCAACGAGACGCTCCATTATATTCAATGTCTTTGATGAAAAAGGATATGCCTAAAACAACCCTCTCTACGACCGTCCTCTTTCTTTTCCCTATTACTTTTCTTTTTAGCTGGATAAAATTAATTCCACTTCCATATGATCGAAAATCTCTAACGAAAACTGATACATTTAACTCCATCACCATGCACACAGAGAGTCACAGGCCAAACCAAAATCCCTCACCCGCATCACATAAACCCATATCTACCCCCTCTCTATTTCTTCCCTTGCTTGCCTCTGATCTTTTAACACTCTCCCAACCCCTTTATTTTCTCTGGCATGGTATCTATTTTCCTCATTTGCTTAAATGTAGAAAAACCTAAAAAAAAAGTTTAGTCTGAAGTTCTTGGAATACAATAATGAAATATCACTACTACTAAACTTTTGTAAGTGTCTGATTTATCCATCTTTATTTCTATCAACTTGTCAGAATCACCACAATCTTCCTTTTCAATATATATATATATATATATATATATATATATATATATATATATATATATATATATATATATATATATTACACGTGAAGAATGGAAAGCTCAACGACTGAAAACTTGAGACATTAATATCAACAGATATGAAAATATATCCCCAGTTGTTGAATGTATCTTTGTAGTGTAATGACTAAGTTGCTGGACAGTACCCTCAAAGTAAATGAGTTCGAAATATAATCGCTTTATTTACGTTCACTTTTGAACAAACACTTTTGGCAAAGGTATGAATTAAAGTATCACACACAGCTACGGGTAAAGAGTTTCACCGCGGTTTTTTCTTCATTGATTGCTTTGGCATTAAATAACACACGAAGATTGATATGCCATTATAAAAAGAAATGAACCAACCAAATTAGCGAATAGATATGATAATTCTTTCTTTATGAGCATCAGACGAAATACAACATTTCTAACTCGTAGAAACATAATCAGTCAACTTATTTGCAGACTGATCAGTTTATTTATTTGGTTCACTCAGTTCGTCTTGTGGTTGATTAAGCAGCAATTATTAATGTATTTAATGATTTGCCGTTAAGTAGCAGTTATTATCTATGCAATTAGAACGGAATTAACAGAGATTTACCAAAGAAAAGAGGATAATATGAAAAAGAATTGTAACAAATGAAATTGTCAAAAATTTCAAAGTAACTTTTTTCTTAATATTCTAAAATTTATTTTGCGATAATACGGCAATTAGATATATGAAATGAAGGGGAAGCATGATTTGAGACTAGCAGAAGAGTCAAGATGGGGATTTGAATAATGGGTGAGGAAAATACTCCGAGGTCGATGAAGTAATAA